>CM076688.1:93092187-93572187 GCA_038501925.1 Xenopus petersii | reverse complement strand
ATTTACCCCTCCACTTTCCCTCTGCAGGGGATAGTATAGATACTGTGAATATGGGATCTGAGGTGACTTATACCACTGGCATATCTGAACAGTAGATGAATCATACCCATTACTCTCTTGTGGTCTGCCTGCCTAGACCCGTTTGCTCCAAGCCTTAAGGTGGCCATACACAGGCAGATAAAGCTGCCGATATCGGTCGTTTAGACCAATTTGACTTATCTGCCCATGAATGGGGGCTTCCGACTGGTGTTCCCGATCGATATTTGGCCACGATATCGATCGGGAAGGTTTGATCTTTTACCCGTCCGACCCGTCAGAGACCATACGGCCGAACGTTCACATTACCCCGATATAGCAATTCCGTTAGTGGCATATCAGGGAAAGATCCGCTCGTTTGGCGATCTTGCCAAACGAGCGGATATTTGAGTCTATGGCCACCTTTACTGTCAGATACTTGAAGGGCGTCCACCCCCTCCTCAACTTTCTATTCTACTTTGGATGCTTCTGAAGTTCTATCTTTTTTCTATACTCTTTTCTTCTTCATCTCCTCTTATCTAGCTCTTAAAAAAAGGTTTAAAAATGCAATAAAGAAAATCTTTCAAAAAAAGGTTGATTTACCCTTTACAAGGCCTATCCTACCTCAGAGAGTTGTGACTCTCCACCATGAATTTTCCAAATGCTTTGTAGTCTCCCCTCTGCAGAGCATCCGCTGCATCTGTTGTTCTTGTTATTTCCGAGATGACATGATGAGCCCGTTTATAACAAGTCTTAGTCAGACTCTCCTTCATTGCTGTGAGATATAGAATACTGTCACAGTGAATGCAGAAATTTATTAACCACACATACATTGAGAGAGAGGGAGGGAGGATTTGGCAGGATTTGGATTCAGCCAAATCCAAGTCCCTGGCCGGACTTAATCCGAAAAAATAATATGACTTTTCGACACAAACAAGAAAATTGCAAATAGTTTTAACCCTTCCTTACCTCAATTTGCCTATGCAAAGTAAGGTTTGGATTTGGGATTCAGCGGAATCCTTAATGAAAGATACAACATTCACCTGAATTCCATAATAATGGATCCGGTGCATCCCTAGAAAATAACTGTCAATAAGTTGAAATGACACAAAACAGCAGCTTTGTGGTCTTCTACCAGAAAACCAATCTATGTGGAACAAGTTAAGTTTTACATAGTTTTATACCAGATTTAAGTTTGATTTAGTATTATGAGTTATTCTAATCCAGTAGTTCCTATTATCCACCTGCAACCTGAAAAGTCTATTAATTAACCAATCTGACCTTCCAAGTCCTCCATGCTGGCATCTCTTAGACTCTCCTTCTTAAGAGTTCTAGCAGCCTCCTCACACTGTCGTCTACGTTCAGGATATTCACTACCAGTCAGCTCATGGCGCACATTTGAATTGGTGATGAGCACAGCCAATCCTGGGTCTGCCAAAGGGAGAGAAGTCACGTCCAAAGATCTTGAAGAAAAAAAAAGACACATGGTGGACACCAACCTTAAAAATGGTTTAGGTCAAAGTAGGGCAAGTTAAAAAGCACTGAATAAAAAGGAAAATAAAACAGGGGGGGGGGAAAGAACACGGTGGTAGAAAGAATAGTGAGAAGAAAGATGTTATTAGGACTGGGTTTAACCACATCCCCAAAAACCCAGACTGACCTGCAGTCAATTAGCAGAGCATGGCCCTCCCTACCCATCACAGAGATGAACTGGTCCATGATCCCGCAGGGCACCCCAGCAAATGTATGTTCAGCTTTCTGGCATGCAAGAGCCTTCTGTACAGTGTCACCATCATCTGAGGACCCGGAAGGGACATAGACTCAGTATTTTGGACGTAGTGGTGGCTGCCTATGAATTGCATTCAATTGACCTCATCTGGCTACATATTTTCCTGTCTATTACGGAAAGCATCAAGTTCTGATTGAGCCACTAGGAGGCAGTGTAGTTAAAGAAAAAAAGCTTTTAACTAATTCTGTCACTGCACCATGGCAATATTATCCATTTAAAAGAGATTTGAAACCTGCATGGACAACTAGAAATGCATTTAGACTGCACTAGTTATTGTAGCCATACACTGTGCATCTATATTAACTTCTAAAACAATTAGCCATTATACATGTTGATCTGCAGCTTGAGGTAGAGTCCTGCGCGGGTCCATTTTTTGGAACCCGTACCCGACCTGTACCTGCAACCAGCATTCTTGCCCACTTGGACCCGCTACTTGACCCACAAGTACCTTATCCGCAAGAATCAGGAAGTGCTGTCATTGTAAACTGGAAGTGACATCATCCGAAGTAGGCGTGATCAGAAAAAAGGAGTAAAAATTGCAATTGAGAAGACCCGCGGCCAGACCCGCAATCCCGTCAACCCGCACCCGGAACTTCTACCAGCAACCCGCAGGTTTTTGCGGGTAACCCGTGGCTATCAGTCCCGCTGCAGGACTCTAGCTTGAGGGTAACGATCATTTGGGCTCAGAAGATCCTCATTAAATTTTGATGACACAAAGAACCATGATTTTGAAAGTCGACCTGGTTACATACTCACCATTGCACAGCTGCTGTAGGAATGTGTATGTAGCCACTTCTAGGGATGCAGAGCTGGACAGACCCCCACCCAAAGGGACATTGGAGGCAATCACAGCATTGAATCCAGGAACTGGACCAGCTGTAAGGCAATAGAAGAACTTGCTTTACAAAATTATGAAACACATGCATTTAAAGAGAAATGAAACTAAAAAGCACAAGGTATCCTAGAATTGGAAACGTTATATATATATATATATAACACAATAGGATTCTCTCTCACCACGATAATGTTCTATCACACCCTTTACATAGTTAGACCATTTGGGAGCTCCTGGTACCACTGGTTTCCCCTGCTGTGGAGCTTCGAATTCCACAGTGTGTGGTTTATCTGCACCTTCTGCTGTGGTAACAATGGATATGTGCCCATCATCTCTCGGACTCCCAACTATAACAGTGACGAGGGGGAGGGCCTGTACAGGGACATTAACATTATGATTATGTGAAATAATCCAGTCACAAAGCATAACAGCAAACAAGACATCTAAGATCAAGAGCTCCAACTGAAAATGAATAGGCTGTAAGGTCCTTCTTTAGAAAAATAATGGGGCTTCACTGCTATTGAACATAGTCCTACTTACATAACATGAGAATAACTGCACCATCACGGTCACACTCAAGTAATGACATAGGTACACATATTATACATAGAAAACAAAGGTAGAAGCAGCCTTCAGGGAGTGTGGATATGGTTGACCATTTAGGTCCCTAAATGTGTTTTTTTTAGGGGGGGGTGTGTGGGAGTTATAGTTCTGGCACGGGTCTTCCAATATATTATCAGGTCCTAAAAAGTTGTTTTATTTTTATTTTTTTTTTAAATGTAAACGTCACCCCAGTGTTAAATATGCATTTTTATTAATATTAACAGACTTGCGTTGTAAAAAGAATTCATGTCTATAGAAATGTACTAATAAATACAATCGATTTTCTATGCTAGCTGACAAAACAGGGGCTTCTTCTCCTGCACTGCTCATTTTATGATCGCCCAGAGACGTATTGTACTATGTATAACAGCCTTACAATCAGACTCCAGGAACAGCCCCCTAGTGCCCTGCATCACCTGACTTCCCTGTACAAACCCTGCTATCCTCACCATTGGCAGCACAAATCCCCCGTTGTAATCTGTGTGTTCCCCTATCAGATTCACCCGTCCGGGAGCAAACACACTGATCCTGGGCTCGTTTCCACCGAATCTCTTGGCATACTCCCGTCGGGCACTTTCCAGGAGCTCTGTCATCTCAGTCATATTATGCCAGCGTGACACGCACACTTCCGGGTCTAAGATCACTCTGTCCAAGTGTGAAGGATCCGGCACCGCCCATTAGTAAACGTCACTAGAAAATAGACACGCCCCTGTTTCTGCTAAATCTGTTGTATTGCAACACACAGTGGCCACAGCAACATGTGACACAGGGACACAGCATGTTAAGGCACATTAGGGCAGTATATGACACAGTGACCCCAGCAGGTAGCAAGCAGGAGTAGAGAGGGTGCCAGCCATTTTCCTTGCAGAAAATTCTGAAGCCAGTGCAGACAACAAAATATGGTTTTAAAAGAATGTTGTGTAGCAACACATAATTTATCATTTATTCTGACTGAGCAGCCCCTCTGGGTGACATCGTTTTGAAAATTGCACACAAAAGATAACTTCTTTGCATATTACCATAAACCTTTTGGGGAATGTTGGGTGCTAGGAGCTGCACATGTTCTTCTCCAGACTACAGCTATGCAGGGCAATACAGCCGGCTACGTTTGCATCCAAGCAGCATTGGACTGGGGGGTCCAGGGCTCACGAGGCTGCCACTTAAAGGAGAATTCAACCCTAAAACCCCTTCACCCTACCCTACATAGACCCCCCTCCAGTGTCGGACTGGCCCACCGGGATACCAGGAAAACTCCCGGTGGGCCCTGGTGTTAGGGGGCCCTTGAGCTGCTAAAGATTTGGCCTATTTCATGGCCATTTCCTATTTCTTTGAGAACAAAGAGGTTAAATATATGGAATACTAGATTAAAGTATGTAAAGAATAGAGACTAGGAGAATAATGGTTGAATGAGGAGAAGAATAATAATAGTACTGAGAGTGGGCCCCTGGTCTAAGGTCCTTTGGTGGGCCCCTGGTCTAAGGTCCTTTGGTGGGCCCCTGGTCTAAGGTTTTAGGGTGGGCCCCTGGTGTCCCAGTCCGACACTGCCCCCCTCCATTCTCTCCCAAGCCTAAGTGTTACCCTGGCAAATGCCCCTAACGTTTTACTTAACCGTCTGTGCAGATTCCGGCATCGGAGTTCACGGACGCCATCTTCTTATCTTCGGAATGAGACTGGCGTATTTGTAGTGGGAGCAGTTTCCTGTCTCGCGACAACTGCGCATGCGCCAAAACTCGCGAAAATTGCAGAAGTGCCGGTCTCATTTCAAAGGTTACAGAAGTGGCTGAAGATTGCACCCATGAACTCCAATGCCTGAAGGGGTAAGTAAAACGTGGAAGGGCTTACGGTGCCACAGAAAGTCAATATTTAGTGGGCTGGTGGGGGCTGTTTGGGCCTCTTTGTGGGCTGATTGGGCCTCTATCACAAAGCACCGTTTATATAGTGAATAAAGTACCGAGGAGTTTCATGACCATATAAAAACACGAGGCCATGTAGGTCATGGAACTCCAAGGTAACTTCTAATATCCTCATATTTTACAACTGGGGGTACTTTATTTATTATAATACACAAGTTTCAGTGAGTCATGTGATGTACACAGCCCAGCCCCACAAGTCTGCAGGTAGGGTTGCCACCTGGCTGGTAAAAATTATGCTTGATGCCAATGTTATTAAAAAAACGACAAGAATATAGGAAGACCGGTATTTTTTTCCAGAAAAGGTGGCAACTCTATCTGCAGGCAGTGAGTGGGTGTGGGTGTGGGTCCGTGGGGGCCACAAGGGCTGGGGCCCACCAGGTTTTTTCCCTCTTCCACTGGCCCAGTCCAACCCTGCATCCAAGTGCAGCAGTTTGCAAAGCTGTGGTGGGCTGCATTTTGTGTGCTGCAGACTCCTCTGGGATTTGTGTTAAAAAAAAGTGACTTTCTCATTTCTGCAACATTTCCTTGTTTTGGTGTCTTATTTAAGTATGGTATTGTGTGTGCTCTTGGGGCTTCTGTCTCTTAACTGTGATTCAGTCATTTTGTGCCTTAGCCATTGCACTATACCTGTTCCTCAGCTATTACATAATATATAACTGCCTCAGTCATACCTGTTATGCTAGGGAGTAAATAATTCACCAGTACCTCATTAGACACTGTACTTGTACTTCAGCCATTGCTCCTCAGCCAGAACACACACTATATAGTGAATAAAATATCCCATATTGTAAAATATAAGTCACAAAGGAGTTCCATGACCATATAAAAGCACGAAGCCAAGGGCCAAATGCTTTTATACAGGTCATGGAACTCAGAGGTAACTTATAATATCCTCATATTTTGCAACTGGGGGTACTTTATTTATTATAATACACAAGTTTCAATGAGTCATGTGACAGAAATGACATCAGAACCCACCGTTTATAACTGATGACATCAGAACTCACCATTTATAAGGATATAATTTACAGGATATTCATGGCTTTTGTGTATTATATAAATATAACTTTAACCTAAGTCACTGCGCTATAAATGTTCCTCAGGCAGGACATAATAAATTTGTGCCTTAGCCATTACACTACACATGTTCCTCAGCCATTATACAGTGCTTTGCCCTCAAGGAGCACTATACAAATAAAAATATACATACATACATATAATACACAATCATATCCTTATAAACGGTGCTTAGTGATGTCATTTCTGTCCCAGGACTCATTGAAACTTGTGTATTATAATAAATAAAGTACCCCCTGTTGCAAAATATGAGGATATTAGAAGTCCTCTCGGAGTTCCATGACCTTCGGCCTCATGTTTTATATGGTCATGAAACTCCTCGGTAAATTATAATATCCTTGTATTTTACAAGAGGGGGTACTTTATTCACTCTATAAGCAGTAACGGAACTAGGTGGGGGTGGGCCCTGGTACGGGCAGTGCAGCCCCCCCACCCTCGTCCGTGCGCATTTACTTTGCGGCTGCAGCGCACGCGATCTGCCGGGGGGCCTGCGGGGGTGCGGGCCCTGGCCCAGTTAAACCCCCTTCTCCCCCGGTAGTTACGCCACTGTCTATAAGTGCCTCAGTCATTCCATTAAACTTGTTCTCTCACTATACCTGTTCCCCAACCGTGAGCCACATTTGAATGTAAAAAAAATGTTGGAGAGCAACATAGGCATGCAAAACGTTAATGGGAGTGCCAAAAAAAAAAAAAAAGGGCTGTGGCTGACTATTGGTAGCTCCTATGTGGACTTGTAGCCTACATTTTATGCAATTAAAATGTGCCTTTAAGCCAAGAATTCAAAAAGAAGCACCTGCATTGCGGCTACTGGGAACAACATTCAAGGGGTCAGAGAGCCACATGTTGCTCATGAGCCACTGGTTTGGGATCACAGTCTTAGACAGTACTACATAACAATAACAACAAAAGTGTAGCCATACAGAGCATTTGCTTTTAGATGGGGAAAGCTGGAAAAAGATAGGAAGAAAGAAGGAAAATATTTATTTATTAAAAAATAAATAAAGACCAACTGGAAAGTTGCTTAGAATTAGCACTTCTATAACATACTAAAAGTTAACTTAATGGTGAACCACCCCTTTAAGAGTGTGGTTCCCACGGTCCCTTGTAACCCAGTACAGAGCAGGATGTTAACAGGCGCCTGCCACCGCTCAGGTAGCTGAGACTGTGCTAAAAAAAGGTAACACCCCTTCCCCGTGCAGTGGGCTGCTCCACTCCCCTACAGAGACACACCTCAGCCTGGATCACATTCTTCCACTCAGCTCAGAGCTGCCCATCTCTCTCGGGGCGCGGGGGTAACAGGGTTGCGCCTGCGTTGACCCAGTCTTATCCGCGGGTCTCAGAGGGAGCAGTTCGGGATCTTGCTGGGGCCGTCGGTTCATTGCTCTGCCGAGTCCGCTCATCTGGTACCGACTTTCCACGCCCAGAGATCCTGCTTACCCCAGCGCGTCAGGTGGTGCATCCCAGTTGCTTTTGGAACTTAAAGAGACAGCATGTCAGGGAAGGAGCCTCTGCTGGGGACCCTGAAAGGTGAGACTGGGGCCAAACGAATGGGTGTCAGTTGGAGTGGAGGCTTAGTGGTCGGAGCGGGCCTTTCAAATAGGCTGTTATATAGGGAACCCCAGAATAACTGCTAGTGGATTCTGCAATAAGCCCCTCAAAGTATCTGCTATGGACATAGAGTAGAGAGAGCACGGCTAGTACTGGTGTATACACCACGAGAAGGAGACACATATATACCTACCCCAACATTTAGCAACTAAAGAAGGAACCAGTACATACCCCTGAGGTTACTAGCTATAAAGGGGGCATCTACATACCCCAGAGGTTATCAGATATAAGGAGACAGATAAAGATACCCCAGAATGTACCAGCTGTAAGTGGACAGGTATATACCCCGTAGGGTTAAAGTTATAAGGAAACATATATTCCCCAGAGGTTACCAGCTATATGGGGACAGGTATATATACAGCCAGAGTGTACCAGTTATAAGTAGACTGGTATATAACCCAGAGGGTACTAGCTACAAAGGGGACCATTATATACAGAGACCAGAGGGTACCAGTTATAAATGGGACAGGTATATACCCTAGATTGAACCAGCTATAAGGGGACTGATAGATATACCCGAAAGAGAATTCGCTATAAGAGGACTGGTATATATAACCGGGAGGCTACCATCTAAAAGGGCACAGATAAATATACCCCAGAGTGTAACAGGTATAAGTGAACAGGTATATATCCCAGAGGGTACTAGCTATTAGGGGGCAGATATATATTCCCCATAGGATACCAGCTATAAAAGGGACAGGTATATACCCTAGAGTGTTTCAACTATTAGGGGGAAGATATACATATATATTCCTTAGTATACACCCCAAAGAATACTAGCTAGAGAGGTGACTGGTAAATACCCCTAACCTTATTAGCTAATAAGGGGACAGGTATATACCCCAGACGGCACCAGCTATAAGGGGCAGATATACATATATATTCCCTAGTATACACCCCAAAGGGTACCAGCTAGAGAGGTGACTGGTAAATACTATTGACAGTATTAGCTAATAAGGGTACAGGTATATATCCCAGAAGGTATCAGCTAGAGAGGGGACTGGCATATACCCCTAGTGCAGGAGTGCCCATACTTTACTAATGTGAGGTCTACTTTTAGTGATGTTGTCCCTTTATGATCTACGTCCATAAAAACATTAATAACATTCTGTTCCATGGAAAATATTACTTAAGTATTGATTTATGAGAAAATGTACATTGTTATATTTAAACATCTATTTCTTATGCAATATTAAGATAAAAAAAAACATCTGAATGAAAAGCATAAAACAGGAGGGTGATTTAGACAGTGCCTTGAGATCTACTGACACCAGCTACCAATCTACCATTTGGGAACCCCTGCCCTAGTGGTACCATCTAGAGATGAAATTGATAAGTTCCTAGGCAGTACCAGCTAGAGTCAGTTAGTCCATACACAGTATACATGTGCCTCAGTCAGTATACATTGTTCCTATTCCTCAGTCAGTGCACAGTATTTGTATGATATCTCTGTGCCTGTTCATTGGCTGTTTTACTGAATGTTTTACATTTACACAGTTAAATGACTTATCGGTCAAGGTCCTACTGGGCCCTATAGCTTGCCTTCCCCCCTATAGTATTTACCGTGTCTGCTGTCCCTTTGGTTACACCCCTGAATATGCTTTCATTAATAGATTGCTGAAAGCTAACTGGCTGCTGGATTTTGGGAGACACCACTGTAAAGTTGCACTTATGTTTTAAATATTAACATTAACCAATTCTTTTAATTTAAATAAAAACCTGCTAATTAGTGAACAAGTCATAATGATGCGTGGACCAACATGTAGCCCAGAAAGTGCAACCTAACAAGGTGGCTGCCATGGCAGGCATACCCTATGCATTGCAGTACTGGATATATAACAAAGCTGCAGGACCGGACTGGCAATCTGTGGATTCTGGCAAATGTCAGCGGGGCTGCTGTGAAGTGCCATAGAAAGTCACACCTTAGTGGGCTGGTGGGGCTCTGTTTGGGCATCTGTGTACCTGAAATGGCAGGGTCTATTTGGATTGTCAGTCCAGACCTGCAAAGCTGGGTGATGTTGGAACCAGTAGAGCTGAGGATAATATTGCAGTGTTCACTTGTAGAGCAGTCCCTAGTTCTGCTGTGTGCACTGTCTTTCAGTGCTGCTCCTATTATTTCCTAGAAAGGAAGTGGATGCATTGTTATTTATGATAACTGCCTTCTGTTCTAGCTTGCGTCCTGAGTCTGCATGGAGCCGGCTCCCAGCCAATCACTGACGACAGTCCCCATGTGACCCCTCTGTGTGACATCTTGGAAATGATACTGCGCAAAGGACTGAAGAGTGAGTGATTATGGCCTTAACCTACCACATTCACAGACACACACAATTTATAGACACGCACTTTTTATTTACAGGTCTACAATACTATGTGGATATATTTGTCATGCACAGATTGCTATTACTCCATTCACTACCTGTGAAGCACACTTGTATATTTTGGAGCTACTGACTTAATTTCCCCACCCATACCTCAGTAACTCTGTGCACCTGCCTTGGAAAACCTATGAATGCATTTCATTTGCCCTTTAGTTAAGCATCCAGCCACTCCTTAGAACTAAATATATATGTATTCTTTCCTTGAGAAAGAGCATACGGTAGTTAAAAATAGGGATGCACCAAATCCACTATTTTGGATTTGGCCGAACCCCAGAATCCTTCACAAAAGATTCAGCCGAATACCGAACTGAATCCGAACCCTAATTTGCATATGCATATTAGGATTCTGTTCAGCTGGGCAGAAGGATTCGGCCAAATCCGAATCCTGCTTAAAAAGGCTGAATCCCGAACCGAATCCTGGATTCGGTGCATCCCTTGTTAAAAAATGTAAAATGTAAAAGTTGTGCTCACCACTAATTTTTAAAACCATTGGGGGGGGGGCAATGAGGCCGTGACCACAAAATACATATAGACAAATACAAGAGGTCCTCTGCACTCAACCCATTATCAATATTGCATGAAGAAATAGAATTCTTAATGAATCAGATGCAGTTTGAGTGTAGGACTGGCCAGATATGGGATGACTTTGACGTAGTTGGCCAGTTTAAATATATTGCAATACATGGACAAACAATCCCTGTTTTGTTTAAATACAAAATGTCTCAATGTCTTAAATATATTGATAATGGAGAGGATGCAGAGGACCTCTTGCATTACGAAAGCCTCCCGCGCTCCGTTCACCATTTTAAATGACCATGTGCTTCCTTGGTTTGCTCATTCGTATATCTTAGAAAAAGTAGGAGCACACCGTTTGTTTTTGAAAAGATTAAAAAATATACATTTTATTTACCCATTTAAAAGGAAGGATAGGCCAATAGTGATGGGTGAATTTGCGCCGTTTTGCTTCGCCGGAAAATTCGCGAAACGGCAAAAAATTTGTGAAATGGCGCCCGCTTTTGACGCATTTTTTTCGGGCGAATTTTCGCAGGCGTTTCGCACATTTATTCGCTGACGGCGAATCACGCAAATTGACCGCAAATTCGCGCCTGGCAAATAAATTCGCCCATCACTACAGGCCAACGTTAAGGTCTCCGTCGAAGACCTTTATCAAGACCTAGTTCTCAGTAAAAACATTGTATATCCTATATAATAAAGTGCAAGTGTCTCTGCGTCCAGTCCCTGTGTCCGTGGAATTCGCTACTGCGCATGTGCGGCGCATGTGTTGCCACCCGGCCTGTATTTACCGGCCTATCCGGTAAAACAAGTATTGAGGCCGTTGCGGAACAGTACCCCAATGTTTTCCCCGTGTCCTCCCCTAGTCCCACCCACAGCCCGAGTACCTGACAGTCCGTGTGTCCGGCCGCATCTCCCCGGTCCCAGCTGCTCCCCGGCCATCGCTCAGTGCGGGGGAAGGAACCTGCTCCGACGTCACAGCCGTCTGCTCGGCGGGGCTGCACCTCGCAGTGGGCGGGATTGGAACTCGCATTGGGCGGGGAGAGGCGGACGCTGCAGGGAACAGTACCCCAGTGTTTTCCCCGTGTCCTCCCCCAGTCCCACCCACAGCCCGAGTACCTGACAGTCCGTGTGTCCGGCTGCATCACCTCCGGTCCCAGCTGCTCCCCGGCCAGCGCTCAGTGCGGGGGAAGGAACCTGCTCCGACGTCACAGCCGTCTGCTGGGCGGGGCTGCACCTCGCAGTGGGAGGGATTGGAACTAGCAGTGGGCGGGGAAGCGGTATGGTGGGTTGAGGGACAGTCAGTACAGTGTGTGTGTGTGGGAGGAGTCTGAGAGCATGTGACTCTGTGACGTCTGGAGACTCTATTGAGTGGGTGTGGGTAAAGCCCCGCCTGCTGGAGACTGGGAGTCAGTGAGGGGGAGAGTTTGAGAACAGCACTGGCCACCAATGTTAACCCCCCTGACCACCAATGTTAACCCCCCTGACCACCAATGTTAACACCCCCCTGGCCACCAATGTTAACCCCCCTGGCCACCAATGTTAACCCCCCCTGGCCACCAATGTTAACCCCCCCTGGCCACCAATGTTAACACCCCCCTGGCCACCAATGTTAACACCCCCCTGGCCACCAATGTTAACACCCCCCTGGCCACCAATGTTAACACCCCCCTGGCCACCAATGTTAACCCCCCTGGCCACCAATGTTAACCCCCCTGGCCACCAATGTTAACCCCCCTGGCCACCAATGTTAACCCCCCTGGCCACCAATGTTAACCCCCCTGGCCACCAATGTTAACCCCCCTGGCCACCAATGTTAACCCCCCCTGGCCACCAATGTTAACCCCCCCTGGCCACCAATGTTAACCCCCCTGGCCACCAATGTTAACACCCCCCTGGCCACCAATGTTAACACCCCCCTGGCCACCAATGTTAACACCCCCCTGGCCACCAATGTTAACACCCCCCTGGCCACCAATGTTAACACCCCCCTGGCCACCAATGTTAACCCCCCCCTGGCCACCAATGTTAACCCCCTCTGGCCACCAATGTTAACTTCCCCTGGCCACCAATGTTAACACCCCCCTGGCCACCAATGTTAACACCCCCCTGGCCACCAATGTTAACACCCCCTGGGCACCAGCATTAACCCCCTGGCCACCAGTGCTACAAAGGGGGCCCTGCCTACTAATGTTACCCATTCTGAAATGTTGGGAGGTATGTGACGACATATGTTCTAGCGCCCGTTAATTTAACGGGCTTAATGTCTAGTATATATATATATATATATATATATATATATATATATATATATATATATATATATATATATATATATATATATATATATATATATATATATATATATTAAACAAAAGCCATGAATATCTTGTAAATTATATCCTTATAAATGGTGAGTAGTGATGTAATTTGTGTCACGTGACTCACTAAAACTTTAGTATTATAATAAATATTATAATTAGGGTTCTGTAACCATATAAAGATACAAGGCTGCAGGCTGAGTTATACAGGGAACTCTGATACTCCGTATCACTCATATATTATTAGGGATAATGTACCCCCCTACTGTAAATTACAAGGATATTAGAAGTCCCTGAGGGGTTTTGTAACCATATAAATTCACAAGGGTGCAGGCTGAGTTATACAGGTAACTCTGCTTATCACTCATGTATTATTAAAGATAATGTGCCCCTACTGTAAATTATAAGGATATTGAAAGTCATGGAGGAGTTCTTTGACCATATAATGCACAAGGCTGCAGGTTGGGTCATGCAGGGAACTCTGAATATTACACACACTGTAAGGGTAAGGGCACATGCTAAGATTTGGGGAGATTTAGTCGCCCAATGACAAATCACCTCTTCTTCAGGTGACTAATCTCCCCGAAAAGCCTTCCCGACGGCCAGAATCGAAATCGCCAGCTGGATGGCACTCGGAGTGCTTCGTTTTCCAAAGTCGCTTGAAGAAGTCTCGTGAGGCAACTTCGGATGACTTTGGAAATCGAAATTCTCTGGGTGCCATCCCGCCAGTGATTTAGATTCTATCCGGCGGGAAGGCAGTTAGGGGATATTAGTCGCCTGAAGCAGAGGCCGATTTGTCGCCGGGCGACTAAATGTCCCGAATCTTTGCTTGTCTCTGCCCTTAGAGGGAGCTTCTAAAATAATTTTTGATCTATACCCATTGTGCCATTCTTTTGTCAGAAGCAAACTGTTAGTATGTGCAAGAATTAAATGTAAATTACCAAAAAATTATATTGTGTGATTCATGGACCTAACATGTTTTAGATCCCAAATAAGACAACTTTCCACTTCAGTTATTGTAGTGGTTTCTGCCTACTGTAAAACCCAGATTTACTGACCTGACAATCTAGATCTCCGTTTCTCTGTTTTGCTTTGTAATACAAACAAACTAAACATAACATATTTAATCTCTTCTGTTCTTTAGGTGGAGTTCTAGGGTTAAAGAAAAGGGATTACTGGGACTGGATAGAGGAGTTGCCTCAACATGATTCCTGTGGAAGGTAAGGGAGAAGGTGTGTGTGGGGGCAGGCACAATATAAGAGACAAAAACAACTAGTAGTGGATATATTTAGCTTGTTTTGAACTGTAGTGCCGTTTACACAGTGTCCCGATCGTGGCACAGAAATGTACAACTATAAAAGCAGGGAATGGTCAGTGAAAGTATATTAAGATTTCTTGTGTTATGGTCATCATTTTGAAATAATGTGCAATAAAAAATGATACTTACAACCTTTATTTGCAACAGTTACCCCAATTGAATACAGTACTGCCTTTAAATGTGGTTATATAGCAGCCCTATAGACAGTACAACTGCATGGGTATGGGAAGCACCTAGCTGAGCGCTGAATCAGATTTGAGTCAAGCAGAGAATTAAGAAAAGTATATCCAGTTCAGCCATTCCCTCCAGGCACATCTGCAGGATTTGAGGGTAAGTCCATTAGTTTGAATGAACCCATGCTTGACACGGGATACGTGAGGATTCAATACATTTCTGATGTGTCTTGAGGCACATTCCCATTGCCTTGTGTTGTGTTCCTGTTCTTGTTTTTCTGTCACGACTCCTAAACGAGAAAGCTTAGCATCTGTCTATAGGCCAATGGGCCAAAATGTTGGATGCTGTAAGCTCTTGTAGTGCCTATTAAAAGGTGCAGTGAGTGACAGATGCAATTACAGTATGTGCACTTGCTCCTGTTGAGTAAAGGAATCATATCCAAAGATATTCAGGAGTGGGTTGTATAAATGTGACAGGGGAGCACAGGAAGTAAGCTTCACCTGGGCAGGGACTGAGGGAATGTCAGTTTTGCGTAATCTCTGTAAAACACTGACTGAGAAGGTGTTGGCGCTATATAAATAAAGTGACTTCTTTCATAGCCTAGGCTTTCCTGGCACTCTTCCTGTTCCTGTGGCTGAGCTGTGTATTCTACCTGCAAGTTATGAGTGTGGCAGCAGGGATCTGTTAGGCTGGTGTACTCATTCTTTAGATCCTGGTTCCCCAGCTATGAGGAGTGAATACATAGCATAGCTAAGTGCTCTGGAAACCAATGAACTTTGCTTTAAATGGGACCTGTCACCCTAAGAAATAATTCCAAATCCTATTTTATGATTTCATCCTTATTTCTTTTAGTCTGGGAAATCACAATCGTATCAAGCAGGCAGCACCCATTTTGTGGACACTGTTGTTAAGGCAAGCTTTAGATCAGGTGCTGTGTTATCCACAGGGGGGGGGATGAGGCATATGGATTTAAGGGTAGGTCTTAAAGGAACAGTTCAATGTAGAAATAAGAATCAAAGAAAATATCTAATATATATATTCTAATATATTCTGAGTGGAAACCAAGAGAGCTGCAAAGCAGAAAGTAGTCTTCTGGTTATTATGTTAGACATCCAGTCACTCCAGCCTTTATACATTATATTTTTGGCTAATATAACTATATTAGAAATGTTTATTTTGTACAGCCTATCTATTTACCCACAGTTTATTTGTATACTGAACTGTTCCTTTAATATGACTTAACTTTTTTCACACATGATATCCCTGCAGTCAGTACCAACCATTTGGTCTTTTGGTGTGCTACCACAATTAATGTGTACATGGTCGTCTGGTTGCATGGGTGTGGTTTATAGTGGGTGTCGTTTATAGTGGGTGTCGTTTAAAGTGGGTGTGGTTTAAAAACAGGGCGTGGTCAACACTCGCCCTCCACCATGAAGGGCAGAAAAATTCCGGCCCTCGGTACCACAGAAGTTGGACAGAACTGCTTTAGATCATGTTTAGGAGCCAAGATGGGGCACTTGATAGCCATGCCCAATGCACTGGCTACACAGTAAGACGATGAAGTCAGAGGGGGGATGTAAGGGGTGCAGTGACATCTAAGAAGTACAGAATGGAAAGGGGAAGTAATTGCCTGCCCTGAAGGCAACATTTGATGAACAACTAAAGAGTTTTAAACCAGTTTATAACCGGTATGGATGTTTTAATAAAAAAATAATTTGTCATGTTTAATTTTAAAAGGACTTTTATTATACAGCGTTTTTTATGTCTGGGTGACCGGTCTCTTTTAAGGAGAGGGATGTAAAACACAGCACAGAGCTGAATTTACTAAATAGCATAGTGATGTATCAGTATTGCATTGAATTTCCTAGGGTTGTGATCATGAAACAAACCTTGTATTTAGGCATACATAGTTAATTATTTAATACTGAGATAAAAATTGTTCCCCTCACCATGCATTCTATGAATGGAACTGACTATCCAACCTGTGAATTTATGATCTTACTTTGCTTATTCAGCGATTGGACAAGTCGATATTAATATGATGGTCTTTAAAATCCCATGAATTATAACGTGCTCCATTTTCATCTACAGACTCTCACATCTGTCTGTCATGATAGAGAAGACAGGGGCTTGTCCCAAATTGTTGACCGCGCAAGGCCGAGGACGATACTTCCTGCGTTTAGCTCTTAACAGGAAATATTTAGCAGCATCGGTCCAACACCTCTTGCACACCCAAAGACTGCTGGAGGTAGGTACTTTGCTGGTGTTGTGTATGCTGTAGAATTCTGCAAATCCTCTCACAGTTCATAGGTTGGGAGAGTCCGATGGTGAGGATAGTTTTATGCTTGTAAAAAAGAAAACATACTAACTTCTTTTTCTTTTTATTGCAGTGGTATGATCCGCTTATTTCGGTTCTGGGAAACGAGGAATATTTAGGTAATGGCAATTTGTAAATTTGACTGTAACTGATGGACATTTTCACTAAAATTACGTTTTAGTGTGATATTGATAGTTATGTTATTTTATTTCACATTTTGCTAGTTGCTAGGTTCATTGTAACTGGAAAAGGTTTGAATGTCTGGCTGAAGATGAGTAGGAGAGCTTAAAGAACAGAGAATGTGATTGATAAGTTCACACCACCAGTTATGCAGCAGTTTTGTAATGGGGGGCATGAGGGAACTTAACATAAAACACATAGTTATTTCTGTACCCCTCAAGATCATTTTGTTATATATGCTTTTTAATTATTAAGTCTTCACTTTTCTTAAAATTAGCTCTTTTGTAAATTCCTTTCCCTCTTTTCCTTTTCTTAACCTGATTTTCTGTAAAGGTGGCCATAGACGCAAAGATCCTATCGTATGAATCAAGGATTCATAAGATTTTTGGACCGTGTGTGGAGAGTCCCGCCATTTTTCGTTCGGCGGAGATCGGCCGTTTGGTCTATCGGACAGGTTTGATTTTGTCCAGACCGTCCCGCCGGAGCCCATTGACCTCTCATCGTTATCCGATAGTTTGGCCATAGGGCCGAACTTTCAGATTGCCCCCGATATAGCCATGCCAGTTAGTGGCATATCGGGGAAAGATCGGCTCATTTGTCGATGTCGCCAAATGAGCAGATCTTTGCATCTATGGCCACCTTTAATAGTGCAGCCGACCCAGGGTCTAAAAGCCAACAGTGTCGTTTTCCAATCAGCTCATAATGGCAGGGCACAACCTTTTTCCTTTTATTTAGCTACTGCTGAGCTATAAAACCTTACATCCACTCTTATCTTAATCATTCACGCCATTGCTTTTGCAAGATTTAGCGTTCAAGTCTGCTGTTTGCTACCATTACTTTGATCTCTCCCTCTCTGGTTAATCTGAGAATGCAAGCACTCACTGCAAAGGAAGATTCACACCATCCCATGATGCTTACAAAAATGCCTGTCTTAACTGATTCTTAAAGAGTAACTATCGTGAAAATTAAAATTTAATATAAGCTTCATCTGAATTAAATAATAGACTACCACAACTACCTCCTCTCTCAGCATCTGACTTTCTTCATTCTCTTTTGATGCAGGAGTTGGGAGTCTGATTTTGAATGACAATAGGATCCAATATATCTTTTAGTGGGGCTCCTTTTGCTTATAAGATGTATTACAGCTCACTCTTAAAATCACCAGAAATCCTGTCTCTCAACATGCAGGATTTGTACCAAAGTCATTTATTTTGTTTTATTTTGTGTGTGCTGGAACCCGTTAAAACAATTACAGGTTTTTACAGAACCTATCCACGGGACTAAGACAATGGAGTGTAGACATACTGGAACTAGACATAGAAATGCTACTAAAAGCAGATGGACAGCTTTGGCACACCCTACCCTCTAGCATCTATAGAGAAAGGTTTCAGAATCTGTTCCACAGAATCTCCTTAACACCAGAAATCTTGCTCAGAATGCAAATAAGGGTGAATAGCAACTGCCTGAAGTGCGGACAGACAAAAGCTGATCTTCTGCATTGTCTATGCGCTTGTCCATATATGAGAAGAGATTTTTAAATCAGGTACAAGATTATTCAATCAGACGCCTGGTTAACTATATTTCATTATCATTGGCATAGGCACTCTGGGATATAACCCCAGGTATCCACACAAGAATGGCAAGGGGAGCAAAAAGATTCTATATGGATTGGGTAGAGGCATCCTTAAATAAAGACGCAAACTTTTTTTTAAAAAAGCTAAAAGCCAAAATTCAAGAATGTTTCCAATCTACAGATTGGTACATACTAAAGACCATAAATGGTGACCAACCAATAACCCTGTAAATGGGATTATGCTATGCAAACATAGGGGTATATTTATCAGAGTGAAGTTGCAGATCGCCACAGTCCGCTAGCGTGAAACACCACTTCTCTACTGTGAACTTTCACCCTTTGATAAATACGCCTTTAAAGATCCCATAGAAATTAATGGAGGGAGACGGTATTTCACTCTAGCCAACTGTGATGATCTCTAACTTCACTCATTGATAAATATACCCCATAGGGACTTAAAGCACCTGTTGGGCAAAAATATTAACAACCAAAGGTGTGGCCACAATAGAGCCCACATTCCGGTTGGGTTTTTTTTTTTAAAAAAATGCCCCCCCCCCTGCCAGTGCTAGGACAATTGCACAGAAAGTGAGCTCCTGGTGCGAGCAGCCATGTAGTAAATAACGCATGTGCATAATGGGCTTCTGACGTAGTGCGCATTCACATAAAGAGCAAGTTGCGGCATTCGCTCATTATGCTTGTGCCACAACATGCCCACTTGTACCGGTGTGGGTGGCCTAGCACTGGTGGGGTCAATCTTACCCCCAACTGGAGTGTGGGCTCTATTAGCCTGCACCTTTGGTTGGGGATAATATTTTTGCCCAACAGGTGCTCTTTATCTCTATAAGGTTTCCAATATCTCTGATAAATCCTTTTGGAAGGCCTTTTTATTTAGAGGGTATTTGGTATTTTATGGTTAATGGTTATATAATTTAAAAGCAATAGCATGCTGTTATGACCAATTGTATTAAACATCTCCTGGACTACTTTGATTGAGCAATAATTTAATTTATTATATTTAGAATTATATATATGTTATATTTAGAATGTTTAATTTACTATATTTGGTGGGACAGTTTGGCTGATTTCAACCTGACCGCCTCACCATCTGGGCATGGATGGTCAGTTATACAGTTGTTATCTACCCGATAACCCTGTTCACTTGCTGCTACTCTAATTGTTTGGTGTTCACGAGGTTGGCCCGAATAATGCAAAGGTGTCCATGCACCTTGTATAGCACCTCGTATGATAACCATAAGCACTTTGGTTTAATACATGCACACATAACTTTGTGTAAGGAACATCTGCATTTCAGTAGCACCGAGCACTTGATGCGAGAAAGGGATGGTTATAGTAAATCTTTGCAGAAGGTAACATAAGCCAGAAAGGGAATGGTCCAGCCAAGGGGCTGCAAACAACACTGCAAAGCAGCAGACCAGAAAAAAATCAAATGCTGCCTGGTGAGCTGTCCAATGGAGCAGGCTTCCAAGAATGGTACAGAGAACAAAGTTAAAAGTAAAAAAAATGTGCTTTTAAAATCTTTTTTATTCTACACTAGCCTAGTATATTTTAAAAGCCCTTTTTAATTTTGGGTTGACAGATGTAGAATAGTCTAATTACAAAAAGGCAGTTTGTTAGGTTAGTTTTCCTAATATATAATCATGTCAATTTTAAAGGAGAAGGAAAGCTACGGAGGCATTTTATTGCCAATAGATTAGCTGCAATAGTGCAAGCTAGAATGCTATATTTATTCTGTAGAATGTTTTACCATACCTGAGTAAAAAGCTCTAGAAACTCTGTTTGTTTAGGATAGGAGCTGCAGTATTAATGTGGTGTGAAATCACTACCTGCCTGAGTCTCTCCCTGCTTTGGGCTCAGATTACAGCAGAGAAAGTGGGGTGGGGGGGAGAGGAGCAAACTGAGCATGCTCTTGCCCAGGGCAATAAAGTTTAAGCTGAAGGCAGGAAGTCTGATACAGAAGCCCATGTGTACACAATAGAAGGAAAGAAATGCAGTGTTTCATTTGACAGGAGACTCAGAGCAGCACTACTTTGGGGGTTTACTGGTATATTTAGATGGACCTTTCTGATAAGGCTTACTTAGTTTTAACCTTTCCTTTTCCTTTAAGGTAGACTTCTAGTTCTTAGTCTTTAGTTCTTGGCCCCTAGCTGTTTCTAGAAGTACTATCCCTTCTCCTCTTGGTATGTGGCTGTCATTTCTTCATTAAGTTCCCAACATGCTGTAACATTTGTGTTTTCTCTCCACAGAGCCATTCGTATCTCTGCTGCTGGTAGTATCACAGAGTCATTTTGCCTTGGATCTCCAGGTATGCTTGTACTACCATGCATGCTTGGGAATTGCCCTCGATATTGACTTCAGTCATCTTCTAAAACAGTTTACTAAGTGGGCATAGATGATACACAGACGTCTATAGGCTTATCTAATGCAGTTTTGTAGTTCATGTTCATATGTATATATACTAGTATTTTAACAATAATCTATAGTCACATACTGTGGTTCGTCTAAAGTTAACTTTTAGTATGATATAGAATGATTAATTCTAAGAAATGTTTCAATTGGTGTTGCTTTTTTCTTTTTTTGTAGTTTTTGAATTATTGCCTTCTTCTCCTGACTCTTTCTAGCTTTCAAATGAGGGTCACTGACCCCATCTAAAAACACATGCTCTGTAAGGCTACAAATGTATTTAGTGCTACTTTATACTACTCCTCTTTCTATCCAGGCCTCTCCTATTCATATCCCAATATCTTATTCAAATCAAAATATGGTTGCTAGGGTAATTTGGACCAACCAGATTGCTGAAATTGCAAACTATTTCAGAATATTACTATCTACGTTATATTGAAAGTAAATTTAAAGGTGAACAACCCCTTTAAGGGTGTACAGTTCCCTCCTATACACATAAATGAAGGAGGAATGCGCTTACAATAACCTTAGTCCTGTATTGTACTGTATAATGGAAACAATATGTCCGCTCTTGCCCATATGTATAACCAGAAGTATACAGATAATACATTTCTTTGCAGGCAATGGGCTGTATCATTATAAATGATGCTATATCCGGGTAACAGATTTTTGCCTTTTTGGTTTTTCAGAACTCGAGTTTCCTAGACGAAAGCTGGTTGTTGCCGGTAATTAATATTCTTATTATTCAGCCCCAAAATTAACAAGTTTAATATGGGTTATGCACACAACAGTACAGTGATGCTTTTTACTTAAAATTGATGGGGAAGCTATGTGCCGCTGATAGAGAATGCAACATCTTGTATTTTATTGTTACTTTTTAGGTGTGTTCATCGTATCAGACTGTCCCATGCCGGGAGCTGGGAATGGTGCTCAGGTAAGGAACCAAAAAATGTATTCTGCTAATGGCCAATAATCTGTGTTTACGTGGTGAGCTCTATTCAGAAGTTGTGCTGCTATGATATCATCAGTTTTTTGTTTTACACTGGCATTTTATTTCGACTGCCTGGTTACCTAGAAACCAGTGAATTCATCAGAAGCTATCAGCTTGTCTTGACGACATCACTAGCCCACTTCTGACTTGCGTCATGTCAGCATGAATGAAAGCATATCATTATTAGCTAATTGCATGGCTGAACATAATTATTTAATTTACTGACAAATGTCAAAATAGCCATGGACCTGATGACATCATCATTGCCCAGAAGCTATGTGATATAATTTTTATTTTATATCTTTAATATCAGAAAAACATTATTCATTTCAGAATGTAGTTATTTGCGTGGGGGATGCCATTACTAGCTAGCTATTGGTCTTTATGTAACAACGTTTTTAGATACTGGTTACATCACCAACATTTAGCTTCTCTTAAAAACTGATGATATATTCATAAATTAGTAAACCATATTATATCACCAGCTAACCCCCGTGTGTATAATATTGGAATTTCCAGGAAAGCGCTCCCTTGTTCAACCTGAGTGCAATGAATAGGGCTTGTGCTGAATATACATGTTTCCTATTTATTTACAAAAAGAAATCTATGTATATGTTGTGTTATTTCTTGAGCTAAACAGGGAAGTTGAAGGTATTCAACATTTAGTCCTTGAGAGGTAGATAATTAGATTTCAAGTTCTCATATAATCCCCTTGCATAATAAACTTTCGGGGTGAAGGGAGTGGATTGTATACTAGGGATCTAATTATCTCCTTCACAAAGGACCAAACATGGAGTTGCTTCAATTTCCTTGTTTAGCGTAAGAAATAATAAAAAATAGATATGTTTTAGGAAAATTATATTTAGCACAAGCTCTAGTCATTGCACTCATGCTGAATTAAGCGGTATACTGCCCTTTTAAAAGGGTTGTTCACCTTTGAGTTAACTTTTAGTATGATGTAGAGAGTAAAATTCTGGGATAATTTGCAGTTGGTTTTTATTTTTTATTATTTGTGGTTTTTGAGTTATTTAGCTTTTTATTTAGCGGCTCTGCAGTTTGCAATCTCAGCAATCTGGTTGTTAGGGTCCAAATTTCCCTAACAACCTTGCATTAATCTGAATAAGAGACTGGGGTATGAATAGGAGAGGCCTGAATAGAAAGATAAGTAATAAAAAGTAGCAATAACAATACATATGTAGCTTTATATACTATATGTAGTCAGAAGAAAAATGCAAATAATTTAAAAACTATAAAAAATAAACAATGAAGGCCAAGTGAAAAGTTGCTTAGAATTGACCATTCTATAACATACGAAAAGTTGACTTGAAGGGGTGGTTCACCTTTAAGTAAACTTTTATTATGTCATTTATAATTATTTGCCTTTTTCTTCTGACTCTTTCCAGCTTTCAAATGGGCGTCGCTGACCCCTTCTAAAAAAACAAATGCTCTGTAAGGCTACACATTCATTGTTATTGCTAATTTGTATTTCTCTTCTTTCTAGTAAGGGCCTCTCCTATTCATATGCCAGTCTCTTAATCAAATCAGTGCATGGTTACTAGGGTAATTTGGTCCCTAGCTACCAGATTGTTTATAATGCAAATTGAAGAGCTGCTGAATAAAAAGCTGAAACAACTCAAAACCATAACTAATAAAAAACGAAAACCAATTGCAAATTATCTTAGAATGATCATTTTCTACTAGGGATTTGGTTCGCGGTTCGGCCTTTTTCATCCTTCTGCCCGGCCGAACCAAATCTGAACCCTAATTTACATATGCAAATTAGGGGTGGGGAGGGAAAACGCGTGACTTTTTGTCACAAAACAAGGAAGTAAAAAATGTTTTCCCCTTCCCACCCCTAATTTACATATGAAAATTAGGGTTCGGTATTCGGCCAAGGATTCGGGGGTTCGGCCAAATCCCAAAAAAAATTTGATGCATCCCTACTTTCTACATCATACTTAACTCAAAGGGGAACAACCCCTTTAAAGGTTAACCACCCCTTTTAAGATGTAAAACCCCCAGAAACTAATGTAAAATCTGTCTGAGCATTTGCATTAGTATTTATTTTTAGACTTGTTTAAACATTTTTTGATCATGTTGGTATCATAAAAACTTGTGTGTGACATCATCACTTGCTCGCTATTTGTTTGTTGAACTGATGACATAATTAGAATTTACCAACCTGTCCAACAACTTCATGGATTGCTTGCTACTTGTCTCGACAATATGAACTTTACTTAGTAACCAACATCATCACCAAAAACATGGTTTGCATTATGTCATCAGTAGCCTGGTAAATGCCTGCGTAATGTCCCTGAAACCAACACCCCTGTCTGGATGATGTCACTGGCAAGACGTGTGTGTTTGAGTGCTGCCGTAACAATTGTGCTTCCAAGGAGAAAGAGAGATTTTGCCCCCATTTGCCATAACACATCCACATTTTGCTTCTTAGCAGCAGCCTGTTGTTTCCCTGCTTCCTAGCCCATTCTCTGTTAGTGATTTTCCATCAGAGATGCCGAAGCTGGCAAGCATGCAAGAACTTTGACTACTTAACTTGTAGCAGAAGGGTATAGTAAAAGCCAAAAGGCTGCACATATGCTGACTCTGTGCCAGTAGAAAAGGGTGTGGTGATCTTTATAACTGGTTCTACCTCTTCTGCTAAGCTAACACATTTCTCAGCAACCCAGGCAGCTCCCTTAGGGCTTTATTTACTTAAGCTCTGGGTGTCAAACTGCTGCTGCAATAAAATAAAGCTTTATTCTTCACAATGACTGTTCATTTCAAATGCGTGTAGGGTGCAAGGGTTGTATTCTTATTTCATTTACCATGTTATTCATATTTTATATGAATTTTGAATGCTCCTATTGCTAGGCACCCCTTAACCGCTGTAAAGTTGTCAGCAACTCTGAATATGGTATCTTAGTGCATCTATATCAAATTATCAATATTTAGAGATGTGGTCAGAAAGTAAGAGGAGCCACAGCTCCCTGTTGCTTCCATTTAGACAGTCCAGGTTCAAACAAGTCAATATTCAACCCGCAGGGCAATTAGTTGGATAACAGGGAAGTTAGCCCATGTATGCCCCACTTACTTGTGTGATGATCCTGTTTCAGTAGCATATGTTTGTCATGAAGCTTTAAATTGGAATGATTGATTGTATGTATAATAAAAAAAATACCGCATTCAACAGGCTTGGTTCGGTTAGAGCAGTGATCCCCAACCAGTCGATCATGAGTAACATGTTGCTCCCCAACCCCTTGGATGTTGCTCCCAGTGGCCTCAGAGCAGGAGCTTATTTTTTCCAGGCTTGGAGGCAAGTTTTGGTTGCATAAAAACCAGGTGCACTGCCAAACAGAGCCTCAATGTAGGTTGGCAATCCACATAAGGACTGTGATTGGCCATTTAGTAGCCCCTATTTGGCACCCATGGACATTTTTCATGCTAGTGTTGCTCCCCAACTCCTTTTACTTCTGAATGTTACTCACGGGTTCTAAAGGTTGGGGATCCCTGGGTTAGAGTAATAGACAAGCAAAGAAATTCCCAGGAATTTATTTGTCTATAAAATTCAGTTACTCTAACCGAACCAAGCCTGTTGAGTGCAGTATTTTTTTATTTGATAGACATTTGAACTGCTCCTTGTTTTTGTTTGGCGAGTGCTCCTCCATGTCTTTTATACGAACAAAAAGCTGTGGTTTATTTCAACGTTTTGGCTCCTGTATTCGAGCCTTCCTTCCTGAAAATGTCTCAAGTACAGGAGCCGAAACGTTGAAATAAACCACAGCTTTTTGTGGTTTGCGATTAATTTTTGGTACATTATATGTGGGAATATATAACCAGCACCAAAGCAACTGTTCATTGATTTTCGTGTGCACCACATATCACGACTCCATATTCCCTTTCCAGGTATCTAGAAGGCAGAGTGTTTGTGGTTGAGGTGCTGCCGGGCAGCCAAGCAGAAGTGGACGAGGTAGTGTTGTGCGGAGACATCATAGATGAAATTAACGGAGTGTCTCTGAGATACGCATACAATGGGCAGGTAAGGTTGCCTAGGTGAACCTCAGAAAGAATTTTTCTGCGGGAAGGAGTGGAATAGATTTGGGAATTGGAGTGATGAGATGGGTTTTTACTGCCGGTCCTTATTCATGTCATGTACACCTATCCTCAGGCTGGCACAGTGCTAAACAGACTAAAGGGGGAGCCACTTTACTTTGGACTGATCCGTTGGCGTTGGAAGGATGGACAGCTCTACCGTCCACTCATTTCTTACATAAAGGGCGTCCAGGAAAAAGTGCCTACCTTTCAACTTCAGCAACATCCTAAGAACCAAGAGAGTGGGCATGACAGGCCACAGCAGGATGGCAGGTAGACTTGTGCTTCAGTAGTGACAGTAGGGACGTCTTGTATCTGTGGTGACATTCCTTCATTTTATTTGCTACCTAGGCTCATGTACACCCTTCAGTACTTGGGGAAAGCCGCAGTCGGGAAAGTAAGTATACACCAAAGAGTACATGTTCTGACGTTAATCGATTTTTCCTTTTTACAGTAGTATTTAAGCCATCAGGATACTGATCCCTCTGGAACAGGTATAGTTATGGTTAACCTGCAGCTTTTGCTTTTTTTTTTTTTTAATAGTTTGGTGGAAAAGAAGTCCTAGATGTAGGAATCACTCAGGTGCGACAGTTAAACTGCTCCCCAAAGGTAAGATGTATATGGAAGCACATCAAAGTATGTCCAGTGTCTTTAAAATAAGTAAAGGCACAGTAATATTGTGCCACTGGAACCCTGTATACTCCATACAGACATGGTCTACTATTTCAGTTTACATTCTCGTCTGTTTTAGTCCTTGATCTGTTTAATATGCAGGCTGACCTGATCACACTACCATCATTGTCCAATCTTGGGATTTTCCACCAGTTCTGATCAGATATCTGTTGGGGCTGCCATTTTTTTGTACAATACATGGGCCAAAAAGGTGCTTGGATAAGAGTGGATACCTCAGCATCCAATATATAAACTAGGGATGCACTGAATTTTGGATTCCGCCGTACCCCCGAATCTGTCATGAAAGATTTGTCCGAATACCGAACCAAATCCTAATTTTCATATGCAAATTATGGATGGGAAGGGGAAACAATTTATACTTCCTTGTTTTGTGACAAAAAGTCATGCGATTTCCCTCCCCGTCCCTAATTTGCATATGCAAATTAGGATCTGATTCGGCCTTGCAGAAGGATTTGGCTGAAACGTGCTGAAAAAGGCCAAATCCGGAACTGAATCCTGGAATTGGTGCATTCCTAAAATAAACATGTCAAGCTCTCTGATGTCTTATTCACTAGTAGATTTCCAGAGGACACAAGGGTATCCCCTTCAAACTAAAAGAACTGTTTATCCCCCTCTGAGGCTAATTGGGGTAAGATGGCTTTGCATGGCTAAATTCGCTAGAATTTAGGTAAGATTTATTTGTGCAGAAATTTCAACTGGATGGGCATATGTTTCTTTTTTTTTTTTTTAACCTCAACTACTGTGCAAAACCTTCATTAAAAGTCGATGGGCATACCTTAGGGAACGGAATGTAAAATCATTGCCTATCTCAACAGGACCAATACAAAGTAAAAATAAAACAGAAAGTTAGTGACCCTTGAAAAAACAACTACAGTTGAAGGGGCTTTTGCACCTTGCAATGATTATACATTTCATTCCCTTCGGTATACCCAACTAGTTTCTATGCAGGTACTGATGGATGGCAGTTGAGGGGGGCTGTTGTGCCTCAGGGGGTTTAGTTCTCCTTTAATGACAGTTTAGTAAATGCACACCCTACATTTTTGTTCCTAGGAAGTGTTGTTTGATGTGAAAGAGACCGAAGTAAGAATACAGGACAAAGAGTCCCTCAAGGTAGATGAATCTGCTATATAGCCACATACAACAGTGTGCAGAAGTCTATGTTGTTTATAAAGTACATTCCGTATGTTCCAACAGGTTATCTTCCGTTATCCATATCCAGAAATATCTAGTGTGGGGCGCAGGCTGGATAACAAAAAAGTCTTTGCTCTATGTACAACGTAAGTACGGCTGCCATCTTGTATTCCTTTCATTGGTCTAGACTTCTTTAACGGATAAGGACTGAGCATTGTGAAGTTAATTGTCAGACCCTTCTTAGCTCATAAGCTCAACCTGTTTTTGGCTGGGCATTCCTTACCATTGCATTTGGGCCCTCTACTTTTAGTAAGCGCAGTAGAATAGGAGCATTACTGTTGCTTACTGCAAGACACTTCCTGTTTATGACCTATGGCTCTGCTCAGTTTCTTTCTAGCATGAGAACTTAACGCACATAAAGGTCCAAATAAAAAGAGTGATATTAGCAATACAAAAGTAATTGTTTTTTTTTCACTTCAGTGACAAGGACTGTACGTCTACCACCACTTCATTCACATGTTTGGCATTTGAAGCAGCCAGCAATGAGGAATGCGAAGAGATCATACGGCGCATTGGTAAGATTTGTTTTTTACCCCGTTCCTGTAATTGGGCATCTACCGTATATTCTCGAGTATAAGCCGACCCAAGTATAAGCCGAGGTACCTAATTTTACCTACAAAAACTGGGAAAACGTATTGACTCGCGTATAAGCCTAGGGTTAGAAATGCATTTTAGGACATCTTCAGCAGAACACACGCTCCTGCGTGCGCTCTGCTAGGGAAGAAATAGCCTCTTACTCACTGAAGGCTGCAGTAACACCTCCGTGCTGCCCACACTTAGAGGCAAATTCATCAAGGGTCGAATTTCGAGTGGGTTAAATCCCTCAAAATTCGACTGGGGAATAGAATCGAATAGGCAATTCGGGCGAATTTACGCGCTGGCGAATAATCAAATTTTTTCGCCAGGCGAATAGGCGCTCAATCGAATATTCGCTCGAAGGATTTTCATTAGATCGAATGCCTTTTTATTCGATCAAAAACTTGGAAAACAAGCCTATGGGACTTTCCCATAGGCTTTTAAAGCAATTCGGTAGGTTTTAGGTGGCGAAGTAGGCAGTCGAAGTATTTTTAAAAGAGACAGACTATCGAATGGCGAATAGTCGCAGCGTTTTTGCGCTCGATCTATTCGAATCATTCTACTCAGGTGAATTTACGCCAATTCGATATTCGAGGAGCACAAAAAACTACTCGAAATTCTAGCTTTTTTTCCCTCTATTCATTCACCCAAGCTTGGTGAATGGGCCCCTTACTGTTTTAATCTCCCCCCTCATGACTTGGTCCTCCCTCTTTAGCCCTCACTTCACACTCACACTCATGCAGAAGTGTGTGTTCTGCTGAAGATCTAAAATGCTTTCTTCAAGTATTGGTGTATAGATAAGACTCCGCGCTTTGTGTTTTTGGAATCGGTATGGCAGCACCCACTTAAATCATGGGATCACTAGTCCCTGGGGGATAAATATAGTATATAGAGTGGCGGTGCGCTCTTGCGCTTCTTTATATCTGCAAAAAGAAAAAATGTGCTATCATGTAATACAGTTGGTATCAGTCGGATGGTTGATACAATTGGCTCTACTTGCATTCAATTAGAAAGGTAGCGTTCGTATATGTATGTATACTGGGGATCTCCTCCGTAGTTGTGCAGAGTATGCAGCTGTACGGTCGTTCTGTGCAACTATTGGGTCCTGAAGTTTCTGTGCATTTAGCGTGTGGAGGCAATGGGGATCTCCTCCGTGGTTGTTCCTTATGGAAATACAGACAAGGTCTTCAGCCGGCCCGCACTGCAGCATTACGATTGCAGTTGCAGAGCGATCGTACAGCTGCATACTCTGCATAACTACGGAGGAGATCCCCAGTATACATACACATATACGAATGCTACCTTTCTAATTAAATGTGAGTAGAGCTAATTGTATCAACCATCCAACGGTATTACATGATATCACATTTTTTCTTTTTGCAGATATATGACTTAGAGTATAAGCCGAGGTAGACTTTTTCAGCACATTTTGGGTGCTGAAAAACTCGGCTTATACTCGAGTATATATGGTACTTGGGAATACTACACTTCAACCAAGGCAAGCAATAGAACACTTTCCACCAATGTTTTTGGTTCATGTAGACTAGGCCTATATTGGTAGATTATAGTTAGTCTTTAATATAAAAATAGGAGGCCATACACCATTAGATCCGCTTGTTTGGTGAGGTTTCCATACTTGTGGGTCTAGGCCTGATTTGGCTGATCAGTGGTCCTAGGGCCAACAATTATCTTATAATTTGGGGATATGGAGATCCATCAGACGAGGGCCGCATCAGTGTGCAGACGAGCACATTTATTTTGGGCTGGCAACCAGCTGCATGATTTCTTTGGCACAGACAACTAAAAATACTCCATAAATGTAAGACCCATACACGTTGCTCATGGCAGATGCAAATAAACGTTCTAGAACATGGGTATCAAGTCTTAAAAGGGAAGTGAAGTCTAAAATAGAATAAGTGCTGTATTTTGTATACTAAACATGAAATTACTGCACCACAAGCCTAATCCAATTTATTCTTTCAAAGTACATTTGTTAAACATCTTTGCAAGACTAAGACTATGCACATGCTCAGTGTGGTCTGGTTTTCAGTTCAGTTGGTTTTAGTGCACCAGACTTCTTCTATTCACTTTCTATATGTAACTGTTCCATTTTCACCTTCTATAGCAGCTTGGGCGGGGTCGCTGACCCAGCAAACTTTACAATTTAATTGATACATTTCTTATCTCTCTGGAGAACAATCTGAAAAAAAAAGTGTTTGGAAGATGAACAACTCCTTTAACTTAACTTTAAGTGTGTTTTATGGAATGGCTAATTCTGAACAACTTTACAGTGGGTCTTCATTAATTGTTTAGTTCTTGAATTATTTGCCTTTTTCTTCTGACTTTTTCCAGCTTTCAAAGTGGGGTCTACACATTGTTACTTTTTATTACTTATCATTCAGACTCTTTACTATTTATATTCTAGTTAGTGATTTGTAGGCCGGTCGGGTTCAGGCTGACTTCACCCCCATTTGGGGGTGTTGAGCTATTCTGCCTGCTCTCCCCGCCCACCACCTTCCGGTTTTATAGTCGTGTACCTGCTCGTACCCCCTTTTTGTGATGTCATCAGTGGGGAGGTTCTATAAACAGCTCTTGTACCACCACTTGGCTTTAGTTCAAAGCACACTTTTGGCAAGTACTGGTCCTTTTTAATTTCCTTAATATGTTCTGAATTGCAGCTGCAGGCTTTAAGCACACAGAATGGTTTGTGTGAAGAAGTTCCCAGCCAGGAAGGAATAGCATACCTGCCATTATCGCACTTAAAACTACAGAATCTTATGATCTTCCATTCTAATGAAAGGCTTGCATCTGTGTGTAAATAAATAGCGTATTTTTATACAAACAATACTTTCTCGTGTGTGGTATGCGTGTTAAGAGTCGAACAATACTTCCATGAATGAAAAACATTTAATTTAAAACATCAACACTACAATATATAAAATAGCTCTTGAAAATACACATTTGTGAGCTGTAGCTGCCTGGCTTACAAGTTATCTGCTAAGCACCCAAACAATTTCTCCCAAGAAAGTTAATTTGAAAAGGGACCACGCTGGTAGGTTTTGATACTAGAATAAGCAAAGCCATATTCACTGCTATAATACTTTGCATAGAGTAAAATATAGAAACAAGATACACTCACCAACTATCTGGAGACAGGGGAAAGCTGCTGTATTGCTTGGATAAGTGTCAGAATGGCTACCTGTGTTTAAATTAAACTACGCAGCCTTAAAAGTAGAGATCTAAAACCACCATCCTTTGCTTTAAAATGCAGCAACTGATACTACTAGCCAATAATAGTTTTATTACTATGTATGATTTATTTCTCACTGTAAGCCCCACATTTTTAGGACATCACACTAAAGCAAGCCAGCAAATTTGCACTAGATCAGCACTCTATGCATAGATTATATTTGAGGAGACTGGTCTACAAAACACAAGGCAGGCAGTGAAAAAGATTGTTCTTTGAGAAAGAGGATAAAACCTTACATTTCAGCTTTTGATTTTAAAAGGTTATTTAAACAGACAGGTGCATTGTTTGTGATCAAGTCAGCAATCCAAATACAAGATGTAGCCACAATGCTGGTGAAGTGTTTTGTACTGTGTTGTCAGCCTAACAGTCCATGATTAAAATAGGCAGTATACAACAGGAGCTGTGGGATGAAGAATGTGTACCCTCTTAACTATATGATTGAAAAAAAAAAAAATATACACTCCTATAAGGCCATATCTTAATATAAATATAAAGATTGTAGTCTACCGACTGGTTCTTAGCACCATTTTTTTGTTCCCAGCCCTCTAGTTTCACCATGTTTTTCTAAAAAGATAAGCTGAGAAATTAGGGCGATTAAACAAAAGTCATGCATAACAAGCTAGGAGCACCTACCCCCCATCATCTCATGAGCGACTGTTATAGGGGGCATCTATTAAAATAAAGGATTCATCCTGAGTGACAGATGGAATGGTTCTGGAGACATGGTCTAGAACAGGTTATACAAAACATTTCACAAGATTTAAAGTATAATACAGAATTTACTACAAGAATGCCATGTTAGTGTGACTATGCCCGTTCTCCCCGTATTCTGCGGGCAAGCTGGATATCTTTGGGCATGATGGTCACTCTCTTAGCATGGATGGCGCAGAGATTGGTATCTTCAAACAAACCAACCAAGTAAGCCTCACTAGCCTCCTGCAAATGAGAACATAAAACAAGATCTTAAAAATATGTATACATAAGTATGTAAGAGACAGTAGGAAGAAGTCCCTGGGCCATAGAGTCCCTAAGTAAGGGTAAAGAGCAGCTCTGGAGAAGTCCTTGCCACCCTTCTCAAACAGGCTAGATGTAGCCAGGTATATAGGGGAAGTATGATATAAATACACTTCATAACAATTGTTCTGTGCAAATATGTTTCTGTACTAGACAATGTTCTTTAGTTTAGAGAAATTATTAGGGATGCACCGAATCCACTATTTGGGATTCGGCCGAAACCTTTGTGAAAGATTCAGCCAAATACTAATTTGCACATGCAAGTGGGAAAAAAAATGGTTTACTTTGTTTTGAAACAAAGTCACAGGATTTCCCTTCCTACGCTTAATTCACATATACAAATTTAGGATTTGGTTTGGCCACACCCAAAGTGCAGAGTTTTTTTTTTTCTCCTTAAAACACAAAGCCCAATCATGTTGCTGCATGTTAAATTGCAAGTGCCACCAGTAGGTTAATGAACATGACAGCAATATTACAGATACTCTAGCTAGAGTTTGGTTTTCTGCCTGGTATAACCTACTGTTCCCGCTATCCAAGACTCACAAACATGAGCAATGCCCCCCTAAAAACTATACAATGTCTGAATACTGAACTTCCAGGAAGAACTTAATGCACAAAGATAATTACCTGCAAAGCACCAATGGCTGCACTCTGGAACCTCAGGTCAGTTTTGAAATCCTGGGCAATCTCCCTCACCAGGCGTTGGAAGGGCAACTTACGGATTAGGAGTTCTGTGGATTTCTGGTACCTACGGATCTCACGGAGAGCTACAGTTCCTGGCCTGAAAAGAAAAGCAATTCATCAGACTTAAACTTGGTATAGGGGGAAAAAAAAAAAAAAAAAAAAAAAATTATGATATTACATACATACCTATAACGATGTGGTTTCTTTACACCACCAGTAGATGGAGCACTCTTCCTGGCTGCCTTGGTAGCCAATTGCTTGCGAGGAGCCTTTCCACCAGTTGATTTACGGGCAGTTTGCTTGGTACGAGCCATGTTGATTCACTTTAGGAGACAAGAAATATGAAGTGCTTGGTTTATCTTCAAATCACATTGGTCATCTTATAAGTTAAACAAATGGGTTGTACAACCATTTAGCAAACAAGGGTACTGTCCAGGAAAGGCACAGCTCAGAGACATGAAACATGGTTGTTTAAGTATTAAATTATCTGCATGCCTCTAGCTAAATTGACGCAGGCAGATTTGAGTTAAAGGGGATGTTCACCTTTGAGTTGACTTATGATGTAGAGAGTGATATTCTAAAATAATTTGCCATTGGTGAACAGGAAAGGGAATAGAAATAGGAGTAATACAAAGTAGCAATAACCATACATTTGTAGCCTTACAGAGCATGGTTTTTTAGATGGGGTCAGCGACCCCATTTCAAGACTGGAAAGAATCAAAAGAAAAATTCTGGAAAGTTACATAGAATTAGCCAGTGTATAAACATGCTAAGTTAATGTGAAGGTATACAACCCCTTGACATGATATGCGTGGTTCTTTTGGTTCAGGCCATGGTAAGGCCCCAGGTGTGGGCAGGGATGGTGAACAAATTTCAAGCAGGGCCCTCCCATGGCAGTTAATCCAAGCAGGGCATCAGGCTGAAAAAAGGTTTCTATCCAAACATGCAGCAATACCATTACTCATGTGAGAACAATATACTCCCAGTGACGTTTCACTTCAGTGAGACACTGCACAAGACTTCCCCTGCAGAAATACCACCAACTTGAAGTGAACCAAAAGTTAACCTACTTAAAAAAGGACCAGTAACACCAAACAATGAAATGGTTTTAAAGTAATAAAAATGTAATGCAGTGTTGCCCTGCACTAGTAAAACTGCTGTGTTTGCATCAGAGACACTACTGTTTATATAAACGAGCTGCTGTGTAGCCATGGGGGCAGCCATTCAAAGGAGAAAAGGCTCAGGTTACACAGCAGATAGTAGATAAGCTCTGTAGAACATATTGGTTATCCACAATTTAACCTGTACCATAGTCTTTTTTTTTCAATTTCCGCCATTGCCAATAAGCAGCTTGTTTATATGAACTATAGTAATGTTTCTGAAGCAAACAGATCAATTTTACCAGTGCATATATTATATACACACTTTATATATTACTTTAAAAATTTTCATTTTTTGCGGTTACTGTTCTTTTAACATTAAATAGCTTGGTGTAAAAACAAAAAGGTCATCAACAACAGACTAATTCTAGGGATCCACTATTTTGGATTCGGCCGAACCCCTGAATCCTTCAGGAAGGATTTGGCCGAATACTGACCCCAAATTTGTATATGCAAATTAGGGGTGGGAAGGGGAAAACACTTGACTTCCTTGTTTTGTGACAAAAAGTCATGCGATTTCCCTCTCCGCCCCTAATTTGCATATGCAGATTAGGTTCAGCCAAATCCTGCACTCAGTGCATCCCTATATAATTCACTATCACCCACAAAAGCATCTTAATTTTCTAGTCTAATTAAGTAACCTTAGTGACCCTTAAAGGAATAGTAACACCAAAAGCAGTTTGAAGCAATTAACATAATATACGTTAGCATGTACTGGTAAAACTGGCTTGTTTGCTTCAGTTTACTATAGGGATGCACCGAATCCAGGATTTGCATATGCAAATTAGGAGCGGGGAGGGAAATTGCGTGACTTTTTCAGAGAACAAGTAAAAATGTTTTCCCCTTCTCGCCCCTAATTTGCATATGCAAATTAGGATTCGGTTCGGCCGGGTAGAAGGATTCAGCTGAATCCGAATCCTGCTGAAAAAGGCCGAATCCCGAACCGAATCCTGGATTCGGTGCATCCCTAAAACTGAAGCAAACAAGCCAGTTTTACCAGTACATGTTAACGTATATTATGTTAATTGCTTCAAACTGCTTTTGGTGTTACTGTTCCTTTAAGGGTCACTAAGGTTACTTAATTAGACTAGAAAATTAAGATGCTTTTGTGGGTGATAGTGAATTATATAGGGATGCACTGAGTGCAGGATTTGGCTGAACCTAATCCTAATCTGCATATGCAAATTAGGGGCGGAGAGTGAAAGGTATTCGGCCGAATCTTTCACGAAGGATTCAGCCGAATCCAAAAAAAGTGGATTGGGTGCATCCCTAGTTTACTATAGTAATATACATATAAAGCTGCTGTGTAGCCTTTCAAGCTGGAAAAAAATGAGAAAAGGCACAGGTTACGTAGATAAGTAAAACCATTATATTGGACGGAGCGTATCTTATCTGCTATGTAACTATGCCTTCTTTTTCCCCCCATCTTGAATAGCTGCCCACATGGCTACACAGAAGCAGCAGTTAGATAAGTTATAGTGGTGTTTAAGCAAACACACAGCTTTTACCAGAGCATGCCAACAGTATATTATGTTAAATTACTTATTTTGGGGTTACTGTTCCTTTAAATTAGGTAGCGCTAACCCAGCTAGAAGCAGCCACGTCACGTGAATAGGAAACCTGTTCTCTCTAGAGACAATAAAAACCAAGCAGCCGTACGTTGGATTCCACGTGATACAAACAAGCCAATGATCAGCAAGAGATGCCCAGCAGTACCAAGGGAGCATATTCAACCACGTCCAAGTTAAAAGGTCCGGGCGATGAGCAGAAAAGCCCAACATTAATATTCCCAAAGCAGCAAACAATATGCAGCATTTAATATAAAGCGTCCATATTACAACTAACCTCCGTATTGCAGAACTGCACGCGCAGAAACACTCTCCCAACAATATCCAGATACCGTCTATGTCTTCCGCTTAGAGTGCGCTGTCTTTTATACTCGGCCAGAGCGCTGCATCTTACGTCACCAGCCCATGCGCCTCAGCCCGTAGACGTTCTTTCCGATTGGCTTATCGCCTTACGGAGATTACGTCATACTCCTACGTCTGTTATGGTAGCCCTCCCTAACCCCGGTATTGATTGGTGTAAATTATGGCGTTCTGATTGGTCCTTAAAGAAAGGACATCATTGGTTCTCTGTTGAAAAACGAAATAGACCAATTACAAAAGCGCCCGTTCTCTCAACTCTCATTGGCTGATTTAGAGACCGTTTGTATCCTTCTCTTGCTGCTAAGCTCAAAGATGGATTTTACAGAGGGAGTTGCTACTCAGTCTCTGATAACAGTTGCATGAGTTTACAGTGTGTTCTGTCCCACTTGTAATATTAAGGCAGGTTATATTAACATGGGAGTATTAACTTGTAGTAACTACTACATTAGTTTTTTTTTTAAATGTTTATCATGAATAAAAGAATCACAGCAGCATTTCCTTTAAATAAAATCACATAGATAATGACCAGGCCATTACAACCGATTTTAAATGATACAGACACTAAAATAAGAATGTACATTAAAAGGGTTATTTGATAAGGTTTGCGTTCTATTTTAAAGGGGAAACAAACCCCCTACTAATAAAAATAGCTACCCCCTACATAGCTCCCCCCGCACAGGTGTTAACACCTGTAAATGCCCCATATCCTGTAATTACCCTTCATTGCAGAGGCACCGCAGACTATGTGGGGTAGGGGTTTTTATTAGTTAGGGGGGTTGAGTTCTCCTTTAAGGTTATTGGTCAAAAATCATATTTTTGGAATAAAAAAAACCTTAAATTTTTGAGATTTATTATACCCAACCCTGGAAATATCTTGGAGGGTTTAGCCTGAAAATCTCTATCAATTCAATCGATTTGAGGGTTTTTTTTTGCTGAAAACTCGACTAACTTGTGTTTTCAGATTTAGCAATTCAGACTTGCTGAATTAAGTTTTTTCCATAGGTGTTCTTTCTTAAATAATAAACCATTCGAGTTGTGAGTTCATTTGAGGTAAAAAAAAAAAATAAAAAAAAAAAAATAATTTGACCTTTGATAAATAACCCCCTAAAAGTTACCTATAGGTCATGTATGATGCGAGGGGTATGATGCGTATTTTTGTGCGTCGCTGGGCATACATCATACATAACCAGAAGGGATGCCACACACAATAGTTCCTAGGTTGGCACCGGATCTAAATACAGCATTGCTGATAGGTCAGCTTTTCTAAGTAATTGTTACACGAACTTCCTAAACCTGACTGTTTTTAAATTTGACCAGGGGCACTGGGCCAATGAGGAGAATTGAAAAACTCCCCTCAGGTTACCAAGTGAGGCAAAAAAATAATAATAAAATAAATAATAATTTCCAGTTTTTAAACCAAAAATGTGGCTTTCTAGTGCAAGAGAGAGCATTTGGCAATCTCTGCACTATCAATGAGGCCACCCTTGACCCCCTACAACAAACTATAAGGAAAGCACTGGGGTCAAGAGGTGGCAGCATAGGAACTTGTTTATCTTTTTTGCAGCACGCCCTGATTCAGTAACACAACTAGTGGCATGTGAGTCCTTGTTTAACACATGGAAAGGTGGCCCCTTTGTACCACCTCCACCTCAGCAACCTGGCATATTTCTATTGACCATGGGCAGCCTGGATTAGTCATTTCCTGGTGCTGTTGCTCCCCCCTTTTATAGAGGGGGGGTCAGTACTCAGGTCCCCAGAACTTCAGAACAAATGTTGTTTTGGCCTTTTTGCATGGGGGAGGGGGATAGGTCAGATAAACCATCCAAAAGGACAGGGTTGTATTTACCATATAGGGAATAGAGGGGCCATGCCTAAGATAGCAACTAAATGGGGCAGCCCTGGGGGGTGGAGCGCCTGAAGTTGAGTGACTAGGGCAGCATGGGGCTCAAACGCAGCCCTACATTTTTTGACACTGTTTCTTAGAAAGTTTAAATTAAACTAACCAGCTAACCAGTGCTGCTCCTTCATTTTTACTTTCTAAGAAATAGTGCCAGGCTGCAAATGTTTAGGGGTATGCTGAAAGGCTCATAAAATGTATGAAACTAAAGAAAAATGAACTGTTAGGGGCACATTTATTAGCTCGAGTGAAGGAATAGAAGAAAACATACTTTGAATTTCTAATGTTTTTTTTTGGCTACTTTGACCATCGAATTGGCTACTTCGACCTTCGAATTGAACGTTTTGAACTAAAAATCGTTCGACTATTCGACCATTCAACAGTCATAGTACTGTCTCTTTAAAAAAAACTTTGACCAACTACTTCGCCACCTAAAACCTACCGAGCATCAATGTGAAGGTCCCCATAGGCTTTCTAACAAATTTCAGATTGAAGGAAAATCGTTCGATCGATGGATTAAAACCCTTCGAATCGTTTGGTTCGAAGGATTTAATCGGTTTTTCTATCGATCGTTCGATCGCAGGAATTACGGTCGAATATCGAGGGTTAATTAACCCTTGATATTCGACCCATAGTAAATGCGCCCCATAGTCTATGAATCAAAAATGTTTTGAATTCTGTTTACAGTGAGATAAATAATAATAATAATCAGGCCAGATTTCCCATTACTATTATTGCTTTATTTCACTTACAGTACATTGAAGAAATATAATAAAACACTGCACAGCTTAAAGACAGAAGATTTTCTTACTGCAAGACAGCTTCTAAGGAGGCCACTGGGTTTTTTTTTGTTATTTATTTCTATGAAAGTTTTCATTCATCCAAGTCAACATATACAGTTATTCAGTATGGTTATGGCGCTGGTTATCTGGACCTTGGGTTTTCTGGAATTGGACCACCCCACATTAAGGATGTTATTTATTAAGGTAGAGTTGTGTTTTCCACAAAAATTTGAGTTTTCAAGGTTATTTTTTGGTCAACTCACATTTTCGGTTTAAAAAAAAAAAAAACTTGAATTTTTCGAGATTTAATATACCCCAACCCTGGAAATAGCTTGAATCTAAAAATGCACCATCTAAATCTTGTCAAGGTCATGCAAGAGTCAATGGCAGAGGTCCCTTGAACCATTTTAAGATATTAATAGCCTTCATGATGTTTGAGGGGGGTTTTTTTTGGCTGGTTTTGTCTGAAAACTCTATCAATTTGAGCGATTTGAGTTTTTTTCACTCAAACTCACTGAATCCAATTTTTTCAATTCCATTTTTTTCTTAACTAAGAAACCATTCAAGGTATAAAAAAAAAACTCTTAACATTTGCCTTTGATAAATAACTCCCTAAGACTAATGTCACACAGAACAGTTTTACATTAGGACCCCAATCATACCAGATTTTGGGCCAAAATAAAATCTGCCCCCGAGTGGTAGGGGGCTGAATGAGCAGTCGAAGACACCGCTCTAAGGCCACTAAAACGGAAAAAAAAATGGAAAAAAAAACAATAGAATTGTTTTGCCAATGACACAGATTTACGATATACAACATAGTTACCATCAAATACAAGGTACTGTTGTATTATTAGAAGGAAAAGGAAATGATATAAATGGAGATTAATCAGAACCATAATTTCTGGATTTACCTGAATACCAAATCTTCCACAAAAGAGTTGACTGAGGGTGTTGTCACAATACTGGAAAAAATAAAGTAAAAAAAAAAAAAAGTTGACTGAGAATCTTACCGCATCTCAACCCTAACTGCACATTTTAGTTACGCCACTGTGTACTGATAATGCTGATAATGCTACAGCAACTGGACTTGCTAATTAATCTTCATTCATGTGACATCATTGGAAGAAAGATTGTAATCACTTACCCGATACCCCAGGCCACTGCTCCTGTTAGCAGAAAACTGCACCGACCAGGGGTACTTGGGAGTGATCCTATGCCACCCTTCTTTCTTCTTACGAATTTTAACAAAAAAAAAACAACTGTTTTTTTTGCTCTACTGGGCATGCGTCGCCCACTGGATTTTGAAGAAAGAAAGGAGGAAGAGGATGGAAGGAAGAATGGAGGAAGACGGTCACTTCCTCAAATACCCCAGGCCAGTGCAGTTTTCTGTTAACAAAATCACCGGCCCAGGGTATAAGGTTACCCTTATAACCTTTGATTGATTACAATCCTTGGGGAGGGGTAACATTTGGCAGCCCCATAGATTGAATGCACCCCCCATCTTCTTTAATCATTTGATTCTTTTTATTGCAAATGTTAATTAAAGGTAAGAAACTTTTAGGACCTAAAAAGTTAAAGAACATAAGATTCCAAAACATTAGAAACCATGCTGCTGCTATTTCCAGCCCCAGGCATTGTACAATAGGTCAGCTTTCACACCTCCTTACTGATCTAGTCCATACAAATGGAAGGACAAATCTAGTAGCTTTGCTCTGTACAGTCTGTTTCATCCAGCTATTGTCTTGGAGACTGACCTTCACAAAGATCTCAGGACTGGTCACAAAAGGGCAATATAGATGCAAATTGTTTTATTCTTCACAACTCAGTGTTTATACAGCACTCCGTGTTTACCAAAACAACAAGTGTAACTGTAATGCAAAGGAGTAATCTATACCAACAACAGGGTATACACATGCACGTAATTATATATATATATATATATATATATATATATATATATATATTTGGATTCAGCCGAACCCCGATTCCTTTGCGAAAGATTCGGCCGAATCGAACCCTAATTTGCATATGCTAATTAGGGGTGGGAATGGGAAAACATTTTTTACTTCATTGTTTTGTGACAAAAAGTTATGAGATTTCCCATCCTGCCCCTAATTTGCAAATGCAAATTCAGATTCGGCTGGGCAGAAGGATTCGACCGGATCAGAATCCTGCTGAAAAAGGCCGAATCCTGGCCGAATCCCGAACCGAATCCTGGATTCCATGCATCCCTAATATATATGTATGTTTATATATTTTTATATATATATATATATATATATATATATATACACACATACATACATACATACAGGTATGGAACCTGTTATCCAGAACACCTGGGCCCTGGAGCTTTCCGGATAAGGAATATTTCCATAATTTAGATCTCCATACCTTAAGTCTGCTAGAAATTTTTTTTTAAACTCAATAGGATTGTTTTGCCTTCAATAATACTTTCCATTTTTTACCATTTTTCCAAGTTTAAAGTTGAATGTTCCTGGGGGGCGTGGCTGACCACGCGGCAGAGTGGCCGCACATTCTGGGCTCTCCTGGGGCTTCACTCCTACAACTCTCTTGATCCGGCAGTCCCATACCGCAAAAACTCACCCTCAAGTGATCCGGACTGGTCGGGGGCCGTCCAGACATATGACCGCAGCACAACAGCGATTGGAAACGCGCATTCTGGCACGGAGCTGGTTGCGGCCTAGACACGCGTGTTGAGCCGCGGCCTCGATTAATTGCGGTCCCCGGCCTGGGCCTGTACAACGGCGCAGTTCTATTTAAAGCCGCTCTACAAGCCCTGAGGCAGTGTCTGCTTGTAAGCTAAGGTGAGGGGACAGGCTCTGGAGCCCCAGGGGGCCCTTTTATCTACAAGACAAGTGCCTGCAGGAGGCGTTAACCCTGAATTGGTGGGTGTTCTCCCCACTTTTGCTATCTAGCTGCTGGAGTTTAGACCAAGAGAGCAGGGGGGGCAAGCAAGTGCCTAAGTGACCCTGTATTATTTTCTCTGCCTGCATAGTTACTTGACTTTATTCCTCTGGACCATCACAGTAGCCACAACAATTACAGAGGGGCTATATGGCAGAACTTATGTCCACCAATAAGTTTCTCGGACAATAGACCCCCTGCCAGCCTGAGGCCCACTCTGCCAGCCAAGTAACGACCCTCGGGGGCGTGGCTACCGTATCTATGTGAGAGGTTACTCTTCTGTTGGGTTTTGCCAGCCAGCACTAATTCTCTTCCCGGTGAGATAAAATACCGCTTCGTCACTATCTACACTGATCTCTCTAGCTACTTTTGCCTTCTTGCGACAAGATGGGCCCCAGCAAAACCTTCAAAAAAGCTCCGGAAGCTGCTGCGAAGCTGGGAAGATTCGCTCGGAATAGCGGATCTATCAAGGATAACGGAAATCAGTCTGCTTCATCTTCCCCAGATTCTTCTCCTGCTCATAGCCCTGCTGCAGCACAGGAACCAACGCTGGCGGATCTGCTTGCGGAGATAAAAGCGACCTGTGAAACCTGCACAACACTGATTACTGCCAAAACTGAAGAGCTTAAAGTGGAGTTCTCTATTCATAAACAGGACATTCAAAAGCTACGTGAACGTACGGTGGAAGCTGAGCACCGTATTGACTCTTGGAAAATACATGTGCACCTGTCCCACAGCAGATTAGTGAGCTCCAGCAGGCACTCATGGTGTGTCAAGCTAAATCAGATGATCTTGAGAACCGTCTGCTTCGGAACAACATAAGGTTTGTGGGCTTCCCTGAAAGGGAAGAGAGGGGAGACAGAGCCAGAAAAATTTCTTGAATCCTGGATAAGAGAAACCTTTGAAGTCCCCTTGCTTTCTTCCGCCTTCACTGTGGAAAGGGCTCACAGAATCCCAATGCGCCCTCCTATCTCTGGGGCCCCTCCTAGGGCTCTGATTGCACGGCTGCTGAACGCTAAGGATAGGGATGCCCTACTCAGGATGGCAAGGAATATGCAGCAGATCACATTCCAGAATACCAGGATTTCTCTTTACCCTGACTTCTCACTGGAGGTCCAACTGCAAAGGTCACGATTTCAGGAGGTCAAGAAACGTCTGAGGGAAAAGAAGATCGAGTATGCCATGTTGTATCCTGCTAAGCTTCGGATTCAAGCGAACGGCAGCACCCAATTTTTTTCTTCCCTGCAAGAAGTCTCTACATGGTTGGATAACGTGGCACTATGAAGCTTGTCTTTCTAAAGTCTTCACTGCACTCATTTGGATTAAAAATGTGTTTTTTTTCTGGCATTGGTCGATGGGATCTTCGCTTCTTTTCCCGGGTGTTTACTATTCACGTGAGCATGTGGTCAATATCTTACTAACATTGTTTGTTTTTACGTACAGGGTACTGTATTATTTTTCTGAATGGATCCATGCTGCCACATTTATGGCACTTTTATGCCGCAGTTCACTTTTCATGGTTTTGGCTCACTCTTAACGTGGCGCATTTGACATTTACCTCTGTTTTTTCACGCATGCCTCACTCTACGTATCCTGGCTGCTGGCCGGCGGGCCCAGGATAATTTGACTATATTTGCAACCCTCTCAGCTGTCAAGTACAGCTTTTGAACGGTTTAACTACGTTTCAATAAGAATGTGTTTTTTTGTTGGTAGGTTCAGGGATCAAATTTTGCCACAGTTGGGGTCTGGCAGAAAGGGAGGGGCTCCCCGCACTCAGGTGCAGGGGACGGGAGTTAACCAGTTTTTAAGATTGAAAGTAAAACGGGTAGCATTAAAATGTTTGCATGTCTATGCTCTTCTCAGGTACATGTGGCCTTTATGCCTCATTTCCAAGTCCATATTGGCAATTTTGCTGAAGTGTTTGTATATCATGTGGCTCTTTTTGCCTTATTTTCTTGTTCACAATGTTGGTCATAATATTAATGTTACCTCCTCATGGCATCTGCTTTGAAATTTTCCCTACTCTCCTGGAATGTAAGGGGCTTAAATGACCGGATTAAAAGAAAGTTGGTACTAGATCAGGTCAAGTCCCTTGGTGCAGAAGTGATACTACTTCAAGAAACCCATCTTACCGGGAGTAAGATTTTAGCCCTTAGGCGTCCTTGGGTGGGATGGGCCTTTCACGCCACATACTCTCCTTACACTGGAGGGGTCTCTGTCTTGATCAAAAAATCTGTTAATTTCCAATTACTGTCTGTTAGGTCTGACCCCAAGGGCAGATTAATTTTTCTGTATTGTAAGATTAACTCTGTGCATACTGTCTTGGCCAATTTGTATATTCCGCCCCCTTATACAGATGAGCGTATTGTCCAATTCGTTAAATTTGTAGCGGATTTCCCATATGCTCAAATTATCTGTGGAGGTGATTTTAACACTGTTTTGGATGACAATTTGGATAGAGTAAGGAGTTCTGCCACCGCTTCCACTGCTAGAGTATCTAATTTGGCGGCCTTGATGGCGGATGTTTCTCTAGTGGAGGCGTGGAGACACTGTCACCCCTTACAACCTGGATTCTCCTGTTTCTCAACAACTCACATGTCCTTATCAAGGTTAGACATGGTATTTCTTTCCAAAGAACTGCTTTCAAATATACAAAGTGCTCATTATCAAACGCGAGGTATCTCAGATCATGCCCCGCTTAAGATAACTTGGCATAATGGCCCCAGCTCCCGAAGTACTAGACAGTGGTCCTTCAACCCAGTCTGGCTCAATATTATCAATAACGATGCAGCAATTGCCAGCTCTATTACAGAGTACTTCTCACTAGACCACACCCCTGTTACTACCCCAACAATTTGGGAGGCCTTCAAAGCCACCCTTAGACACACTCTCCATACTGAGATTACGGCAGTTAAAAAGGCCTCACGCCGTTTTGAACTACAATTAAGTCAGGAGGTTGATACCCTTACTGCTAGTTTGCAAGCAAACCCCTCCCCACCCACATTGATAGCGTTGCGCCAAGCAGAACAGGAATACGCTACACATATGCATGAAAAAACTAAGAGGAAACTGCTTTTCTCTAAGGTTAATTTTTATGAACAAGGTGAACAGGCTGGAAAACTACTAGCTTATATGGCCAGGGCACACACCACCCCCCGGTAATTTCTGACCTTTTTGATGAGCAGGGTGTACTCCATAGTCAACCCAATGAGATACTCAGGATTTTACATGACTTCTATACCCATCTATATACTTCTAAAAGTAAAACCTCCCCAGAGGGAATGGCGGCCTATTTTACTAATATCTGCTTGCCTACTTTAACGATAGAGCAGGTCAGAACCCTGGATGCTGAAATCTCAGTGCAGGAAATTTCGGCAGCCATTGATGCTTTCCCTAATGGTAAGGTGTCTGGTCCAGATGGCCTACCAATCGAAATATATAAAAGATTCAAAAAAGAAATTGCCCCACAACTGTGTACGACCTTTCAGGATGCGCTGCAGCGCCAGTCCTTACCCCCGTCCATGTATAATGTCACAATTGTGCTGCTTAACAAGCCTGGTAAAGACCCCAAATATTGTGACGCATATCGCCCAATCTCACTACTTACAACTGATGTTAAAATCTTGGCAAAAGTCTGGGTGACGTGATTCACCACTTGGTGCATGAGGATCAGACTGGTTTCATGCCTGGCAAATCTACAGCTCTGAATATCCGTAGACTTTACGCTAATATTTCCCTCCCTCATGATAACCAGGGCCAGAGGACTGTGGTTGCCCTGGATATTGCCAAGGCGTTTGACACAGTTGAATGGCCATATCTTTGGCAACTGCTTAAAGAATTTGGATTTGGCCCCAACTACATTAATCTGGTTAAATTGTTGTACAATGCTCCCACCGCCTCTATAAAAGCTAGTAATATGATTACCCCGTCCTTCCGTCTCTACCGAGGTACTAGGCAGGGCTGCCCACTTTCTCCTCTACTATTTGCATTGGCTATTGAGCCCCTTGCTTACCGTATCAGATCTCATAACAATATAACTGGGTTTGTTCTGGGTAATAGGGAGGATCATATTCAATTATATGCGGATGATACCCTCTTATATCTGGGAGACAGGGGTGATTCGCTAACCGATGCCCTAACGGTCTTGGCAGAATTTGGTGAAGTGTCCGGACTGGTAGTAAATAAATCAAAATCCACTGCCCTTATGATAGACCCGCTTACTGAGGAGGAAAGAATGTCTACCTTTCCTTTTAAAGTAGTTCCCGAATTTACTTACTTAGGAGTTAAGGTCACAGCTCTCCCCCTACAATACTTAACACTTAACTTAGATCCATTGAATGATTGGATGTCTCAGAAGCTTAAATCATGGGCTAACCTCCCGATCGGCCCTACAGGGCGGATCCATCTTATTGAGATGATTATATTACCCAAGCTACTCTATGTATTACAACAAGCCCCGGTATGGATACCCAAATCCTATTTTCTTAAAATAAATGCTGTTTTTAGACAACTGGTGTGGGCTCACTCCAGACCACGACTGAAGCTTGAAACATTAATGTGTGCTAAAAGTAAAGCTGGCCTAGCCCTACCGGATATGTATTTATACTACCTGGCAGCACAGTTGTCCCACCTCACCACGTGGGTGGAAGGTTCGCATCACCGAGTACTACATTCTCTTTGGGCTCATTTGACTGGCTTCACTGAGAACCCGGTAAGCTGGATTCTGGGGAAATCTGTCATTACAGCTCAGTCATTACTTCCCCCCCCATCAACTCCCTACGTAAGGTGCGGAAAATGGCCAATGCACTTTTGAAGTCCCCCCCCCACTGACCCGCTTACTCCACTATGGCACAACCTCAATTACCCCTTGTTGGCAAAATTCGGGTCCAATGAGTCTTTGGTCGGACCTTGGAGTTAATACCTTAGGTGATATATGGCATGATGGCACATTAGTTTCTTTTGCTCGATTGAAGGACCACTTTCAGATACCACATAACCAATGGCTGACTTTTCATAGGCTCAGTCGTGCTCTCACGGTCACTCACAAGCGTCAAGATTTATCGATGTCCACGCACCCCTTTCTCGTTTACATTAAAAGGGGACATACCAAAGGTTTGGTCACCATGTTATATGCTAAGTTGCTGCAAGAAGTGCATGGAAGTAACTTGGACGGGCTACGATCTAAATGGGAGGTAGATGTTGGCACAATCCTAGATGAGGAATGGCAAGAAGCGCAAGAATCCCCCCAGTTAGTATCCCGCAACCATAGACTACACCTAATTCAACTATATATTCTTCACAGAGCTTACTACACCCCTGTCAGACTTCACTACATTAATGCCGGCACCCCAGATGTTTGCACTAGGTGTGCTCTGGACAGGGGGACTCTGATACACATGCTCTGGAGCTGTACCAAGCTTACTACATACTGGAGGGAAATACTAGATGCCTTAGATGGGGTGCTTCAGGTGACAATAGCTAGAACTCCTAAAACTTGCATCTTGGCCATAATTCAGGATCTAAAACTGAATCAATGTCAATCACTTTTTCTACTAGAGGCACTGTTACTAGCCAAGAGACTAATCACCCAGAACTGGAGAGCTGTGACCCCTCCTACCTTCTCTGCCTGGAGAGCAATAATGCAGGATACCTGTGCCACTGAATACCTAATGTACTTGAAAAGGGGTGCCCCTACCAAATTCCATTAAATTTGGGGATCCTGGACTGGCATTTACCCCCTACACCCAAGACAACCACTAGCAGTTTAAATTGAATAGGGTTTAGGACAGGTAACTGGTATTTATATTCCATTTGTTTAACTAGCTGTGAATCCCTCATTGGAGGGAGTCTCGATTTTGTTGTGTAATGCAATACTCATGACAAAATGTATATTGCATGCTATGCTTCTTTCACCCTGCTTGATCTAGACATGTAACATATGACACAATGTTTTTCCGTGATTTGTCATTACATTGTAAACTGCTTTCTTTTTCTTTCAATAAACTACCCGAAGTTAAAAAAAAAAAAAAGTTGAATGTTCGTGTCTCTGGTGTTTCAGTCTGGCAGGTCAGTAATTAAGGCGCAGACTCTAAACTGTCACAATTTTGCAACATTTAGTTGATACTTTTTTCAGCAGCATCTGTAAAATATTAGCGACAATTGTATCAATTCTAACGTCTGCCTTTAATGAAACTTAGGGCCAAAGATAAGAAATGTATCAACTAAACTTATTAATTTAGAACAGTTTAGAGAGTCAGCGACCCCCCTCCCGGAGCTGCTTTAGAAAGGTGAAAAATTTGACTTAAACACGGTCACCAATAGAAAATAGAAAGTAACTGGAAAAAGTCTTTATTTCTGGTGATCTATCTGAAACCAATTGAACTGAAAAAAAAGTGTTGGAAGGTGAACAACCCCTTTAAATGCTGAGCTATTGTGTAGTCCTTAAAGGGCTGGGAAAAGTGGGAGAGCTAACATTAAAGGAATTGTTCAGTGTAAAAATAAAAACTGGGTAAATAGATAGGCTGTGCAATATAAAAAATGTTTCTAATATAGTTAGTTAGCCAAAAATGTAATGTATAAAGGCTGGAGTGATTTCATGTATAACAAGTCAGTCAGATCACTACTTCCTGCTTTTCAACTCTCTTTGTTTACATTGACTGGTTGCCCTGGCTACCAGACAGTAACCAATCAGAGTCTTGAGGGGGGGCCACATGGGTCATATCTGTTGCTTTTGAATCTGAGCTGAATGCTGAGGGTCAATTACAAACTCACTGAACAGAAATGTACCATGTGGCCCCCCTTATAGTCACTGACTAACTCAGAGTTATAGAGCTGAAAAGCAGGAAGTTGGATTCTGGCTGTTTTATTAGACATCTGTTCACTCCAGCCTTTATATATTACATTTTTGGCTAACTAACTATATTAGAAACATTTTTTATTTTGCACAGCCTATCTGTTTATACAGTTTTTAGTTTCACACTGAACTATTCCTTTAAAAGAAGAAGCCATCTCCCTATACTATACTAAATGAAAATGTGGGTATTTTATTATAACATAGTAAAGGATAATAATTGTTCTTTCTCACTTACCATTAATTAGCCCTCCGGGGGGAGGGGGTAGTTAGCCTGGGGGGAGGAGGGTCTACCTGGGGTGGGGGGTACAGGTTTTTTTTAAAGGATAAGTAAACCTTTAAAATAAGTGAATGTAAAATTGATGAGGGGACTATTCTAAGCACTTTTGTTAATTACATTCATTATTTATTTTGTTATATTTCCAAGATATTAAGGGATACATGTACAGTTAATATGAATGAATTTTGTTACAACAGCGCCACCTGCTGGTCAGTTTCCCACCAGTCTGACCAGCAAGTAGTCAAGGAAGTTGTCAGGAGAAAGAGAGAGGCTGATGTTCTTCTGCTTAGGAAAGATGTGAGAAAGGTTTCTAAGGGTCAGGGCACAAAGGCATTTGGGGAGATTAGCCACCTGGCGACAAATCTCCTCTTCTTCGGGCGACTAATCTCCCAGAACTGCCTTCCCACAGGCTAGAATGTAAATTGCCCGCAGGATGGCACTCCGAATGCTTTGTTTTCCGAAGTCGCCCGAAGTTGCCTCACGCTGTTTCTGTCCTACGTTAAATCTCCAATTTACATTTTACCCGGCGGGAAGGCAGTTCAGGGGGGAGATTAGTCGCCCCCAAGAGGAGATTTGTGCCCTGACTCTAATTTTATTCCTAAACAGAAGAACATCAGAGCAGCCTCTCTCTTTTCCTTGACTACTTGCTGGTCAGACTGGTGGGGAACTGACCAGCAGGTGGCGCTGTTGTCACAAAATTCATTCATATTAACAGTACATGTATCCCTTAATATCTTGCAATTAAAAATAAATAAATAATGAATGTACATTGCAAAAGTGCTTAGAATAGCCACCTCATCAATTTTAAATTCACTTATTTTTAAGGTATACTTACAGCGCCGGATTTCACAGAGGCGCGCCCCTAGGCCGCGCGGTCCGAACAGGCAGCCGCGCGGTCCTAGCGCCCACCCCACCTCACTTTACCACGCCGGCGCAGCTGCTGTAAATGAATGGGGACGCACGCGTCCCCATAATGCGGCTGGGCGGCATGCCGCCCCTATTTTTCTGCCGCCCTAGGCCCGGGCCTATGCGGCCTTGCCGCAAATTCGGGCCTGTATACTTATCCTTTAAGAACTGGTTAATTTCTCCTTTAACAAGAGATACTGAGCTCTGTATAACCAAGCCCCTCCCTTGTGCAGTGTCAGGCACAAAATAATTAGAAGCCAGCTGATTTACAGCCAGGAAGGAGAACAAAATCAGAGAATATAAAGGTATAAACAAATACTGTATGTAACAACTTTACAAAAATGTAATTCCTTTTATTTGTTATACACTGGACTTTCTTTTAGCATTAGAAAAAATGGGGCGGTGGAAACCCCCTTTGCATGATAAAATGAGTTAACAGACTGACGCCTCGCATCATATGTCTTCTCACAGCCTATAAAAGTACATTCCGATCTATACGTCTTGACACACTCGCTATCCGGGTCGCCAAACCCGTACCCTTATGGGGCTTGTAGTCTTTTTATTTGGAAAGCCCCGTTCGCTCCGGCACACTACGCTTTCCAATGGGACTACAACTCCCAGAATGCCTAATTTCCCCGGGAAGCACTTTCACTTAGTCGTCGGTTCATGGCGGCCGCGCAGGCGCATTCTCTCGTCACCACTACCGCCACGGTCTGCTCAGCAAGTGATATAGGAAAGGGAGGCGGAAGGCCCGAAAAAATGTCTAAGGGCCCAGTCCCGAGCTCCCCGTCTGCGTCCTCCGCTTCCACTGGTGTTAGCGCCGCTGGAGGTTTACAGGCCCAACCAGAAAAGCCGCAGCACTACACGTACGTAAGGGGAAAAAAAAGCACCGCAAGACGACTGACGTCAGTGTGTAGCGTAAATGACGCGCAGAATCCCGCGGCTGTTCCTGCAGGAACCGACCAGAGTTGTAAAAGGGCGGGAAATATAAGGGGCGGGGTTAGTGGCAGCAATGTGCGAGGCCTTATCTTTTTGCACTCGAGTAGAGTTAATGTGAGAGTTTAATGTGCATTTTGTCAGCTGTGACTGATAAGGGCATTGGATTTTATTGCCCTAATAGTTGTGGTGTAAACTGTGTTAGTTCCACTGCTGGTCAAGTGGTGTCTAAGCATAATTTTTACTAATGAAATACCATCAATATAACAGCTGCCTGGTAGATCTAAGAACAGCACTCATAGTAAAATCCAGGTCCCACTGTGACACATTCAGTTACATTGAGTAGGTGAAACAACAGCCTGCCAGAAAGCAGTTCCATCCTAAAGTGCTGGCTCTTTCTGAAAGCACATGACCAGGCAAAATGACCTGAGATCATACCTCCCAACATTTTGGAAATAAAAAGAGGGACAAAAAAGTTGCTGTGCAATCTTATATTTTAACAATTACTTGATTGCTTATCTAGATACATTTGAATTGTTACAAATATTTTTTAAGTTCTGTTGTCGCTGTTCTGGGCTCTCTGCCAAAAGCCAATTAAGTTAGAAACTTTGTTTCTTTTTCTGACTGTTCAGTCCAGAGAAAAACTGGACATTCCAGTACAAATGAGGGACTGCAGATTGAGCTGTCAAAAGAAAACAGGACAGTTGTGAGGTATGCCTGAGATGGCTGCCTGCACACCAATATTACAACTAAAACAAAATACACTTGCTGGTTCAGGAATGAAATTTTATATTGTAAAGTGAATTATTTGCAGTGTAAACTGTGATTTAGAAATGAAAAATGATGATCATAAAATCATGACAGAATCCCTTTAAGCCTCCTAGGTCCCTGCTAGAGAAATACATTGGCTGACAGACAGGGAACTCTTAATCCTATAAAATAAAGTTGAAGTGTCTCTGCGTCTAGTCCCTGTGTCCGTGGGATTGCACTACTGCGCATGTGCCCCACGGACCGTCTCTGGCGAATTTTCTACATATGTTCTAGCGCCCGTTAATTTAACGGGCTTAATGTCTAGTTAATAATATTCTGCCCCCCCCCCCAAAGTAAAAGAAGAAGGGTAGCTCCAGCTGGGAGCCCTAAAATCTAACTTATTTGTAGCCTTAGCATCAAGTAGATTTGCCACCTGACCTGTATTATGTGGCTTGGTCAGTTAAAATAATAACTGATACCAGTGTTAGGAAAGAAAAAAAAATTAGGTTACCACAGGGACATCTCTAACATATGCATGTCATAGGACTGCACTGATTGCATATCAGGCAGTCCTTTCAGATGGTTTTCTAGATGTGTTCCTAAATTTTCAAATGATCTGGTCATAGATATCCCTGCCTTCACATACACTTATAGATTCATTTAAACATATACAGTTAGGTCCATAAATCTTTGGACAGAGACAACTTTTTTTCTAATTTTGGTTCTGTACATTAGCACAATGGATGAGTTTTAAATAACTAAGATGCAGTTGAACTGCAGACTTTCAGCTTTAATTCGGTGGGTTGAACAAAAAGATTGCATAGAAATGTGAGGAAATAAAGCCTATTTCAGGGGCTCAAAAGCAACTGGACAAATTAAAAAACTGAAAATAAAATGTTCAGTTCTAAAAGTTCTTTTCTGAAAACCCTTTGCTGGCAATGACAGCCTGAAGTCTTGAACCCATAGACATCAACAGATTCTGGGTTTCTTCCTTTTTAATGCTCTTCCAGTCCTTTACTGCAGTGGCTTTCAGTTGCTCTTTGTTTGTGGGTCTTTCTGTCGAAGTTTAGTCTTCAACAAGTGAAATGCAGCTCAATTGGGTTCAGATCAGGTAACTGACTTGGCCATTCAAGAATATTCCACGTCTTTGCTTTAATAAACTCCTGGGTTGCTTTGGCTGTATGTTTTGGGTCATTGTCCATCTGTATTATTAAATGCCTCCAAATCAGTTTGACTGCATTTAGCTGGATTTGAGCAGACAGCGTCTCTGAACACCTCAAAATTAATTTGGCTGCTTCTGTCCTGTGTCACATCATGGATAAACACTAGTGTCCCAGTGCTACTGGCATCCATGCAAACCCAAGCCATCACACTGCCTCCACCATGTTTTATAGATGATGTGGTATGCTTTGGATAATGAGCTGTTCCACGCCTTCTCCATACTTTTTTTTCTGCCATCATTCAGGTTAGAGGTTGATCTTTATTTCATCTGTCCAAAGAATGTTTTTTCAGAACTGTGCTGGCTGTTTTAGATGTTATTTAGCAAAGTCCAATCTAGCCTTTCTATTCTTGATGCTTATGAGTGGCTTGCACCTTGCAGTGCACCCTCTGTATTTACTTTCATGCAGTCTTCTCTTTATGGTAGACTTGGATATCGATATGCCTACCTCCTGGAGAGTGTTGTTCACTTGTTTGGCTGTTGTGAAGCGATTTCTCTTCACCATGGAAATGATTCTGCGATCATCCACCACTGTTGTCTTCCATGGACGTCCTGGTCTTTTTGCGTTGCTGAGTTCACCAGTGATTTCTTTCTTTCTCAGGATGTACCAAACTCTATATTTTGCCACTCCTAATATTGTAGCAATTTCTCAGATGTTTTTTTTTCTGTTTTTGCAGCTTAAGGATGGCTTGTTTCACCTGCATGAAGAGCTCCTCTGACCGCATGTTGTCTGTTCACAGCAAAATCTTCCACATACAAGCACCCCCCCTCAAATCAACTCCAGTGATTTTATCTGCTTCATTGATAATGACATAACAAAGGAATTGCCCACACCTGCCCATGAAATAGCATTTCAGTCAATTGTCCAATTACTTTTGAGCCCCTGAAATGAAGTGATTGTGTTAAAAAAAGGCTTTAGTTCCTCACATTTTTATCCAATCTTTTTGTTCAACCCACTGAATTAAAGCTGAAAGTCTGCAGTTCAACTATACAGAATGTACAGAACCAAAATTAGAAAAAAAGTTGTCTCTGTCCAAATATTTAGAGACCTAACTGTACCAGGGGTGGGAATTTTTTCCCCCTTCCCTTTGTAACTGCAGCAGATAGGCCTCAATTAACTGCATTATTTTCCAACAGAAGGAATATGAATACATTAGTGAACAATGATACAATTTCAGGTAAAAAATCAACCAGGCAGGGCAACCCATGATGGTATTAAGCAGCATTACATAGTGATTCCTTTTAAAAATGTCCGTTAATGTAGGTAATTTTTTCCTAATGTACCCTTTTCTAACACAGGTACCTAAAAGAGTTTCGCACCGAACAGTGTCCCCTGTTTGTGCAGCATAAGTGCACCCAGCATCGACCATACACCTGTTTCCACTGGCATTTTGTCAACCAGCGCCGGCGGAGATCAGTGAGGAGGCGTGATGGGACCTTTAGCTACAGTCCAGATATCTATTGTACCAAGTATGATGAGACTACGGGACTATGTCCAGATGGTGATGAGTGAGTATCTTTGCCTGCAAAACAATATCATAAAGGCAGTAATCATGTTTAATCTGTTAAAATGTAAGCTTTGAAGTGCTCATAAGGCTGTATCAGCCCACCATAAATGAAGTATGTGTAAGAGGACCATAAGTGAAAAAAATCTTTTTAGCCTTCTTATTAGTTGTCAACATATTGTTCATATGTTGTGCCTCCTAAACACCACACACTTAAATATTTATGTAAAGAAGTTATAAATAACTTGAAAAATCTCCAAATAACCTTCACTGTTGGCTATGGCAATAGTGGAGTTTCTTCAAGTGAAATACCTTGAGATGGTTATTTCATTGGTGTCATTGACTTGGCTAGAAATATTTTAGTTGAAGATTATTGGGTTAGAAGTTCTTCAGGTGGATTTCACTAGGAATAAATGCTTACGCTGAGATTTCAGGGCTAAGATTTGCCTGGCACCGAGTAATGCTTCAGATTGTTACCTGGGGTGGTGTTTTTGCAACTGGAGTCACTTGGGTTGTGATACTTTAAGGCAGGTGAGTCTTCAAGCTGGAGCACATCTGTTATCTGCTATGTAATCTGTGCTTTGAATGGCTGCCCCCATGAATACGCATCAGCTTGTTTATATAAACTATGGTAGTGTTTCTAAAGCAAACACACCAAATGTGCCAGTGCAGGGAAACAGTATATTATATTAAGGGTAATGTCACACTATGAGATTCGGGGAGATTTAATCTCCCGGCGACTCTTCTTAGAGGCAAAAATCTATGAGAAAGATAGACAAAATCTATGATATATTGTATAACTTAATGATATAACACTAATTCAGCGAATGTAACGGATTTAGGTTGATATTTGGGTATAAATTCCTGCAATGTTAACACACTTATCCAAAAGTTAGTTTAATAATATACTATAAGCATACTGAATACGGCTGTTAACTGTTGTAAAACTTGTTAAAATGCCTAGAATGGATATGTACTTTGTTGCATTACGTATATCTAAAAAATTCGCAGAAATAAAAATATTTTAAAAGGTGAAAAGAAAGGCAGTTATTTTGTTAGATTTAGTTTGTACTTGAATCAGTTATTTGAGTGAGCTCTAATTCATCAGCTAGGAAAGGGAGCCCCCTATAAGATATATTGGATCATTCATCTGACACCCAACTCCTGAATGAAGACAGAATGAGGAGAAACAGATGCTGAGAGATGAATAGTGAAGATCAACTTGATTATTTCATAAACAATGCAGAATTTTTAATTTATTGTATTTAGAAAGTTTCTAACTTCAGTATGATGAAGCTTATATTACATTTTCCTTTTTACAATAGTTTCCCTTAAATTTTTTTGGTATTACTGTTCCTTTAATGGAGTAGTATTGCTTTACCGGATGACCTTTGGAGCAGAATACTTGAGGCAGAATACTTGAGGTTCTAAAACAAAGATTAAAATGTCACCTTTCCTTTCTGCAAAGATGCCCCTTTCTACATAGGACAACAGGGGATACAGAAAGACGGTACCACCTACGCTACTACAAAACTGGCATCTGTATACATGAAACGGATTCCAAGGGTCACTGCACCAAGAACGGTCAGCATTGTGCCTTTGCTCATGGGCCACACGACCTGCGCTCTCCTGTGTACGACATCAGGTATGAAAGATGTTCATTTTTTAATATCTGGTAGTATGCTCTGTGGGAAACCACATGGCAGGGGTCATTGATAGCTAATTAGTGTATTGGAGGGAAATATGTGACCTGAAGACTCCCTACTCCTGTATTGCCATTACTTTTGATTGTTATGACCTGTACCCCCTTTTCCCACACAGAGAACTGCAAGCAATGGAAGCTTTGCAGAATGGTCAGCCAACTCCTGATGGGGGTATAGAAGGGCAGACAGCCATGGCAGCTAGCCATGCCATGATAGAAAAGATTTTAGGGGAGGAACCACGCTGGCGGGGTAAGAACCTTATATTTAGTACCATTCATTTTGCACTGTATTTAGTATCATTCGTTTTGCCAGATGTTTACCCGATGCGGGGCCGCAGTGTATCAACTTGGTGAACAACAAGTAAGTAGCAAATAAGACACCGCAATGTTAACTATTGTTTATTCATTTCTTTATTATTTTAGTTATGACTGAAATGCCTAGTTACAATCAATATGTTGTACAACAAGCAACTGACAATTTGTTATACAATTTAATAATATGTACACATGTATAAAAGAATTGTTAAAAAAAAAAAGCAGCAAATAAGATGTCTGCAGGGACAATAGCTGACAGCAGTAACACCGCAATGAGCACTAGGACTTTTTTTTTTTTTACAGATACCACATATGTTCTTGGACACTACAAGACCGAACAGTGCAAGAAGCCTCCTCGACTGTGCCGTCAAGGGTATGCCTGCCCTTATTATCACAATAGCAAAGACCGGAGAAGAAGCCCACGCCAAAACAAATATAGGTAATACCAACTTGAAAATATATCTGCTCTTGGAAGTAAGATTTTGTTTTATGTATGATAAAGTTTCCCACCACTCACTGTAAAATCAACTATACCAAATACAGACGGCACCTCCCCATTATATCAATTAGGGTTTTATGAAAAGAAAGCTATCCGATACAAGGTTACAATTTACAGGATGCTGTAGGCATCTTCCATTTTTGCTCAGCTTCCACTCTCAGTCCATATATATTTGGTATCAATACAAGTTATGGGTACAACATACTGTATGTAAAGATATTCACAATCCAGACAGAATCAGAAATACATACCAGATAAACAAAGCTATGCAAGGAAGTACAATTTGTGTGCATAGAAGAGAATTCTTTAATAAAACCCTACCAAAACGATTTTTAATTGGGTAAAATACAATTATTTGGGTGACTATGGGAGAGACATTTTACACAAGAGCTAAACAGAGATTAGCTCTGGTACAAATCACTTGTTTGATCATTTTCAGGGGTATTGCGGTTATACCCTTCATGTGTGCAGAGATGTAACAATAGGTAAGCAGATGCTGTAGCTGAAGTGGGGAGGTCCACTGGTAAAATTGTTTTTGAAAATTCAAAAAATTTATTTTTCACATGCCAAGTGGTTTACATACAGTGGGGAAATAAATGACAAAATGCGCCCGGGGACCCATCAGTATTCTTGCATGATGATTCAGGTAGTACAAGTTAACGGCTCAGCGTCTGTCTGTTTTCTAGTAATCAATTCCACCTGCATATAATCTCAAAAAGGAAGGTTCTCATAGGGCATACATATGTACATCTTCTCTTGGAAGGCTTTATTTTGACAAAGTAAAATTTACTATTGCATGTTAGGTCTTCCCCATGCCCTAATGTGAAACACGGTGATGAGTGGGGAGATCCCAGCAAGTGTGAGAGTGGGGATACATGCCAGTATTGTCACACAAGAACAGAACAACAGTTTCACCCTGAGGTAAATCTATTTTTAACAACCACTTTTTGTTTTTGACATTAGAGGTGGGGGAAAAAATTGACATTTCCCTCTCCTTTTTTCAGATCTACAAGTCAACCAAATGCAATGACATGCAGCAATCTGGGAGCTGCCCACGTGGGCCTTTCTGCGCCTTTGCTCATGTTGAACGTATGTTTTCATGTATTATAGCACCCTGCTAGTCTCCTGGTGGTTAAAAGAATGAATTACAGCTTCATTAAAGGAAAAGGAAAGTCACAATTACTTGAGGGTGCCAAGGTTAGGCACCCAAAGTGATTCTGGTCACTTACCTGATACCCTGGGCCTATGTTCCTGTTGGCAGAAAACTTCCCTGGCCCGAGGTTCTTCTCAGCGATTACTTCCCACTTCTGTCTTCAAAATCCTGGGGCAGACGCATGCCCAGCAGAGTGAAAAAGCCAGCTTTTTTGTTAAAGTTTGGTTTTCACTGTACAGCACCGTACAAAGAAATAAGTAGCAGGAAGAGGATTGCTCCATGGTTCTTGCTGGAAGAACACCAGGCCGTGGCAGTTCTCTGCTGATGGGGGGGGGGGGGGGGGTTGGCTTAATTTTTGACACCCCCAAGTGATTGTTGCCATTTCTTCTCCTTTAGGGTGGGGGCAGATGAGGAGATTAGTCGCTCAGCAACAAATCTCCTCTTCTGCAGGTGACTTATCTCCACGTACTGCCTTCCCACTGGCTAAAATATGAATCACCAGTGGGATCGCTTCGGATTTCCGAGCAACTAACCCCCCTGTCTGCCACTAGCCTTAAGTAATCTCCCTACTAATTATTATTACACGTATCTGGTAAAACACTTAGTGCCACTTAGCTTTGCCAGCCATTTACTAATGTTGGAAAAGGGAAAGTTGAATCTTATGGGATATGGGAGTCTTGTTTTTTTATCGGTTGTACATCTGCATAACTTACCAGTTGCATATTGAGAAAAACACCTTTTAAAAAAAGATTAAATGTTTCCTTTGAATAATTAACTAAGGAAGTTTGATAATAGCTAGTCCCTTGTCTGGCCTGTTTTTTTTTAATGTTTATCTTCCATTTAGTTGAGGCTGTTTTGCCTGCATCGCACAGTATAATTCAGAAAGACTACATTGAGGTTTAGAATATTTATAATCTGAGTACATTATCTAGTGACAGTGTTGAAGAACAAATGCCATGTTGGTATGTGTGGAGCATGTACTACAGATGCTTCTAAATGCTTGTAAAGCTCATGCTAACATCAGAATATGCAGTGATTCAACAGCCTACCCAGTCAAAGAATGCCAATTTATTGTTTTACAGAGTCTCTGGTATGCGATGATCTTCAGTCTCCCTCATCTGTGTCCAGCCCTACACAGATGGCACCCATTATGTACATGCCATCAGCAGCAGGAGACTCTGTTCCTGTCAGTCCCTCAAGCCCTCATGCACCAGACTTCAGCAGTGTATGTGATCAGTATTTACATTGTCACCCCTTCATTGTGTGTGGCTTTTAACATTTCTTACAGTGTAAATATAAAATGTATGATACAAAATGTTGTGTGAACCTTTGTGTGGTAAATTGCAGCACCAGTCAGTATATATGTAATATATAAATATAGAATTAAACTTTTACAGAGGAGTTAGTGGATGCCAGAGGTTTATGGATTAAGGCTGTAGCTTTTTAGGTTTAAGCACCCTTAGCTGTTTAGATCCCTCCCCCACCTTATAAAAGGGTTACAGGTATTTGAAAACGTTGTATTGTTGCTCTGTTACAGTTCCAAAAATGCATATGACAGAAAATCAACAATCAGCAAAATATCACCTCAATGTACTTTAGGTGGAACCTCCGCATTCTCTGCTTTATGTCATTCTAGGAGTGGCTAGCTTCACAGTTTGGTGGGGGGGTCCCTGTACGCACACATGCGCAATTGCAGCATAAAAATGGGACCAAAGACAGCAGCCCGGTGGGCCTAGGGCCCCCCAGTCCGACCCTGATTGTAGAGTTTTTTTAGTTGGTATTTGTCTCCTTTTACCATTAAAGTAGAACTATCAGTGAAAAACAATCAAAATGACCTATAGGTAACTTTTAATGTAGATTAATATTTTGAATTTTTTTTGTGTCAGTATCACTTTAAGATCAGGGTTGCCATTGGAGGGGACTGGTATGACTTCTGTCAGTGCATGGTGTATGCAGGGGGCCTGGACATCCACAAAATTGGCCTGGTGTTCTGCAAAGTAGTTGGGATTTGCCAGAACAAGGATGTGGTTTGGCATAATCAGGGATGTGTCTCCATTCTGTCATACAGAGACCCGTTTCTTTATTCAACAACCCTGAATAGGATTAGGCATTTTATTTTTATTTTTTTTTTAACGCATGGCACACAGGACATTTTCTCTGTCGACCTTAGGGGTTAAGCTCCATCCTCCAGGAGGCAGGGCACTTATTAATTATTCAAAAGGGGCGTGTCTGTCACATGCCATGGGCCTAAATGTTTTATTCTGAAACTTAACCATTAACCTTTTGTAAATCCCTGAGTGTTAAAATGTTACATTTCAAATAATTAAGAACATTTCAAGTAGACACCCTCTGCTGCATGAAGCTCAGCATGGGACATCTGCTGCAACATGCAATGGGAGTAGGAACCTGATGCAAGCTGCTACAGTTCTTAGTGGGGAAGCAGGGCCAGAACTATGGGTAGGCAGAAGAGGCACGTGCTTGGGGGCACGTGCTTGGGGGTGCCAGGCAAGTACCTCACATGCAGCCTACCCCTTGTCCGGCAATTGTTACCTCAGTGAAAAGTGGGTGTGCTCTCTGAAGTTAAAGTGCGTCCTCGGTTGTGCACGCGTGTCCTCGGTTGCGCACGAACGCATGTGCTTAGTTGCGCACTGCTGCGGCTGGGGCGAAGTGGCCGGGTTACCTACAGTGCCCAGCTCCTGGCCCAGCACTGGGGAGAAGGGTGCCCTTTAAAAAAACATTTAAAAAAAACTATCTGTGCTAATGGTGTGTTATATTTTTGTAGGTATGGGGGAAGATGAGCCACCTCCCCACTAGCCCAACATCAGCCACAGTAAGTGCCTTTTCAATTTAATTGGCTTTAAAATTCTCATACATCATTTTTTCATAAACTGAAATGAATGAACCAGTATTGCTCTGGTTTTTTGTGTCATGTCATTTAATTCCCCAAAATAAACAAAATATTTAATTTAACAGTGATACAGTCGATAGATACTGAGGCTATGTATTTCCTTTAATAAAGTTTCCAGACTTTCATTCTCTCTGTCCTTTTCAGATGCTTTGTGCCAGCCTAGGAAGCCCAACCAATCCCTGTGGGTCTCCGCCTGGCTCGCTAGGCAAACCCCACAGTTTAGATCATTTAGGTTTTCACACGGACCTACCTGTTAGCTACAAGAAAGCTCCAGGTTGTGAACGTGAGGACTCTGTGGGCGCAGATTACCTCAAAAGTTTCAAAAGCCAGGTGGGTTAATTAAAAATTTCCTTCATTATACAATTGTTTCACTGGGAACAGCTCGGGGGGTTGTTGTTATATTGTCTCTTTCCAGAACTCCAGCTGTTGTTAGTAGAAGGCTTTGGTGCTTTGTTTTACAGTTCGTTGTTTGTTAATTATGCAGGCAAAGTTAAAACCACACTCTTTGGAACACAGACACCAAGAGCAGCCTCTTCTGCAGTCTAAGCAGGTAAGCACGTATGGTAAGCACATATAATAGTAAATCCTTTGTGGCATAATATAAATAAGCTTATACAGTGTTTGCATGCTCTTGATTTATTCCAAAGTCTTGACCAAGGAAAAAACTGTTCGAACAGACTGTAACCTGGGTGATCTAATCATCCAATGATCCAGTCACATTGACAAATGAGTGGATCTTTACATGCATAGCTACCTTAGCTCTCTCTGCTGTTCTGTACATGAATTCCCTTTCAATCAAAGTACTTTATAAATGTGTGCATTCATCTTTTTTTCTGGTGTATAAGCAACACTGCAGGTATATGGAATTTGTAATTAAAAGGGAACGTCACAAGCAGCACCGAGAAGCAATCCAGATATTCCTAAATAAACTATCCACACTGGTACCACCAGACAAGTTCATCTCAGATAGATACACAAGTAAATCCTAGGTTTTATGTTAATTTAAGTTTAAAAATGAACAGGCTGCTGTAAGGTATATTGTAAAGGGATGTGAACTGAAATACCTACAATACATTGTTAATTAGAAAACAAGGATAACAAAAATATGTATATGTATTATGTAACGATTATATTTTACTTAAAGCCCAAGACAGATATGTTTATGATTTAAACTAACATGTATGTATAAGAAAACAAGTAGACAACAATTGATGGATGGAACCTATATTACATCTTATCTGTGCATGCATACCTGTACTTTCAATAAAAAAAACAATTGTTAAAAAAAGGGAACTTCATACAAACATAACTTAAGCTTTTTGAAAAGTAAACATAATTTCAAGCAACTTTGCAATATACATCAATTAAAAAATATGCAGACTTGCCATGATTTTTAATGGTTTGAAACAGTTCCCTAAGCCTAGCCCCCTGCTCTCCTGCTGATCTGTCTGACTACTTTGCTGAGCTGTCTGACTACTGTTACTTTGTATCAGCAGCCATCTGTCCTCAATCTGTATCCTCCAAACCCCACAATTCCCTGCACACGTGATTTCAATAAGGAACGGAACATCACAGTGCAATGCATTGTGGTTTATGTAGTTCCTGCATGCTGTCTGTAAGCTGTGGAGAAGTTGTTAGAATTTGTAACATCAGTGTTTAGTCTCTCCTTCCCTGCCAGGATTTCAGATGATGCAGAAAGAGAAAAACTGTTAAACAGCTGGATTTCAGCATAGAAAAGGGCATTTATGCATACATTTTCTGTGTTATGTGGGCCTCTTTATCAAATTTTGGTTTGGAAGTCAAAGTTCCCCTTTAAGAAAACCATAATTTAAGGAAAAGTTTAGTAATATATTACAAGTTGAATTTTTTATTTTAAAAATAATTTTATGCATTACCTGTGATTATTAAATATAGTCAGGTTAGTGTCATATGAAATGCTTTGTAGACTGTGGCTGTAGTATATATTTACAGTTATTATTACAAACTACTACTGCTATCATACTATTATCACACTTTATTAACTGATATAGGAAGTACTGGGTATGTTGCCCATGGGGAGCCCGCTTACCTCCAGCATCTCCTCAAGTATCACATCCAGTCTAGCTGCCACTCCACCCAGCCCAGCTGCCATCAGCGGAACCCCTGGTATGAACGCCAATGCACTTCCTTTTTATCCAACCAGTGACACGGTGGAGTCTGTCATAGGTATGTTTATACAGGACAACCCTCTCACAGTGTCTTGTACATTTGTTGATGTTGGTATCAAAGGACCTAAAGGATAGTGTGATAAAAAATCAATGACATGCAGCAGCAGTGTCCAGATTAATGTCCTATGTATTAGTACAAAGAAGTAATAGCTGACATAATAATATATTATAATATAATGCTTTATAGAGAAATATGCTTTGTAACAACATTGTAAGTATTTATAAAATGATTACAAAAATTGTTAGTCTTTGATAACATACATATTTTACAGCTATGTTGCTATAAAGGCTCTTGTTCCTGAAGCCCTGGTTGGCAGTCTTCATATTCCAGCATATGCCGGAAGAACTGCCATAGACTAGTGCAGTTTATTAGATCTGTACAGGGCTCTTTGGGCCTCCGTGAATTTGAAATGTCATTTTGAATCTCTGTTTGATTATTCTGTAATCCTTATGCTATATTTACTCTCTCCAGAATCTGCACTAGATGACCTGGATCTCAATGAGTTTGGAGTAGCAGCTCTAGAGAAATCGTTTGACAGCAGCTCAGGTCCTGCCACAGGAGGCATTATGATTGGTAATGATAAATATCTATAGAAGCAAAGCCACTAAGGGTAAGGGCATACCTGGCGATTCGGGGAGATTTAGTCACCTGGCGACTAATTGCCCCTTCTTTGGGGCGACTAATATTCCCGAACGGTTTCCCCCTGTCTTCCGCCGGCTATAATGAAAAATCTACTGCAGCGTGGCACACGCGGCGCTTCAAAGTAAACTTTGGGCGACTTCGGAATACGAAGACAGGGGTAAACTGTTGAGGGAGATTAGTCACCCCAAAGAAGAGGCGATTAGTTGCCAGGTGACTAAATCTCATCGAATCGCCAGGTGTGCCCTTACCCTAATACAAGGAAAGATTTCCACAAACAAATCAGTCTCTCCTCTAGTCAGAAGAGCTATATTTGCCTTGCAGTGATTTGTATAGGATAGTAACCCTTCATTAGGATGAAAGCACACGAAATTAAGTTTAAAAGCCCTTTGCAGGTCTTAAGCAATATATGTTAGTCACTGTGCTCTGCTCACAACTTATGGGCTGAAAGCTTACAATACTGGGCAGCAAACTGCAAGAATGGCACCCATTTTTGGAAGCACATACAAATTCAAAGTTAGCAAAATATTATTATTTCTTTAATTTCCTATTGTCGGAACTTTCAGCACCTAATGTTTTATGTTAGTTTTTGACAGCGTGTCACAGTTTTTGTTCAGTATATTTATTTTATTCAGCCCTCCTGTTTTTTCTTTTGTACCTGCCAACTACATATTTTATGTTGTTTATAGGGGGAAGCCTGATGCAAAGCTCTGCCCCGGTTAATATTCCTGGGTCATTAGGAAGTTCAGCCTCATTCCATTCCACCTCCCCGTCACCACCAGTCAGCCTTTCCTCACATTTCCTGCATCAGACTACGGGACCACACAGCCAATCTGACAATGCCTTCCTTAGTACATCAGCCACTCATGGATCACTAGGTAAGAAATGGAAATGCTGGGAGGGCATTGCATTGGAGAAGCATTTGTACCATTTCAGAAATCGAGTGCTTCTTTTAACAAAAGTTAAAAAGAATGATTTTAGTTAAAGGGGTTTTTCATATTCCAAACACTTTTTCTGTTTAGTTGTTTTCAGATTGTTCACCATAAACAGACTTTTTTTCAATTGCTTTCCATCTTTTATCTTTTACTGTTTTCCCAAAATTAAAGTTTAATGTTCGTGTCTCTAGTGTCAGTGGCAGCTCAGTGATCCAGAAGCATCGGAACTGTTACAATTTGCTACATTTAATTGCTGCAATTAGTTGATTACAACAGCATCTGTGGAATATTAGCAACTAATATATCACTTCTAACAGCTCAGCACTCTGCTCAGCAGGGACAAAGATAAATGTGTCAATTTAAAACAGCTAGTTAAAGAGTCACAAACCCCCTCCCCAGAGCTACTTTAAAGTGGACCTGTCCTTATTAAATTAAACGTGAAATCGAATTTCTATTTTTTATTAAAGCATTCATAGCTGTTGTAAACTCATTTAAAATCTCAGCTGTCAATCAAATATTGCCTGCTCCTCTATGCCTTAGGTATAGAGGCGGGGCAGAAAATTACTTTTACTTTCCATTTAGCACTTCCTAGATGTCACTGTTCTCCACGCATTCCCTGTTCTCTTCACCGTTTAATTGTGTAACCAGGGCATGGGGATGGACATCAGGTCCCCCATTCTGGTGCATAAACAAGATTCTGAGATGATGCAAGGCTTGTCTTAATAACAGTGTCCACAAAATGGCTCCTTGCCTGCTTGCTATAATAATTAATTCCCAGACTGAAGGAAACAAGATTCAAATAATTTATATTGTGTAATTAAAGTTCATTTTACTTGACTAATTGATTAAACAGGATTTTGAATTTTTTTTTTGAGTGACGGGTCCCCTTTAAAAGGTGAAAACTTTACTCTTCAATATTATGAAAACTGTCACCAAATAGAAAGTGTTTGGAAAAGGTATTTATTTCAGGTTAACAATCTAAAACCAACTGAACTGAAAAAAAGTGTTTGATGGTGAAAACCTCTTTAAGGGACCTGCAGCTTCACCATGCCTAAAACACTCTGTGATGCTTTTAGTACAAGGGTGTAAAAATAATTGCTGAATTTGTGTACGGAATCAGACGGAAGATTTATTCTTCTATATGTAGACTGTGCCTAGCTGAGATGTCAGCTGTGGCATCCGAAAGAACCTCCTCCCAAACAAACCATCAGCTTCCCTGATTCTTCACTTTCTCTTAACTGAAACAGGCTACATCATTAGTTTTGCTATGTGAACAATAGCTTGGTGAGATTAAGTGCAGGTGTCTGCCCTGCACTGTTTTTTGGCACTAGACATACTGCTGTCTGGTTCATGTTGAGACAGGGGGTAAAGCTTGAGATTTGGGGGTGAAGCTTTGGGATATTTCTGTAATGAGAAGCATTGTAAAATGGCATGGTAGAGCAGGAGCTTCCTGTGCTATTATGTACAAAGCAGCAGCTTGAAAGTAGCAATCAGCCTCATGCCTCTACATATTTAAGTATATGAGAAAATAATCAATAAGTGATGCATGGACATTTTTTTTCACACAGATATAGGTTTAATTTTATGATATTTCACAAGTCTTCATGGGTGTGATTTTTGTTTTTTAATAACATATAAGAAAGAGCAGGTGATTTGCTAGTATAAAATATACAGCATTTGGTTTAATCATACAGAACAATCATTCACTTCTATTAAACTTTTCAAATAATAGTTAATCATGAAATATACACATTAATGGGTTCCTTCTCCATTCCTCTTGCAGGCCTGAATGGCATGAATAACAGCATTTGGGAGCACTTTGTATCAGGGAGCTACTCCCCAGGAACGTCCCCAGGTTTTCTATCAGGCCCAGGGGGAGCTGAGTTTATCAGATTGCGACATGAGTTAGAGGAGGCCAGCAGCACTATTAAACAGTGGGAAGACTCTTGGAAGCAAGCTAAGCAGGTACTGAGAAGACAAATGTCATCAGGCACCACACTGACACATTTTGAATATAAAGTAGCACTGAAGATGCATCGCCCCTTTTAAAGCTAAGATACTTCGTATACCCTCCTGGTCCCCTTTTTACCTTATACCCCCTTGAATAATAAGGGAGTTGGTAGGGAAGCAGTGATTCAGAATTGTTCCTGTTCTCAGACAAGGCCTGACATGTGAATAAGTAATTTTTCCAATTAGAGGAAATAAATAAACGAATAAACCCCGCCAACTAAAAAGAAGGACCAATGAAGCCGATGTGAGTTTCCTTTAGTATTTCCTGACCTTGGGCTTTCCATGATGAGCAGCAAGTTATGGTCTCTTGTTTGAAACATATTTGTGTTCAGCTTTACTTCAAATGATACATGATGAAGTAAGGAAGTTGAAAGAAATAGTGTACTGTGTTATATTAAAGCCATTCCAGTAAAGAAGGCTAGTCACATGCAGTTTAGACTTTGTCTCAACTAAACCTAAAGAGTAAATTGTTTCCTACATTTTTGAAGATTGTTTTCTTATCAAACGTTAAACTTTGCTGAAAGAAGAGACCAGTTCTGCTTTTTTCATGTGTGATTGCTTCATAAGAAAAACAATACATGGGGTGCTTGGTATCTCTTTGATGGTTACATAATGGCTTTTCCCCCCCGCTCAGGCTTGTGATGCCTGGAAGAAGGAAGCGGAAGAGGCCAATGAGCGAGCAACAGCTGCAAGCATGGAATGTGAACTAGCCCGGGAGCAGAGGGATGCTCTGGAGCTGCAGCTAAAGAAGCTTCAGGAAGAGCTGGAGAGGGTTCCAGGAGGGCAAGATTCAAAGATGTATGGCTCTATGTCTGAGCTGGAGGGTCTTCCCCTTGCCACCCTGTATACAATCCAAAAGCAACTACATGCCAGCCTGGAAAGAGTCGACAAGGTCAGGCAGAGGGGTAGGATATTGACCACACAATCCATCAGTTATCTTGCACTTGGCCTGTTCTCAAACATTTATCTCCATTTGGAAAACACGGTGTCAGGTTTTTTTTTTTAAACTTTGTTTTTATTAAAGATTCGTACGAGTTGTATGCATACAAAACTAGACAGTAAGATTTTACAGTGATACAATTTGGTTATGCATCTCGTTTCCTATATCAGAGTGACAAAATTAACTAAGTTAACAATACAAACTAAACTATCAGCTCAAATGATCATTGACAGTTAGCAGTTGTCAGTTTTATCAAGTGTCATATGTAAACGTGTTATGTCTCTTGCTAACTTCTTTCCCTAGCTTGCAATAATACTAATGTTCCACTGAGGGAAATATGCGGCCTTGTAGCATTTCAGTTTTTAAGGGATATTATGCCAATTAATGACATTATAGAAAATCCGATTCTAAGCTACTTTTCAAATGGTCTTCAATTGGCCATTCCCTGCTTTAAAATGGGGGCCAATGGCCCCAGCAGTTAAAAAAAAGGATTGCTATCACTCTCCTCTCTCCTTTCACTATTCAGGTCTCTCAATTAAATCACTGGGTACATTAGATCTTAGAGGAGAACTAAATCGCCTTTCTTATAAAAAACCCTACCCTCCATAGTCCCCCTCCCTGCTCCCCCCGCACAGGAGATAACACAAGTAAATGCCTCTAAGCCAGTAATTAACCGTTGTTGCACAATCAGCGGAGCTCACAGGGGCCATATTCAGCCACTACGGTAATCTTTGTGCCTTTTTCCGGTGCTTCAGTAATTTTCGGCACTTTTCGGCTTAGTTGTAGCGAACTGGCAAATGTTTCAACTGCGCGTGCACCAATACGGAGCTTCCTTACTGAGATTACCGAAGCGGCTAAAGATGGCCCCTGTGAGCTCCGCTGCGCTGACTCTGCAACAGTATATATTTGTGTTAACTCCTGTCAGGGTCGCCATCAGGGGGTCACAGGGGGGACAGTTGTCCCGGGCCCACAGGATTTTCTGTCTAAGGGGGGGCCCGACCATGCTCACTTACTTGATTTCAGCTCAGCGTGCTGCCAGGACACTGCAGCTCTGTGCACGGAAGCTTTTCCCAATTAAGATTTCCTGTACCCTCATTGGTCCATTAAGAATAAGTCCCGGTAAATCTGCATTGGGATTGGATCCCCTTGTCCAATCCCTGTACAGCTTTACCGGGACTTAATTTTAAAGGACCACAAGGGTACAGGAAATCTTAAAGGACCAGTAACATCAAAAAATTAAATTGTTTTAAAGTAATAAAAATATAATGCAGTGTTGCCCTGCACTAGTAAAACTGCTGTGTTTGCTTCAGAAACATTACTATTGTTTATATAAATAAGCTGCTGTGTAGCCATGGGGGCAGCCATTCAAAGGAGAAAAGGCTCAAGTTACACAGCAGACAGCAGATAAGCTCTGTCTGTCTAATGGTGTTATCTGTTATCCATTAGTTAACCTGTGCCATTTAGCCGTTTTTCAATTTCCGCCATTGCTACACAGCAGCTTGTTTATATGAACTATAGTAGTGTTTCTGAAGCAAACACACCAGTTTTACCAGTGCAGGGCAACACTACATGATATTTTCATTACTTTAAAACACTTTCAGTTTTTGGTGTTACTGTTCCTTTAATAGGAGAAAAGCTTCCGTGCACAGAGCTGCAGCGTCCTACTGGCAGCACGCTGAGCTGCAATCAAGTAAGTGAGCATGGTCGGGCCCCCCCCTAAAATACAAGCCCTGGCAAGTATTTTTTTTAAAATTTGGGGATATCTAGCCAATTTATTTTTTTTACTTGCAGGAGGGCCCCTGATCACCAATGGCTTTTTATAACTTGTGGGGGGGCCCAGGCTATCAATTTATTTTTTTTACTTGCAGGGGTGCCCCTGATCACCAATGGCTTTTTATAACCTGTGGGGGGGGGGCAGGCCATCAATTTTTTTTACTTGTCGGGGGGCCCCAGATCACCAATGGCTTTTTATAACTTGTGGGGGGGGGGGGCAGGCTATCAATTTCTTTTTTTTTACTTGCAGGGGGGGCCTCAGATCACCAATGGCTTTTTATAACTTGTGGGGGGGTAGGCTATCAATTTCTTTTTTTTAACTTGCAGGGGGGGCCCTGTCAACCAATTTTTTTAAAAAAATAATATTTATGGGGGGCTCTGGTGCCAATGGTTTTTTTTTAACTTATAATAGGGGCTTGCAATCAATAGCTTTTTATAACTTGTGGGGGGTTACCTTTTTTTTAGCACTGATGTCTGTGTGGTCTTTTAACTGTAGTGTGGAGTGGGCAGGATCTGGGGTGGGGCTTGGGGGCTGTGGTGGGCGGGGCCCAGGGGGCCGTGAAAATTTTGTTGTACGGGGCCCCGTGATTTCTCATGGCGGCCCTGACTCCTGTGCTGGGGGAGCTGGGAGGGGGGACTATAGGGGTAGGGGTTTTTTTTATTAGAAAGGAGGTTTAGTTCACCTTTAAAGGGGTTGCTCAGCTTCCAAACACTTTTTTTCAGTTCAGTAGTTTTCAGATTGTTCCCCAAAAATAAAGACTTTTTTTCAATAACTTTCCATTGTTTATTTTTTTACAGTTTTTCCAAAGTTTAAATTTGAATGTTCGTGTCTCTGGTGTTACAATCTGGCAGCTCAGTAATTCAGGTGCAGACTCTAAACTGTTCCAATTTTGCAACATTTAGTTGATACATTTCTCAGCAGCATCGCTGGAATATTAGCAACTACTAACATTAACATCTGACTGTAATGAAACTCAAAGATAAGAAATGTATCAACTAAATGTATAACTTTAGAACAGTTTATAGAGCTGCTTTAGAAGGTGAAAAATGACTTCATTATTAGAAAAACGGTGACACATAGAAAATAGAAAGTGATTGAAAAAAGTCGTTATTTCTGGTGATCTATCTGTTTGAAGGTGAACAACCCCTTAAATAACATGATAACTGCTGAATTTCCACACCGGAGAGCTGCTAACAGTTAAATAATTAAATAACCATAAATATGAAGACCAATTGCAAAATGTATTAGCAAATCACGGTCTTGATCTAAAACTGAATTTAAAGGTGAACTACCCCTGTGAAATATACAATTTACTACTATAATTTAAATCATAGTTCATAGAAAAATGAACAGAAATAATTGAGCAGGCCATTCTGAAAAGTAAACTGGAATGCTGAACAGGAAGCCACACTTTTTTTAAAAAATATTTACAAAGGGATCCTTTGTAAATCCTTCCTTTGGGTTCTAATGTTATCTTTGGCTGTTCATCACCAACTTTCCTTTACATCTCCACTTCTCCCATAACTTTTGTTGCCCCCTCTACCTTTCAGTTTATCACAAATTCCTGTTCGCTTTCTTTTGCAGGCAGTATACCAGCTCAAATCAACAAGATGTCCTAAATGTCAGGACCAAAACAGGACAATGCTTCAGTGCCAACACTCGGTGCTATGTGAAATGTGCAAGGCTGAAGAAGAAGATTGCCAGACGAATATTACGCCTGTCTTGCAGCCGTGACCCTTGGCTGCCTGGACACAGGCACTTCCAAACTCTTAATTTTTTGATACACTTTTATAAATATATATTCATACAATGAAATCCTAGTGAAACTGAGCACTTTTAAACAAAGGAACATTTTTTCATTCCCATGGAAGGTACCCATAAGCCTTTTTTTTTCTGCGGAGGGAGAGACTGAACTGAAACCAATATGCACAACCTCTTACAAGAGTGAAATGGCTGAAAATCATATGTTTCCTGTGTGGGGTAAAATTTAGAAGTGTTTTACAATTATATCAATTCATGGGACCACTTTTGTGTCACCGTTTTGCAGACATCAAGTTAAGCTTTACCCAGTTTCTGGGAGGAACTCTACTGAGTCACAGTACTCTGGTTGGTTGGCTGTTTTGTGGTTACAAAACTTTGTTTCTCTGAAGTGTTTAATTAAGGATGTCTGCTTCTTTTAATCAGATTTGTAGATTTTCAGCTTGTTGAGGGAACACTGCATTATCAGTGAAAGGACAAGTGTTCATAATTGTCCAACTCTGTGACTACCCAGTCATCATTTTGCATTTTACACAATTACCAAGGAATAAGCACAGTGCAGACACCCATCCTGGTGTCAGTTCAGATGTCTGAAAGTTAACATTCTTCAGATGTGGAGTTAAGAACAGTCTTTTGTAAACAAATATTCTCAATGTTTCGAAATTGATTTTGAGCACCAGTCCTGTTCTTGGACCAGAACCAGTGCTTATTTCCAGAATATCCAAATATTACCACACATCCATCAGACGTTATATGTATGTATAAATCACAAAATCCTTAATGCTTTGCTGGACCCAATCCCTTAAGATTTGGGTCCAGCAAAGGAGAACTAGAGATAAAAACATTGGAGTTCCAATTTGTTAGTAACCACAAAGTGATGCTAGCCTTCTTCCCTGTCCTGGCTCTCTTCTCCATTCTTCTCTTTTCAAAAATGGATTTGCTATTTTCGTCTCTGTTCTTAGGCATCCCCTGTTGAAGTTGGCCACGTGCAGTACAGTGACTGAAGTTCTGCATATGTGCTCACCAGGGCAGTGCAGGCTATGCCTTAGGAAAGCATAAGAATATGTTGGCATGGCACTCAGCAGAAAGTTTTTTAGGTAGGAGTATTTTTCCAAGAAAGAAAGTGCCAACCCAGGTTGAACTAGAATGCCAAATTTGCACTTAACAGTGACTTTTCTTCTTCTGACGGTTATACCATTTTTTCAGGTGAATGCAATTTTGCTCAGTGTTGCTGCAATAGAATATGAAAATGATGCTTTAGATTTGGTTAGGATGCAGTCTGAATTTAAAAATGATGGATTTAGTGCATCCCTAGCATAATGTTATACTGACATGAATTGTAGTTCAGTTCAGGATTGCTATTCCCCAGGATCTGATATCCTGTATACAAAGCACTTCTTTTTAGGGGGCCTACAGCTGCCTAAAAATACATTGGCAGTTGCCTAAGACTAGAGGGCACACTGGGTAGATGTTCAGCTTTTCTCCGCCTGTCTTTTGAACAGAAGCTGAAAAAACTGGATCATATCCTGCATGTAGCTTCACGTATAGGCCAGGCTTTGTTTGTATGTCGCTACATTTCTGCCCGCAAAATTTCTTGTTTTTTGGGCAGGATTTTCAGAAATCTGCCAAGTGTAGCTGCACACAGGCTGATGTTGTCCCAGTCAACAGAGGAACGGCTGGGAGTGAATTTGCTTTTCTCAGCCGGGTACAAACCGCATGCAGAATACAGCAGATCATCCACCAAGTAAGTCCTTGCCCTAAGGGTAAGGACACATGGGCAGATTCGACTATAATGAGAAAATCACCAGCGGGATGGCACCCTCTCCCTTTATCCAATATGAGAAATAATGTCAGAAGGGGTTGGCTCTGGGCAACATAATTCAATCAATGAGGAAGTAAGGGGTGCCCAGCTTCAGTAGGAGAACGGTGCTTCGTTTTCCGAAGTTGCCTGAAGTTTCCTCGTGAGGCAACTTCGGAAAACGAAGTACCGCGACTTTTCATTATAGCCGGCGGGAAGGTAGGGGAAGGCAGTTCGGACAAAATGTTGCCCCGAAGAAGAGGCAATTACCCGAATCCCCGAATCTGCCTGTGTGTCCATACCCTAAGGGGCATTTCATTCTGAAAGTTGCTGTGTACCCCCATAGAGGAGGACAAGCAGCTCACCTACTGGTGCTATGTAGGGCTTCTGCTGGGGGGGGTAAAATAAAGAAATGGGCTACAATTTGAATCAGTGTCCCTTAAAAATCATGTGATATTAAAGCACTGGACATGCGAAGACAAAAAGATGCCATTTTGGGGGATTTGTTCACATTTGAATATATTGGTGTTCCCCTGGATTGAAAGATTATGTATTTGATGCATCCCTACCAAAAAGCATAAACAAGTCACTTGAGGAAGAGGTCAGTAATCTCTTCAGTTACTACAGGTACATGATAGCATCAGTCAGTTTATTTTGCGCAATATACAGTGAAATCCATCAAACAGTGACTGCTTTCTCATCCCAATAACATTAGTAATTCTTTTTTGCTTTCAAATTGTTTGTTTTGTTTTTTTGTCTACTTGCGTGAGTAACTATGAGTCGCAAACAAATGTGATAAAATGTTAGAATATTTTTTTTTTATTCTTTCAATTAGGTCATTTTATAAGATATTGTATATATATATATATATTCTGTTGACTTAAGGGTGGCTCTCTGCACCATTTACCTGTTTAAAATGTCTTGTTTTTCTTCTAAACAAGTCTCCTATCATGTGTGCATTTGAATGTTTGTAAGAGGGTGTGCAAGTATGATGTTAGATCACATCCTTCATTTATTTACATTGAGAATTATTTATTATGGGGTCAAGGTGTAAAGTAGAAATACAAGATCAAAGTTCTAGTGATGCCTGGGTATATCCCAACCCATCCATTCCTCAACCTAGGATAAACCTAGCTCAAAGTTAAGATGGGGCTTGAGTTGAGAGCCCTCTCCCTTTATCAAATATGAGAAATAATGTCACAAGGGGTTGGCTCTGGGCAACACAATTCGATCAATGAGGAAGTAAGGGGTGCCCAGCTTCAGTAGGAGAACTGAACCCTAAAAATTAATATGGCTAAAAATGACATTTTATATAATGATCTTATTGCACTAACCTAAAGTTTCAGCTTGTCAATAGCAGCAATGATCCAGGACTTCAAACTTGTCACAATGGGTCACCATCTTGGAAAGTGTCTGTGACACTCACATGCTCAGTGGACTCTGAGCAGCAGTTGAGAAGCTAAGCTTAGGGGTCGTCATAATTATCCAGCAGAAAATGAGGTTGGAATGTAAAATAAACTGATGCTACAGGGCTGATTATTAAATTATTGGACTAGTTGCACTCATATTGCACCTTATATTGTGACATTTCTATTCTATGTGTACTGTATATTGTGAGTGGGTCCCTAAGATCAGTAAGTGACAGTAACACAGAGCATGTGCAGTGAATCAGCAGAAAAGAAGATGGGGAGCTACTGGGGTATCTTTGGAGACACAGATCTTCTCTGCTAAAGGACTGTGGTTGCCTTGGGTTGGTACAGAACCCCAAAACATAATGTGCAACATTTCTAGCTACTTTTTAACTAAAAATTTTTGGTGTTACTGGTCCTTTAAGCTTTAGTTCTCCTTTCAGTGCACAAATGACTGTGCTCAGCAGTGGGCAATACTTACATCCTGTAAATCAAAAGAGAACAATGGTTATTATGTAGACCCACCCAGCTTGCGCAGGAGCGAAAAATGAAGTAGAAAGCGAAGAGAGGGGACCCATCTTTGCGCCCTAGGCACGTGCCTACTCTGCCTACTCGTTGGCCCAGCTGCCCCGAACCTTCAGCTAAGGGAGCGGATCCAAACCATAATACAATCAGGCAGGCACTCAAAGGATCGGCCCTCCGCATAGACGTGTAAATGAAATATATAGTTTATTCGGTATTTATGGCACAGCCTTACGTGTTTCATATCCTCATAGATACTTAATCATACCGAATAAACTATATATTTCATTTACACATCTGTGCAGAGGACCGGTCCTTTGAGTGCCTGCCTGATTGTATTACGGTTTGGATCCGCTCCAATACTTACATCCAGACCTGAAGTCAATGCCTATTTTTGGACCCTGACAGATATGCAGGTCTCGGCAGCTCCTGCATCAGCACACAAGGGAGAGCCAGTGCTGAAGCCATATACAAAATGCTTGTTTAGTACAGTTGTACAGGGCTCCCTTGTGTTAGGCTTAATGGGCAGCATGGACTGGCTGTGGGTGCTTAGTGCATGGGGCTCTAACAGGGACAAAATTGCAATGGATCTGAAGCCCCATAGCAGGAACATTTGCGAACATTTCTATTTTGTTTATTGGACACATGATATGTTGTTTTAGAAAAATACCTATAGTTTGTTTTTGTTCGGGCTTCAGGGGCAGATTATAAATATATACTAGACAGGTTCATAGTAAAACCAGGTTGTCCTTTGTTTTGACAACATATAAAAGATGACTGAACACTGCAGCAAACACACTGCAATATAAACCAGAAATTCCCCCTCACAAGAAAGCATATTAACATGGACTGGATGTAAATAAGTAGTACGTCAAACTATTTTTGTGGACCCATACCTTCTTAAATTCATTGGGGCCCCCTTGCCTCTATTACCCAGCACTTTTTATTTATATCCCCTAAATAGATGGTATAACATGAGGATTTGAATGTTTTAGAGCTCCCCTATAATACCATATAACAACGAACAGAGAAACATGATCAATAACTCTGCCCTCTTAAAAAATATATATCTGTTCGTACCCATATCAATAAAAATAATAGAAAGGGAGAAACATTCTTTGCATACTATCCCCAATAAATACATGGAATTTAAGCACTAATTATTATGGTATATTTATCTTCTGGATGCAAGACATCACCTATTCCATGAGACAATACCAATAGAAAGATCAGTTATGTAATAGTTTACCTCTGTGTACGTTGGGTCTGTGACTTCAATTTAGGGAGCTTTACATGGAACACACAGAGACAGCAGGCTGGCACTTTCTGGACCACAAACAGTGGGAGTCAAGGCGGATCCTTACGTGTTTCGTGGTACAGATGGGCACTTAATCATAGGCTGAAGTGATACATTAAACACGCAGACTTTAAAGGGACATTTAATAAAAAAGATGTAGGTGTTTCGTGGCACAGAGGGGAACTTAACCATAGGCTGAAGAGAAACATTAAACACACAGGCTTAAAAGGAACATTAACCAATCACATTACAACATGAATTAACCAATCATGACCATGGTGCACTTTTCTGATTGGTTACTTTAAATTCTAAAATTGAAAAACAAAAAAAAAGGGCTTGTACAGAAAAAAGTCAGAATAAACAGTTGTAAAAAGCAACATGTATAAAAGACTTGTCCAACCTAAACCAGAACACATCAGAAGGAATTAAGCCTCCCATTTGGTGCCATTGTAGTTATTTTCCATTAGACATTTTACAGCTGGGAAACTGTCTCTTGAGAATCAGAATCAGTCAGGCCTAGTTCCTGAACAGAACTGGGAAGAGCCCCAGGTTCAAGTGCCCTTAAGGTTGGCCATACTGGATGAGCTCAGTATCACTTTATGAACACTGAAGAATACTAAGTGCTATCACCATTACATAATATGTAGAGGTCGCCATACACGGGCTGATAAAAGCTGCCGACAGCTTACTGGACTGTGTGTGGGGCCCTCCAACGGGCTTTCCCGATCAATATCTGGGCAAATATTGATCGGCATGGGTAAAAATCCCATTGGATCGTGGACAGTCAGGCGATTCTACGGCCTGTATTCTTTGCATTATGATCCAATTGTTGGGCCCTAGGGCCCACGATTGGATCAGCCCGATATCGCCCCCTTAAGATGGGCATATAGGGGGGGACCTCTCTGTAGGGGGTTTATTAAAATCCTAATCTATCTGTTTTTTTAAAATATAAGACCACACTAGAATCCACGATTTGACCTTAAAAAGTATGATTTAATCGGATTGGGTAATAACTTGAAAAAATTGTGTGAAAAGCCAAATAGTTAAATTCTTTTAGATTTTTTCACCGGATTCGCTCCAATTTTTTCCGATTTGAAATAGTCGGATTTTCAGGCTAATTCCTGCGCAGACCACAGAAATGTCCAAATAGAATAGGGAAATCTCCCACTGACTTATATACAACCTCGGCAGGTCTGAGATGGCAGATTTTTTGGATTCTGGCTTTTTGCAGCCTCAGGGATAATAAATCTTTTTTTCCACTAAACATTCAGATTTTCTAGTAAAAAAACTACATTTTCTTTCAGTTTTTCGCTTTCAGATTTTATTAAACAACCCCCAGCTACAAGACCTGAACTTTGATTTTGATATGGTGCACCAAAAGCAAATGTTACCTAACTGCGTAAACTCCAGTCTACTAGAAATATAGCACTTTACCGTTCCTCTGTATTAGGCTTTTAAAGTAGTTTGGTACAATATTAATGAATCCTGTGCGCTGATATATGATTTAGAGCTAGAGGGATTGACTCCTAATCTAGTCCATTGAGCTAATAGGATGTTTTTCTTTTGTAGTTGTTTGTGTTTTGGACAAGACCGGTGGCTTCCTGTAGGATGTGAGTAGCTGGGGAGAGTTCCTTCCATTGTCTTTGGGTCAAGCGTTCTCTGTCAGTGTTTGTATTCTCAGCTACTGACATGGCCACATCTTCTCTCCTGTGCTCAGAATATTTACGATGCCCAGTCTGCCTGGATCTGTTTCAGGAGCCTGTCACCATCCCCTGCGGCCACAGCTTTTGTCTTGGGTGCATCACCCAGTGCTGGTCACTACAAGGGTCCTCTACATCTTGTCCCCAGTGCAGATGTCCCTTCCGAACGGATTCCCCACCAAGGCTGTGCAAGAACAGCATCCTCTCCCAGATGGTGGATGACTTTTCCAACCCGCAGGAGTCTAGTAAGGTAACCCCTGCATCGTCTAAACCATATTGGAATATTAAGGAGGACTTGGAGATAAACCATCCTCACATGACTCAGGAGGAGGACCCCAATAGGGCAAACAGTGAGAGCATTGCAACACCCCCAATGTGTCGGAGAAACCCTAAACATACCAACCGATGGGTAAGTGGCTTTTCTTAAACAGATAAGAATAGACATAATTTAAGATGTAAAAGCGTAGAGTATGATAATAGATGAGTTACATAGATGCAATCTAGTCTAGATGCTTTCTGACATATTCAGAAAGTTGTTTTCGTTTCAGTTATAATTTATTTAGATCTCATTCCATCTCTGAACTGTTCCTGTATGCAGTCTGGGAATTGACACATCTTCATAACATTTTATGTTTTATTCGAAACCCCTTAACCTTATAGACCTCAATGGTCAGACAACGCAGGGAGGTGAGCAAGGGATTCAATGACATGGTGCGGATTCTGCAAGCTTCCGGATTCCGATTCCTCCAGCTCATGGAACAAGCAGAGAATGAGATGTTGGAACAGGAAGACAGCCAAACATTGAAACAGGATGAGAATCAGGTGGAAAAAAAAGAAGATGCTGACACTATGGATGAAGGGCTCACCATGACTGTGTTACCTCCTTCCCAGGTACTACAAGGTGGTATTAAAGACCAGACCAGTTTCATTTTTGATTTTTGGGTTGGTAAAGCATAAATAATGCTTGTATTTATGCACCAACAACTTTCTAATACAATTAGAGATGCACCGAATCCAGGATTCGGTTTGGAATTCTGCCAGGATTCGGCCTTTTTCAGCAGGATTCGGATTCAGCCAATACTTCTGCCGGCCGAACCGAATCCTAAATTAGGGGCAGGAAGGGAAATCACGTGGCTTTTTGTCACAAAACAAGGAAGTAAAAAATGTTTTCCCCTTCCCATTCCTAATTTATATATGCAAATTAGGATTCGGTTCAGTATTCGGCCTAATCTTTAGCAAAGGATTCGGGGGTTTGCCAAATCCAAAATAGTGGATTCGATGCATCCCTTTTCTCATTACATGGCACTGTATAACATGAGGAACTTTCTGGGAATTTGGAAACGAATTAAAAGGTACTTCCTCCAATATTTACTAGGACCATACAGTGCTGTGAATTTGTGTAGCTTCACTTCAGTGTTACAACATTTGACTTGAGCTGGATCATGAATCAAAATATGAAATCTGTTGTCTCTCTCCCTACTAAACCCTTTGGCTTTTGGTTTTAGGAAGAGCAAGAGTTCAGCGTGAAAGAGATCCCGTGGTTATGGCTCTCTGAAGCTATGGCTAAATTTAGAGAAAGCTTGCTGGAACTGTGTGCTGATCACATGGGGCACATGATACAACAGGGTAAGTTAGTTCTTGTAAGTCTGACACCCCATGAAGATAAGTGAAAATAATTTATCAAAGGAACAGTAACACCAAAAAAAATGAAAGCATTCAAAAGAAATTACAATATAATGTAGTGTTGCCCTGTACTGGTACACGTGGTGTGTTTGCTTCAGAAACTCTACTATAGTTTTTATAAATAATATGCTGTGTAGCCATGGGGGCAGCCATTCAAGCACAGGATACCCAGTAGATAATAGATATGCTGTGAAGAATATACTGCAAAGCTTATCTGTTATCTGCTGTGTATCCTGTGCCTTTAGCTCTTTTTCAGCTTTGAATAGCTGCCCCCATGGCTATACAGCAGCTTATTTATATAAACTATAGCAGAGTTTCTGAAGCAAACACACCAGTTTTACCAGTGCAGCACAACAGTACAATATATTTTCATTCATTTAGGACACTTTAATTTTTTGGCGTTACTGTTCCTTTAAGGGGAAACTGCAGCTAAAGTATTTACAAAGTTGCACTGCATCCTGTGGAACACTTAGCATAACTAAGTCCTGTCTCATATATATATATATATTATAACAGAAGTCACTGACAACCATCCAACTAAAGATACTTGTCTTGTAACTTCTTCCACTTGACTAACCGTTAAAAGCAGATTGGATTCACCCATTAATGAACTGTTTCTCTCTCTTCTATAGTCCAGAGAACACGGACTACAAGTTCTGCTAAGGTATCAGAAGATTGGGGGAGCCCTTTGATGCCACTAATTCCTCGGGTGCGGGCCGAATTCCTTAAGTGTAAGGGTTCTCTTTGAGCTTTTGTCTATTTCCCACTTCTCTACCTGACATACCTGCACTAATATGTCCCCATTATTTGTCTAATTTTTACTTTTCCACCTCCAGACTCCAGAGATGTAACCCTTGACCCGAATACTGCCCATCACAACCTGTCACTAATGCAGAGTAACAGAAGGGTTTTGTGCAAGCTGCAGCCCCAGGGCTACCCAGACAACCCTGGACGGTTCAACCACTACACACAAGTGCTGGGCCACGAACCCCTGGGCAAAGGGCAGCATTACTGGGAAGTCCAGTTGTCTGGCAACCGAGTCAGTCTGGGTGTATCATACCGTAGCATCTATCGCAAGGGGCACCAGAGTCACTGTCTGGCTGGGAGGAATTCCCACTCCTGGTGTTTGGAGTGGACCAACACACGCTGTTACGCTTGGCATGATGGACAGCGGGTACTGGTAGCCACAGGACAACAGGAATGTTTAGGTGTCTTCCTGGATTGGGATCGGGGATGCCTGTCCTTTCACGAGGTATCTGATGATATGCCTGTTCTTCATCGATTTCGTGCATCTTTCATCGAGCCAGTCTATCCGATCTTCTTTGTTAGCTGGAATTCCATTGTGTCCATAGGAGAAGCAGCCCAGTCTCGTCAATGTGCCCAAAGCAAGCGCTTCCACAGGCAACTATCTGCCAACTTCTGAATTACTCACTGGTAAATATACAGTAGATACGGGCTGCAAATGAATAACACATCTTACCCATTCCTGTGTGACTATTAAATGCTTTATAAATACTTCATTACAGTAATGTGTACAGCTTCATAGGGAAAATAGACCGTTTGCTCTGCACTGATAGACCTTGGAATCAACAATATTTCAGTGTTCTATGTATGAACAGAAGAATATATTATTATTATAAAAGAAAGGTCTATGCAGAAGGCCCATGCAGCTCCCAGCAATCCCCACTGATACTAAATATCTAACTATTACTATTATCGTTTGTTTATAAAGGTAGAACTATCCAGTATCACTGTACATTGCAACACAGGTGAATACAAGCAGTGCAACAAACAATTACACACAATGTATCAAGCAAGACACATGGTTGAAGGCATAAGGCATTACACAATATAAAATATTTTTGTACTTTTATCTTTGTTCCCTTAAAAGGTCCCATCTGATTCTGGATCCCAGAATCAGATCTTCCTTCTGCCCCTACCCTAAATACAGGGGCTCGAACACTCACAAACTATTTTAATTACCCACACATTAGCAGTCATATCTCACAGTCCGCACTAAAGGGTTTATTCTCTCCTGATTCTCCAGTGGTTTGTATTAAACTCTTCCATTCCTTTGGTGCTGCAGGGAATAACTTATTTTATGGCTGTGCAGAGGATTTCCTGTTCCGCAAAAGGAACATTGCGCACGTCACCCCCGACCCCCCTGAGGTCACCGTTTGCCCTCCAAAGACTGACGGGCTCTCTGCCTACGCAGCTTGACAAATGCAACGGCTTCTCGGTCAGATCGGCGGTTTTCCAAAATCTGCAAGATCCGGTCACCTGAGAGGGAAGAATATCAGTGAGTGAGATGTTTCAGGACTGTTTTATCTTACAATTATGTCTGATTGTTACCTCTATTAAACTGTGTCCTGGGAGTGACATAGGTATGATTTTTTGTATGTGTCCATTTTATATAATATCCATTTAATAGTTAAATATAAGTCAATTTTATTTACCCTTTTATATTTAGCACAGGACACAAGGTTATTCTGCACAGGGTGATTGTATTTATTATTTTTGTTATTAATAAAAATAGGATTTGAACTTAATGGGGCACAGTTTTGATTTTCAGCCTTGTTACAAAATCCATAATAGCATTTTAATAAGGAATCTGACAATTGTAAATCAACTATGGGATGGCTTCTAAAGTAATTTGAGCACAATACACCCTAATAACCTAATAGTCTCAGTACAACCGCACTATTTTTTCTTGCAACAAGAGACAGTTTCCAAGAAGGAAAATGTGAATCTATCTGTCCAATTTGTCACATATGCCCATACTCAACTCTTATTTTGCCTTTTTATTTATTTGAGCTTTTCTTTCAATAAAGACAAAAACTAATTTGAATTAAATACACAAGGCTCTTTCATGTATTCAATTAAATACATAAGCTAGAGATGGAGAAGTCTCCAAAAATTCCCTCAATTATTTCAATAGATGAGCTGGTTGTGCCAAATGCATACAAAGATTGTATACATTTAGTTTTCTCACACAAAGAAGGATTGCACTGATTTGGTCGGTTGGCTCAGGAGTCAGCTTTTGACAGGGGGGTCACTGATCACTATACTTGCTCAGAGGTGGAGCAGCTCTATGACAGATTTGAGATATGCAAAACAGATAAATGCGTCAGACACTGACCATTGGGTTTAGGATGGGTGAGAGGCAGGCGTATCTGTGGGATGTTGATCACAAGGCCCCCTTCTTCTAACTCCTCCTGCTGTAGACCTGGTAGGCCTGCAAGTTCCAAAAATGCTTCCCCTTCAAAGTCATTGGACAGCAGCGTATCGTAGTCAAACACTGTCAGGAGGAGGCAGGCACCGGCCCCTTTGCACTGTTCTGCTTTCACCAGACTGAGAAGGAAAATAAAACAAAGTATCATGTCTGCCTGTACTGCAGTGATGGAGTTTGAATAACTTCCTTAACCTCCAGACAGACAAGCAAATATTTATTCTTCTCCTGTGGCCTTGCTAAAGACTAAAAAGCTGCCCATACATGCCTAGATTTGGTCAGACAGTTTGATTATACTGCCCATTGATCTAGGCATGTAGGACCAGTCGGAAGACTGATCAGACTGATCATTCTGGTTGATTGAAGATTATTATTCTTAGCAGACTATTTCCCCCAGTCAGCTGATACATGTGTATGGTCCAGACCCAGACTGGCAATATGAGGGTTCCGAAACATGACAGAGGAGCTGCTGTAAGATGCCATAGACAGTCACTATTTAGTGGGCTGTTTGGGCTTTGTGGCTGTGTGGGTTATCTGGGCCTCTGTGTACCTGAAATGCCAGGGCCCATTTTGATCCTGAATCCAGACCTGGTCTGGTCCCTTGTGTGTTATTGGGCCATTCTGCTTGCAAGATGATTGGACAGCATCACATATAGAGCAGGCTGTGTATAGTCAACTTTAAGCTAGGGTCAGCCAGGTGGATCTCAGTCTGTGGAGAAACACAGGTCAAGAATCCGCTTCTCCACTGTTTCTCTGCTGATCAAAGTGCCGGAACCCGGAAACATTGCCTCCACTCGGCACAGACAGACGTAGCAGATTTCACAGCAGAAACACTATTTTACATTTTGAGCTGTAAATCCCTCGTGTCTGTCTGTTCACGAACGGAGGCAATGTTTAAGGGTGAGAAGCAACAGAGGAGTGGATTCTCTGCCTACATTTCTCCACAGGCTGGAAGCTGTCTCTAGCCTTACTAAAATATTTCCAATAACAAGTATATCAATCTATGTAGCAATAAGACACAATTCTAAATGAAAATTCTATGAATATTGCATGAAACACCCATCTAGGTCACATCAAGCAATTAGCTGCTCATGGTTCCTTGGTGATCAGCCATAATCCTGTCAGGGAGTTAGTTGTAGTACCGTTCCAAAAGCTGGTTAGCTATCCTGTCCCCTTCAAGCTACTTCTCTACTACTACTACTAGTGACACTGCGGCACATGCAGAATGCTGCACTGTAACTGAGCCTGTTGTCTACGCATAACTGCCCTGTACACGTGACTCCGGCAGTCTTGCTTTTGACACAAGAGATGAGATGAGGGTTTTGAATGAACCGTTGTCTTCATTTTGAACAGAGCTACCACCACTGTTCGAATGGCTGGAGAAAATGAGAAGTTTATCTGGGGTTACATATTCTACCAGTTAGTTGTGAAATGAATTCCAAGTAAAACCACTTCCTTCCTGTGGAATTGTTTTAGAAGTTTGTCCTTCTGTTTAAACAAATGACATTTACTGTAATGCAGGAGATGCCTAGTGGGGATAAGATAAGAAGATATAATACTGTATTGCAAGTCTTACTAAACTGAGCACCTGAAGTAGATTGCAAGTTCTTCCTGTTCAATAAAAAACTTGAATTTAAAATGTTTAAACTTAAAATGTTTTTTTTTTTGTTTTTTTTTTTTGTAACTTTGCCACCAAAATTAGATGGGGATGAGATTGGATTGTAAACTCTAAGGACAGAGATTTGGGTCTGGAAAATAATGTGGATGGCATGAAAGTGAGTGGCACAGGAGTTAAGTACTCACAAGTCAAAGGTCTCATCGTACAGCGGGTTTAGCTCGTTCTTTTTGATCTGGGTGCTGCGAGGCTCCACGGCTGGGAACAGGTGCTTTGGTTCCAGAGTCAGCTGCACAAAGGGGTCACTGCTACCTGTGCAGTAATATAATGCAGTGCCACAATTATTAGTAATATTTAATCCATTCTTTTCCTCCAATAACATTCTTTACCCGCGGCCTGTGCCAATATCTGCCCACTTTTAGCCACCCACTAACAGGTGCTGAGCAGGCAGCTGTTTCAAGGGTGTATTCTGTCTTAGACAGTAATGCATCAGGGCTTCATGTTGTGTTGCACAGATACCATACTTGTTCTGGCATCAAGTTACCCAAACAGACTACAACAGTTCAGTGAGGACTGTGCCACACCACTCCCTCCTGCCTGCACCCATACCCTCCTTTCTGTGCACTTCTCCTGTACTGGCCAGTAGTTGGGAGTCATTGAGCAGCACTGAGGTCAGAACCGCCATCAGAAATCGCAGGGCCCCATACGACAAAATTTCCTGGGCCCCCTGGGCTGCACCCACCGCAAGCCCCACCTACAGGTCCGCCCTCCCCACCCCACAGGTCCACCCCCCACCACACACTAAAAAAAACAATAAAATATTGGTGGCTAGGGTTCCCACATGTTAATAAAAAATAAAAAGATATTGGTGGTCAGGGCCCCCCATAAAAAAACATTTGTGGCCAGGGCCCCCCATTAAAAAATATTGGTGGCTAGGACCCCACATGAGAAAAAAAATTGGTTGCCAGGGCCCACCCACATTATGAGAAAATTGGTGGCCAGGGCCCCTTAAACGTTCATGCCTTCCTGAAGTCAGCAGCACTGGAGGGCCCGGCTAATCAAGTAATTGTGGCGTGGCAGGGCCCCCCTTACCCTCGGGGCCCCCTACAACTCTTCCCCCTGTCCCCCCCTGATGGCTGCCCTGACTGAGGTTGGGCCCGAAATGTTTTTTCCCAATGGCATTATATGCCACTGGAAATAATAAATAGAACACCTGTCAAATGCTACATGGCCCCAGACCAAGCAAGCTGACTATGCATCTTCTAACACTGGTGTTATCTAGGAGGCTGGTGGATATTGTACAGTCTGGCAACACACTGGGATGGACTATGAATATTGTAACTGCACATAATTACATATTACTGTATGTTCCCCATGCTATTTTCAACAGAAAACTGTAGACACCATTATGATCCAGTCTTTATTAAAGGAAAACTATACCCCCTGAACAATGTAGGTCTCTATAAAAAGATATTGAGTAAAACAGCTCATATGTAAAACCCTGCTTCATGTAAATAAACCATTTTCATAATAATATACTTTTTTTAGTAGTATGTGCCATTGGGTAATCGTAAATAGAAAATTGTCATTTTAAAAAATAAGCACCACCCCCTGGGATCGTAGGAGTCACTGTGCACACAAATAAACCAAACAAACTATACTTGTTATGGTCACATGAGCCAATTAGCAGACAGAGTTCTGTCTTTTGCTTCTTCCTGTATTAGTTAGAGGCCCGGATTTGTGGAAAGGCCACGAAGGCCCGGGTTTAGGGCAGCAGATTTTTAGGGGACAGCCTGATGCCCAACCACAACCATATTGGTTCAGAAACACTGGGGATAAGCAGGAGATACAATCGTTTTTAAAATTTCCCCTGCACCAATCCCCATTGCTCTGGTCCCAATTATCAAAATTTGTGCAGTTAAAGGGAGGGGATGGGGGCGACAAACAGCAGTGGGCCTAGGGGCACCCGCTATGTAAATCCGGCCCTGGTTAGGCTAAGGCCACACTAGGCGATAGTGCCGTGATTTGACTCGCGGCGACTTTTCGCTGCGACTTTTAAGCCGCAATCGCTGGGGAAACTTTTGCGCTGGCGTCTATGGGGAATCGCGAAAAATCGCCAGCGTAAAAACACACGCAGCGATCTTTTTTCTACTGTCGCTCGAAAGGCGATTTCGAGCGACAATAGAAATAAGATCGCCGCGTGTGTTTTTACGCTGGCAATTTTTCGCGATTCCCCATAGACGCCAGCGCAAAAGTTTCCCCAGCGATTGCGGCGAAAAGTCGCCGCGAGTCAAATCGCGGCGCTATCGCCTAGTGTGGCCTTAGCCTAAGAGTTGTAGTATTTCTGGTCAAGTGATCTCAGGCAGAACGCAGATTATAACAAAATGATGGTCAACGCAAAAGATGTAAATGAACAATATTTAATTAAGGGTAAGGGCACACGCTAAGATTCGGGGAGATTTAATCGGCGGTGACAAATCCCTCTTCTTTGGGCGACTAATCTCCCCGAAAAGCCTTCCCGCCAGCTAGAATGTAATTCAGAGCGCTTTGTTTTCCAAAAGTCGCCCCAAGTTGCTTCAAGAGGAAACTTCGGGCGACTATGGAAAATGAAGTGCTCCGAGTGCCATCCCGCCGGCGATTTAGATTCTAGCTGGCTGGAAGGCTTTTCGGGGAGATTAGTCGTCCGAAGAAGAGGTGATTAGTTGCCGGGAGACTGAATCTCCCTGAATCTTCCGGTGTGTCTGCCCTAAATATATATTCCAGTTTGGTAAAATTCTTTAATATGCCACTTAATATGACAAAAACTATCTGTTGCTTAAATATTCATTTTCATCCTTAGAGGGAGGCCCGTCATTGTGATTTCCAGGGGCCTCATTTTCTCTAATTCTTGCCCTGTTACTACAGCTACAGCTATGGGACATATTATGCAGAATGATCGGGACCAGGGGGGTTTCCAGATAAGGGGTCTTTGTGTAATTTAGAGCTCTATACTTTAAGTACAAATCATTGAAACATCACATAAACCCAATATGATTGCTTTGCCTTCTATAAGAATTAATTATATCTTAGTTGGAATCAAGTTAAAGGTACCTTTAAATTATTACAGAGTCAAGGGAAATATGCTTAAAAATATTGATTATAATGGAGTCTATGGGAGATGACCTGCCCTTAATTCCCTTAATTAAAAGGTTTCCAGAAACAGATCCCAAACCTGTACTAACTCATGACAATTGTTCTTACCACAGCTAACGTATTAGACTTAGTTGCTGATAGGGGTTACTATTCCACTGTAAAATGACTTTTTGTCACCCATCCCCTGGCTTTCTACCCCACCCAACAATCACGCCATGCTGTGTGTTACTGGTAACTGTAGTTCAGTAAAGTTCCAAGAAATGGAGTTACTATAAGTCCCCCGTATCTGAGGCACCCCATGCAAGTTCTGCTATTGTGAAAAAGGTGTAGGAGGGAAAGAAAACCCACGAGGGAGATATAAAAAATGTAGCAACCCAATATGTTCCACTTGTAATTAAACTTCACCCACATATAGGCATCTTGTTATGACTCAGCTTGATGAATTGCACCCATCTTCCAGTCACCGCTGCTTCAGTCACTAGGTACTTTGTAAGCAGATTTATTCTTATGTAGTTTTCTTGTGGGTTTATTTTGTCTCCTGCTTCAGTGAGGAAGTGGAAAACAGGTGCTTGTTTGCTTACATATGCAAGAAATCATCTCTCACTGCATGAGGCGCATCTCTTACCATTTGAATCCAGCGGAAGAAGATTGACAGCATTAAGGATCTCCACTCGCAGTTTCTGCTCAGAGGAGAGGTAGCTGGCTTTCACTGTCACAGCCCCATACTTCTCCGAAGTGCACTCAGTCTGGGAATAAAGGGAATAAAAGACCAGTTGTTATAGGCCATATTCAATGTGGCCACAAATAAAAGTGTACTTGAAAAGTAAACTTACTGTGGTCTTAGTAATCCCCAGATGACATGAAGTGAGTTGACTATTCTGTTAATGGCCTTCAAAACCATGGTCAACCCTTAAAATCTTGTAACTTATAACTAGATATTATTGGGCCCCACAGCAAATTATTTTTTTAGGCCCCCAAAATGTCTAGAAGTTGACCTGTTTTACCAATATTCATTTAAATTGTATGGAGTGCTTCCTTTATTATTTTAATTTAAGCCCCTGTATATAGCACACTATAAGCCTGTCTGTTGTGTGTTGGATACATTCCTGCTTTGTTAAAGGGCCACAACAGGAGAGCAGATACACTGGTTTCCACCCCCAGCCAAGACCCAGTGAACTAAAAACCCTAACTAGAAATTCACAATTACACGTGCATAAGTGAAATCTGGTTAAGGGTTTAAAAAGTGAACTATTGGGTTCATAGATGTTTGGTGGTAATAAAGAGGGACCCCAGGCTACTCTTCTATGAGTCAAACAAGTAGTCGGACTAATGCAAGATCAAATGTGAGATAGCTGTGTGATTTTAATCTTGAGTGATCAGGCACTAATGGGTACATGCAATGCAAATGGGGCTGCTGTGTGCTGAAGAGCTCACAACCCTGACTAGAGCCTTGTAAATTGTATTTCTTCAGCTTGGACCTGCTCTGAGCCTGTTGGTTCTCTATTAACAATACAATTAACATTTCATTCCCCAAAGATTAGCCAAGATCTACCCTGGGGTATTGGACCAGTGTCCCAAGTGCATTGGGGCAGAGGGCACTTTCATTCATGTCTTTTGGGACTGCCCTAAAATACAGGGATTCTGGAGGAAGGTACTTAACTGCTGAAACATCTTTCGCACTTCCTAATAAATTGTCACCCAGCCTGTGTCTTTTGGGTATTGTGGAAACACTACTGCTGAGCCCTTAAGCTAAACTATGTTACTTGCAACTGTTTTACTATGCAAACAAAGCAATACTGCTACATCCATGGAACCAACTGCATTGAACTTTTGGAAAAAACTCCTCAATGACTCTTTGCCCAAGCAGAAACTTGTAAACCTGGCCCGCGGGTGCCCGGACAAATTCAAAGGCATCTGGGGTATATGGCTGGAGGTTAATGCTTTGCGGTAATTAAAAGCTTTGTATGACCAATGTAACGGATACATACATGTAATGTATAAAGCTAATGTGTCTCCCCCGGCTCACCTCTTTCTCTCTTCCTATCATACACCTTCCTTCCTTCCTTTTCTAGCCCCAAGGGCTAGATGTTGTTGTATATTTTTGTTTGCGTAAATGCAAAATAAAAACATTAAAAAAAAATAAAAAGAATACAATTAACTGTAAAAATTAATTACCTGTTGTTGGATCTTGTCTTGGTAATAGCGCTCAATAAGCTTGTGAATGTTGGAAGAGCTAAGACTGAGCTCTTGGTCCAAAGCCTGAAGAAAATAATGCAATTTAGTAGCGTCTAATGTTGCTCCTCATGGGTTACTATAAACAGATGGTAGAGCCTATTGAAAATGTATGCAAGAAATAGGTCTATATGAGGGCACTCCAGATGTTAAACTACAGTGCAACTCTTGGTAGGATGTTGGGAGTTTTACAATATAGATTGACAACAAGAGTGGCAGGTTGGCTTAGGCTTAGCTTTTGTTGTCAGCTTCTAATATTTCTGGCCATCTTGCACCTGACATGGTGGAAATGCACTAAACTACCAGAGTTTAAACACTGAGAATTAATTAAGGTAATCAAGGTACTGGTCATTGGAGTTAGAATCTAAAAAGGAATTTTTTTAGTGAGGGTTGGACAAAATAGGTGTGTGTTCTTTTCAAGCTCAACAGAAAGATACAATCGTTGACAAATTTAGGGTAAGGCCATACTGGGCGTTTTGGGGAGATTTGGTTGCCTGATGACTAATCGCCTCGTCTTTGCGGCGACAAAGCTCCCCAAAGCCTTCCCTCACCTCGCTAAAATGAAAAAACGCCGGCGCTAATCACACGCGGCAATTTGTTTTCCGAAGTTCCCTCATGATGAGGCAACATCCTACCAAATCTCCCCAAAAAGCCCAGTGTGGCCTTACCCTTAGCTTCAATACATAGGCCTAATGAGTAAGGTATAGCTCTTTAATCTTATCTAAGGAAGGATGAGATAACCAGATGGTGGGATTGAGGTTGTGTGATGTTAAGCTTGATGCTATCTTGTATGAAAGAGGAAGTGAAGGAAAGAGAACTTTGGAAGAGAACATGGTTAAAATGTATGTTTCCACTTACTTACAATGAACCTGATAGGCCTGATGAGTAAGGTATAGCTCTTTAATCTTATCTAAGGAAGGATGAGATAACCAAATGGTGGGATTGAGGTTGTGTAACGTTGAGCTTGATGCTATCTTATATGAAAGAGGAAATGAAGGAAAGAGAACTTAGGAGGAGAACATGGTTAAATGTATGTTTCACTTTACTTACAATGAACTCAGCTGTATGAAGGTCTTCGAGTGGTAGACCACAGCCTTCAGCATGAAAACACAGCTCTAGGTTCTGATGGAAGAAAAGCAAACATTGCATGTATTACAGGGTATTCCTCTCAACACAGAAAATCCCTCTAATGGAAAGTTTAATGTGGTTAAATAAAAAAGCCACTAAACTGCCAAATTGAAATGCAGTTCTTGACAGACCTTTTTTTCACTTCAAGACCACCTTTGAGGTACAAGGTATGGTCAGGGTTCCCCTTCACATAGCTACGGTTACAGATATAGGAAAATACTGGGCTGTAGTTCCACAATAATCTAGGACAGCCCATGGGCATTATACATAAACACAAGATTTCACCTTGAGTGCAGCATGGAGCCTCTGATAATAACGTGAAGAGGGGATGACTTGGTTGGACAGCCCAGATATAACTATGAGGATGTGCGACCAAAGGAGAGACAGGAGGCTACAATGAGAAAAGAGTGGTAAAAAATATGTACAGTAATGTAAAGCATCAGGACCTTGTGTGCTTCAGTTCCAAAAAAATTCTGTTTCCCCATAAGGACTTCAAATATCTGAAGCTTTACAAAGGCACAAAAAGATTACAAGCATATTGTTCTTTTCACTATGTGTCCCTTTTAAATATCAGCACTATGTCTATGGCAAAGCTGCCTTACCAGTTGAAGTTTTCTTGCACCAGATTCTGATTCATGTACTGTAGTTCTTTCTCCAAGAACTTCATCAGTGGGACAATGCTCTGTAAGGAGAGGCACGATAATGTCATATGCATTTGTAGTGGATGTTTCATTTAAAAAAAAAAAAAAATTATAGTCTCATAAAGTGCTCCCACCCTTGGAAGAGCTTGGAATTTTTGGGTCATACTCACATCATTAGGATCTTTGGAATCACTGACACTAGCAAGAGAGTAAAGATGTTTAGTGATTCCGGCATCAAGCTGTGAAAAATGAAAGAACCATGTGAATATGATGGGGGTGAAAGGGAGAGATAGGTAAGAAGAAGAGGGCACTTACCTTTTGTGCAAGAGACTGCACAACCCCACGGATCTCCCGATTCAGACACACTATGGCTCCCCGCAACTGGTCGTGCAGTGTGTGCTGAAACTGATCTGTGCTGATAACATGGCTTGTCTTGTGCTCCAGGGATTCCCAGTCCAGCTTGGTGGGTAGAGAATGCACCACCAGGCGCAACTGCTCAATGTTGTTAACCACAAGGCACAACTGGGGTAGAAAAGGGGCAGAAATTTGTGTTGCTTTATTTATATCCAACGAGTATTATACAGATTATAGTGTATAGTGTAAAGGCTTCCACTCAATTGATTATCTGCATCCCCCCAGCTGTGTTTTATTTCCTTAGGGAAGTGTTCCCCTACTGTGGAGCTGCATCTAAAGGGACCCAGGTTGAAGATCTGTTAAGGTGAGATTTGGGGTGAGTGCTTATTTGTGCCCTATGTACCCTTAGCAGGATGTCTGTTACACCAATGTTTCAATGTTCAATACCGGACGATAGCCAATTCTAGGTTAACTTAGTCAAGGATAATGCTCCATTTACTACTTCCTCCAAAACTCCAGTATTGGAGAGGTATCACTCATCCTCTGCATCAGTACACGAGGAAGCAAAGCCTAAATCTGGATGCATTAGTGGACAGTAGCCCATCTATTATTTCCAGGAGACATACCACTTGATCTACAGTTTACGGAGTATTCAAGATAGTAGCTGAAGTCTCCAATACACCTGACCAGGATTAGCCTTTTGGACAGTTTCATATCATATGAATGAAATGTGCCCCAGGTGAACCAACTCTTGGCAACGATTATCTTGCCTTCTACTGATTTTTTCATATAATGCTTATGTAATCACCTGGATACATTAACTAGTGTATACCTTTGTGGCAGCTTCTGCTGCATCTTGATTTCCTGATAACTCTTCAGCCCGGCGTTTGATGAGGCAGCAGTAGGTAATGGCAATACGGCACATGTCCTGAAATACAAAGAAGAGTAAGAATAATGTACAGATATGTTGAGAAAATGGAAGGAGAAACACAACGAATGTCTCTTTTTGGATGCACAAATCAAGAGAAAACTGGAAAATGTTGTGTGTCTGGAATACATGGGTGTCTCTAGCACCCACCCAGAGTGGTGAAACTTTCAGGTGCCTTGGCTGCATGGATTTACCATGACTTTAAAGAAATGCAATCAATGTTTATATCTAATTAAATGTATTTTAGTTTAGTATCTGTGTATTTTATTATTTGCCTCCATTACAAAATTTGATTTTTAGACACCACCAGATGTTATGGAGGCATCTATATTAAACGATAAGGCATTAGCATGTTGCTCTCCAACCCCTTGGATGTTGCTCCCAGTGGTTTCAAAGCAGGAGCTTATTTTTGAATTCCAGGCTTGGAGGTAAGTTTTGGTTGTAGAAAAACCAGGTGCACTGTCAAACAGAGCTTTAATGTAGGTTGACAATACACATAGGGGCTACCAAATGGGCAATCACAGCACTCATTTGGAACCCCAAGAACATTTTTAATGCTTGTGTTGCTCCCCAACTCATTTTACTTCTGAATGTTGCTCATGGGTTCAAAAGGTTGGGGATCCCTGAGCTAGAGAATGGGGGAACAGGTTCTTATCAGGCCCCTCTCTCTGCAACCCCCCCCCCCTTTCCCTTGACTCTGCCTGGGCCTTCTTTCCACTCACCTCTGTGAATTTCACCATGATCATAAAGGCTTCCTCAGGATCTGGCCAGTCCAGCTGTTGCCATGTTTTTCCAATCTGTGAGTAGCAAGTGGACAGATCGACAGTGGAGGCACTGTGTTTCTGTAACTCTGAGAGTGGCACCAGCTGTGGGCACAAAAAACATCAGGAAAAAGCCTAGGGAGACAGGTAACAAAGCCTTGTGAGACAGGTAACACTGCTGGACACGCTGTGGCCTACAGCAAATTTCTTTTTGCATCACCCTGATGTGCAATGGACAGATACCACCCCATTACCCTTTGCCTGTGTCATGCCTGCTGGAGTAAAATGGCTTTTTTATTCATGGGATGTATCATGTCCTTACTTTTATGTGCCATTAAAATAGGTCTCCAGAGATCTCGGCAGCCTCTGGGTCTGCTATCTCTATAGTTATACTCCTGATTAAGCATACATCCCTGCTGTAAAGGAATGATATGCCTATCATTGGGAGACAGGTGCAGGAGAGGGTAAGGTTCTTCAAGCTTTGAGAATTCATAATAATGGTTAAGATAATGATGGTCACAAGCATCCAGCTGATATACTTGTCTTACAGGAACTAACATTAGAATCTCACCTGATCAATCTGCACAGCCCGCTGAACCCTCTCCAGGGCAGTTGTATACGCTTTCTGCAACCAGCTGGGCAGAGATTCGGCAAACCAGCGGTGAAATCCACTCAAAGGTAGTTCATTCTCCCTACAGGGTGTACAGAGAGATCCTGTGAGGCACCACACACCATGCATCACACAGGCATTCAGCTCAATGGCAACAGAATTACCAATTTTATAGCATATCTTTTCAGGGGCCTTAATCGGTTACCTTTTAGGAAAGTGTACATGTAGCTTGTGCAGTTCCCTCAGAGTAATGTATAGTTGATACAGGATTTCGGAGAGCTGAGGGTTGGAGTTGAGCTTTGGAGAAGGCAGCTGACTTTGCAAATGCTGGGATACCTAGAAAGCAGAAGAAAAAGTTGTCTGATAGCAAGGACCGCCATCAGAAATTGCAGGGCCCCATACGACAAAATTTCCTGGGCCCCCTGGGCTGCACCCACCGCAAGCCCCACCTACAGGTCTGCCCTCCCCACCGCACAGTAAAAAAACAAAAAAAATATTGGTGGCTAGGGTTCCCACATGTTAATAAAAAATAAAAAGATATTGGTGGTCAGGGCCCCCCATAAAAAAATATTTGTGGCCAGGGCCCCCCATTACAAAATATTGGTGGCTAGGACTCCACATAAGAAAAGAAAAATTGGTGGCCAGGCCCCCCCCCACATTATGAGAAAATTGGTGGCCAGGGCCCCTTAAACGTCCATGCCTTTCCAAAGTCAGCAGCTCTCAGAAAGATGGGGGGCCCGGCTAATTAAGTAAGTGTGGCGTGGCAGGGCCCCCCTTACCCTCTGGGCCCCCTACAACTCTCCCCCCCTGTCCCCCCCTGATGGCTGGCCTGCTGGTAGCACAACATAAGAATGTCAGACAGAATCAGGAGCACAGACAGAAATGTAAACAAAGTGGCAGGATGATGTGGAAGATACATGACAAAGGTAAGACATCAGTAGTGCAGAAGAATGAGTTGGCAGGACAGAGAAAGTGCACAGTATTACCCCATCATGTTAACAGAACTCCTTGCTCACCAATTCCTCCAACTCCTGGAAGGTCAGGCTGAAAATATCCACCTTAATTGTGCTGAGAAAATATAAGAGGGAGAGGCTATTGGATTGCTGAAGGGGAGATGTGTATGACATATTACAGGTCTCTAGTTACAGCCAACAGCGTTTTTCAGTTGTTTCCTGGTATTTTATAGCCCTCATTGTGACCACTAGGGTTGATGTTCCACAAAAGAATATAGAGAATGCCTTGATAAATGCAAAAAGATGAGGTACTCTGCATTGGGTTTCTAATCCTAGGTTTTATATTATGGTGGTGGTGGAGAACCTGTTTCTTTAACAGACAGTAGAGGCTGTCCTAAACAAATAAGAAACATCTCCATAGGTTCCTAGTTCCTGCTAGAAGCCCATAAGAACAATTGACCAGTGTTTTCAAAAGAGGTTACTTCACAATTCTGATTTCGTCCAAGTTTAGTTAAGTTACTGTGCAAGAAAATCAAAAAAAAAAGCAGAGTGCTGCTAAGTCTCTAACAATATGACATACAAGAATAATATAAATTTGAGCTTAGACATATAAAGCTGTTTGCCTATATATAGTGAAAGAGAAGTCACGTTACTCTATCTTTAGTTTATCACTGATATGTCACATGGCAGATGTCTCACTTGATGAAGCACTTGTTCCACGTCTTGTGACAACTCTGCAAGTCACTAGTTATGTCCGCTACCAGCCTTACTAATGACTTAAGGTTCTCCTCCTGGTTCTGCAGAGACAAATGAATCACATAGGAAACATGAAAAAGTAGGGCTCATTTGCATAGATATAGTGCTTGCGTGCATCTAAAGGTGTCATTCATTTAGTACTTGTGTCTGTCTAGTGCAATAACTTACAGGGCTCCAGATGCACCTTGTATTGTATTTACAGTATTTGGAACAATGTATGTGTAAGGTGGGGTCCAGGGGACTAGAATGCACACATGCTCGCCCTTACATGGTGAACACAAATTGGAAGTGACTTCAGTGCACAATCCACAAACTGGGCATGTAACTGGACATTTATATTTGACAACAGTGGAAGGAAATGCTTGATCTTTTATAACATACGTCTTTGAGAGCAGTACAAGTTATCTTTAAGATTCTGCCTTGTTCTACAAGAACAAGCTTTACCCCACCTTTAAACATAGTTAAATGTTGTTCTTATAATCTATAGGGCACATTGTGTTTCTGGAAGGATGTAGCCATTACAGTAAGAAATTCCAATAGTAGCATTGGATTCTCATATTTTGTGAGTGAATGACACATCCTGTTGATATTACAAACCTGTATCATAGGCTGAAGATGTTGCCTCTTCAGATCAAACCATTCATGTGTTCCAGCCTACAGAGACAGGAAGGTTTGAAATCTTGGGTAACTCTAACACAAGAACTTTTAAAGGTTGAGAACCCTTTAAAGGAATAGTAAATCTCTGTGCATTAATAATAATTTCCCAGAAACCAGCCTGTGAGTGTCAATTTTCTTTTCTTTTTATGAGAAGGTAAGTAGGGACCTTGATTCTGGGATGGCAGTGGATGTGATTTACTTAGACTTTGCTAAAGCATTTGATACAGTGCCACACAAAAGGTTACTGGTTAAATTAAGGAATGTTGGCCTAGAACATAGTATTTGTACCTGGATAGAGAACTGGCTAAAAGATAGACTAAAAAGAGTGGTGGTAAATGGAACATTTTCTAATTGGACCAGTGTTGTTAGTGGAGTACCGCAGGGCTCTGTACTAGGTCCCTTGCTTTTCAACTTGTTTATTAATGACCTGGAGGTGGGCATTGAAAGTACTGTTTCTTTTTTTGCAGATGATACTAAATTATGCAGAACTATAGGTTACATGCAGGATGCTGTGATTTGTCTAAGTTGGGAAACTGGGCAGCAAACTGGAAAATGAGGTTCAATGTAGAATGCAAGGTTATGCACTTTGGCAAAAATAATATAAATGCAAGTCATACACTAAATGGCAGTGTGTTGGGAGCTTCCTTTAGGGATGCACCGAATCCACTATTTTGGATTCGGCCGAACCCCCGAATCATTCATGAAAGATTCGGCCGAATACCGACCAAATCCGAATCCTAATTTGCATATGCAAATTAAGGGTGAGAAAGGAAAAACAGTTTAGATGTCCTTGTTTTGTTACAAAAAGTGACGCGATTTCCTCCCCACCCCTAATTTGCAAATTGCAAATTAGGATTCGGCCGAATACGAATCCTGCTGAAAAAGGCTGAATCCTGGCCGAATCCCAAACCGAATCCTGGTTTTTGTAGATAATTCTTGTCTAATTCTGGGCAGTGTCATTCTGTGGCTACTAACGCAAATAAAGTTCTGTCTTGCATAAAAAAGGGCATTAACTAAAAGGATGAAAACATAATTATGCCTCTTTATAGGTCCCTGGTAAGGCCTCATCTGGAGTATGCAGTGCAGTTTTGGACTCCAGTCCTTAAGAGGGATATAAATGAGCTGGAGAGAGTGCAACTAAACTGGTTAGAGGGATGGAAGACTTAAATTATGAGGGTAGACAAGGTCAAGGTTGGGGTTGTTTTCTCTGGAAAAAAGGCGCTTGTGAGGTGATATGATTACACTTTACAAGTACATTAGAGGACATTATAGACAAATAGCAGGGGACCTTTTTACCCATAAAGTGGATCACCGTACCAGAGGCCTCCCCTTTAGACTAGAAGAAAAGAACTTTCATTTGAAGCAACGAAGGGGGTTCTTCACAGTCAGGACAGTGAGGTTGTGGAATGCACTGCCGGGTGATGTTGTGATGCTGATTCAGTTAATGCCTTTAAAAATGGCTTGGATGATTTTTTGGACAGACATGATATCAAAGGCTATTGTGATACTAAACTCTATAGTTAGTATAGATATGGGTATATAGAATTTATGTGAAATTATGGAGGGGTGTGTGTATGGATGCTGGGTTTTCATTTGGAGGGGTTGATGGACTTTGTCTTTTTTCAACCTGATTTAACTATGTAACTATGTAATGTAAGTTGTAGCAGTTGTAGGCAAGATAGGTTTGATTCAATGCTATTACATTGTCCATTTATTTTATAACAAGGTTTCCTCTATCATAAATGGTAACGTGGTTGAAAAATAAAGATAACATGGCCAGTGCAATAACTACCGGAAACATCCCCAGAAAGCTTCGAATTACAGGATGGCCTTCTCCCCTAGACTCCATTTTATCCAAATAATACAAATTTTTTAAAAATTATTTCCTTTTTCTCTGTAATAATAAAATAGTACCTTGTACATGGTCCAAACTAAGATATAGTTAATCCTTATTGGAAGCAAAACTAGACAGTTTAATGTTTACATGGATTTTCTAGCACACAAAGTATGTGATCCAAATTATGTAAAGATCCATTATTTGGAAAACCCCAGCATTCTGTATAACAGGCCATACCTGTACTAGCAACTGACAGGGGTTACTGGAAGCTCTATTAAACAAAAACAGCAACCAGGCCAGTGATTTGATATTTAATAAGTTACCTTGATGGCTTCTGTAACTCTCTCCTGCAGATCTGGAGTTAAAGAGCACAGCTCCCGGAATGCTTTGGTCTTGCACATTTGTATCAGTACCCTGTGAGGAGCAAAAAGGGTACACTGGGTTAGGGATGCACAAGGAGGATGAGGCAGCAATAAGTGCATCAAGAGCAGGAGAACCTCCAGGATCAGAAATTTGCTTTGCTCAATCTGCTTTAGGGAGAAAACAAAAAGTAAGTATCTGATTGGTTGGCATTGGGTCACTGCACTGAGGCAGAGTTAAACGGAAGGGCAGAGACAGGTAAAATCAAGTTTAAAAAATAACATGTGGTAACAGTCACAGATGTATGTGCAGAAGATAATTGTAGGCTGAACAGGTGATGGGAAAGAACGTTAATCCCTTTGGGATGTTTATGCTACAGTGTTAGTACCTACTGTAACTGGGCAACATTTTTGGTCAGTCCATGCAAACACATCAGGGAAGGTGATGCCAACATGCCTACAGTGTGACTGACAAGACCAATCACTAGACAACATGAAAATACCCATCAAGGAGGTGCATCATTCACAACAATCTCACATTGCCAACAAGACAAAGGGGAGTACAGTAAAGCCCCCATTTCATTTTTTTTTTTTTTTTTTCAGAAAATCGGAAAAATGGTGGAGTATGCTGGAAAATGTAAAATCAGGGAAATTATTATGTATTATATATATTGGTGGGACCACAAAAATGTATAATGTAAAATGCAGGAAGAATTAAAATTTACTCTAATCTACTTTTGATGGACCACACTTCCTGCCATTTTTGGCTACTATGTTGTGCCCTTTTAAATGAAAGTGAGAAGTGCCCAAAATGTGCCCTTAGATTCCGTATCTTAGATCTCCATCTTGTATGTGGTTGGATGTGCCCAAAGCCTGGGGCATTTGGGATGAGTGATAATTGTTAGAAAAGTTCTAAAGCTGAGGTAACACAATATACAGTAGGAGTGGGGGATACTACCTTAGTGATGGTAGCATAGAGACTGGAGAAGTATTGTAAATGTAGTGGTGATTCCTAGTCCACTTGAGGTAGAGTGCAGAGATAAACAAATGTATGACAGACCTGTAAAAAGCCACTCACCGTAGTAGGCTCTGCAGGCGTTCAACAGAGCGCGGGGCAGTCAGAGGGAACACTATCCGGTACCTCTGCAGCAGGGAAACCCCATAAACCAAGAGGGAATCAAAGGATTCGGCAAGCTCTGCTTTCTGGATTGGAAAAAGGACATGGTGACCAAGAAGATTGATTTGGAAAGAGCCATGCCATGATTGTCCCCTTGGAAAAAAGTGGTCAGGGTGGTTGGCACAGCACAGTTACGGGGTTAGTAATACCTGTTCATCCTGAAGGCGCCCCTGTACCCACAAGTACTCAATACTAGTGATGTGATGCAACAAACAGCTACTGCTGAATTCCATACTCTGGTACAGCTTACTGTATGCCAGCCACTGCCTGAGGAGCACAACATTGGAGATTGGTGAGTACAGGGGTTATGGGTAGATAAGGGGTCAACATATGGCATAGAAACAGCAGAGGATCAACTCACAGGGGAAAAACAAAAGATTACCACATAAATCTATTACAATTGACTAAAACTACAGGAAGTAATCCTACCTGCTTTGCTGTTAAAATGTCTGAAGCACATGAACCCACCATCATTGCTGATTTCATGAGGTCAAAGCATAAGAACAATCAAGGTGAGACTGGGAGATTAAACAATGGAGTAAAACAGGGGATACAGCTACGATATCTTCTGGGCATTGCTGCATACATGTTTTGAATGTATAACACTGCCCATTCCCAACAACATATTCCAGACGGAATTAAAAAAACAGGTTGTTGGGGTCAAATACCCTATTGGTGTACTGCTGTGCACTATGTGCATTACCCGGACTGGCAATCTGTGGGCTCTGGCAAATGCCAGCGGGGCTGCTATAAGGTCCCATAGAAAGTCAGTATTTAGTGGGCTGGTCGGGGCTGTTTGGGCCTCTATGTGGGCTGATTGGGCCTCTGTGTACCTGAAATGCCAGGGCCTATTTTAATTCTCAGTCCGGGCCTGTTAAGTGCATATGTAAATAAAAGTGGATGGGGGGAAAAAGATAAAATACTGATCTCTACAAGACCCTTTGAAGATAAAGGTTTACTTTAAATCTCTTTATTTTGTTTGTTCTAAAATCATGTGTTCATGAATGCAAATTTTGCCGTGGTCTAGTAACGGATAGCAACTTGTCAGCAATGATCTTTTATTGGTTTACTGCAGTTAGAATACTAAAACCAAGCATGTGATTGGTTGTTAGTGCAGTTAAACTAGAGAAATAATTTGCTTTTTGCTATGGGTTACTGGGCTGGGCAAACTTGTCCCACATTATACATTACCCAAGTGTTTCACTCACGCCAGGCCCTGATGAAACTCCGACAGATCTTTCTGAGTGGCGTGTAAGTACAGGATAGTGGCGCCATGGGGGCTGATCTCTCCATTCCACGTGGTGCTACTTTCCTGAACAGAGACAGTTTGCAGCAATTCAGGATGGATGGATGGATGGATGGATGGATGGATGGATGGATGGATGGATATACAGATAGATAAATAGAGGGATAGATAGAGAGAGAGAGAGGGGGGAGATGATAAATAAACAATAGATAGATAGATAGATAGATAGATAGATAGATAGATAGATAGATAGATAGATGATAGATAGATAGATAGATAGATAGATAGATAGATAGATAGATAGATAGATATGCTGAATGATTAAAAGGACAGGTACTGTACCTCGTGATGGGTGATCTCATGGCGCACAAACTGCTGCAGTAGCTGCCTGTGGACAATATAACTGGGAGTTTTGGTCAACATGGTCCCTCGCTGGAGGAAGTAGAAGGAGAAATAAAAATCAGGACCAAGCAAGGAACATGGTGAAAGCTGTACAGTTGAAGATATAGTGTATGGTGCTGTGTGTGTTGTTACCTTTTTATGTGTGAGAAGGAACTGCAGGTGGCAGCGCCCTCTATCAGGATAGGTCTCAGTGCGAGGTTCAAGATTGTACCAGCGATCCTCTTTACATTTCAGGCCCTGGCAGGAGAACAGGGTTTAATCTCTGGCATCTTAGAGATATACCAAATAATACTGACCCTCTGTGTCTCATAACCCCTCACCCATCCAATGGACTTCCCTCTCCCACACTCACCTGCACTGCTAGAAACCCCTAGCCCAACAATACATTAATCAGCATAGTCTCTCAGTCTCACCCGCAACTGCAAAACCACATTGCCCAGAAAATCATCTTGGCCCTTGTCCTTTCGAGCTTCTTTAAATATCCTAAAAGAGGAGAGAGGCAGTGAAGAGTAAAAATATACAATACCACCAAAAAAAGGGGGGGGGTGATATCCCCAGCTGCCTCAAACAAGAAGTATATGCCCAGACATGCACCAGGACTCCATGTACTTTTTTTGTATAAAATTATCATAGTATTCTGGCCAAGAAATTTGAATTATACTGGATAAATAGCTCACTACCTGAACACATTTTGTAATTCTACTCTAACCAATGAGACTATAAACAGACCTAGCGCCCACAGCAGGAGAGAGCCGCTACAGAGTAAGCAAGATTTACATATACCACCCACAGCAAGAGAGATATGCTACAAAGAGTAAGTTTGGCACAGATATGCCATCCATAACAAGAGAGACATGCTACAGAGAGAAAGTGAGACAGATATGCCACCCACAGCAAGAGAGACATGATACAGAGAGAAAGTGAGACAGACACCGAAGAGAGACATGATACAGAGAGAAAGTGAGACAGACACCCAAGAGAGACATGATACAGAGAGAAAGTGAGACAGATATACCACCCACAGCAACAGAGGCATACTACAGAGAGATTCTGACCTTTTCAGGCCATGCAGATCTGTGAGGTCTCCCAGCTTTGTTCTGACAGTTTCCACATCATCAGAGTCCCTGTAAAAGGAAACACGAGATCAGGGACCATGGTGAGGCGCTATACATAAGGGTGACATTAGCCACTTCCTACTAGAAGTTGACATTATTGAGAAAAGCCATGGATCAAGTAAGGACCACAGCAAGACCAGCCAGATAAAGGTTCTCACCACATATCCATTTGAAAACTTGCTTTTTCCATGTCTTCTACCTCCCTGAAACAAAGAAGGACAACATTCATTAACAATTAATAAAAGCTTTTAAAAATGAAATACAGTAGAAAAAATGGTGTAAAATTCAGGAAAATGTAAAATGAAGGAAATGTATTATGCATGATATATAAGTGGGACCACAAAACAACAATGTAAAATGAGGGAAAACTTACAATCAGGGGATGTAAAATGGGAGTTCTATTGTATATAAAAACATAAACATAAACCATAAATGAGAATGCAGATTGGATGGCAAATTTTCAGAGGTGAACTTTCCAATTTTAAAACAAGGTTTGGTTCTTATATTAGAGAAGAGTGCAGTATCACCCTCTAAACTCCGTTTCCTACCAGGGCTGAGAAGGAAAACAGGCACAGGACCTGTTATCCAGAATTCTCGGATAAGGATCTTTTCGTACTTTGGATCACCATACCTTACATTTACTAAAGAATCATTTATACATGAATTGAAGTCAATAGGATGGTTTAGTAAGGATTGATAAGGATTGATGTATATCTTAGATGGGATCAAGTGCAATATACTGTTTTATTATTACAGAAAAAAAGAAAATCACTTTTAAAAATGTTAATTATTTGGTTATAATACACAAAAGCCATGAATATCCTGTAATTTATATCCTTATAAACGGTGAGTTCTGATGTCATCAGTTATAAAGGTTGAGTTCTGATATCATTTATGTCACATGACTCACTGAATCTTGTGCATTATAATAAAGTACCCCCTGTTACAAAATATGACGATATTAGAAGTTACCGAGGAGTTCCATGACCTTTGGCCTCGTGTTTTTATATGGTCATGAAACCCCTCTTGGTAACATATAATATCCTTATAATTTACAAGAGGGGGTACGTTATTAACTATATAATGGAGTCTATGGGAGATGGCCTTCCCACAATTCAGAGCTTTCTGGATAATGGGTTTCCGGATTACAGATTCTATACCTGTTTAAGTGGTGGAGCAGCAAGGCTTAAATAAATGGTGCCTATACTGTAACAGATTCATTTAGGGCTTATTTACAAAGACAGTATAGTTCTTTCAAGAGTTTTCCACTTGTCCATAGTAACCAACTAGTTTGATCAGCCCCTGATCAGAGGATGATCAAACTAGCTGGTTGCATTGGTGCCTTCTCTAATTACATCAACCCCATTATGTATTGTCTACAGTTTACTGGATTTTTATGGTTATAAGTGTTCCCCTTTTTCTAATACTTTGAATAAGAAGTAAAAGTGCTACCTACAATATGAAAGTCTCATTCCATACAGGATTCAGCGTCTGGCCTATAATCTGTGTCTTATGCATCCGATCTTCTGGAATGGTGTTCCTAACCACGGCTTTTTGCTTTTGTTTCTTATCAGGACTACTGTCCCGGGAATGGCTGCTGGACCGGTGGTCAATGCCAAGGAGGCAGTATGGGTCGCTGAAGCCTGTAAGACAAGCAGGCACCATAGTTATGAGAGAAAGAAATAGAGATATCTTTTTGATGGTCATTAAAATAGAACCCATAAATGGTACAATAGAATGCAACTAGACTTTACTGACCACTGACATCTTTTCCCAGAATTCCTTTGGCTTCTTTTACAGTGACTTTTAAACAAAGAATTGGGGCCTGCAAGGAGATCAGATATTAGCAGTTGAGTCATGTCCAGTGTGTGGAAGACACAGCAATCGTGCCTACTACTCCACTTGCTGATTAACAAGTTTTGCCTTGCACATACCTCCAGTACTTGGACACGTTGTAAGATTGCATCATGCTCTCCTCGATCCATATTGAAGGCCTATCAAGAGAAGATTTTACATCTCATTCAAAAACTTCTCTGTGGCTGAAGAAACAAAACCCATATATTATACCTCCCTCTGTCTGTAGTGGGTGGTACATACTCCATCTTCCATAGTTCCACCTGCCTGTGACCAGCCAGTGGGTGAGTGTTACCCCATTACCTGCTGCTGCCTTAAGCACTATAAGATTGGCATCACTACAGATAAGCCCCCTCACCTTATGTAGATAGATATAGAGTTGCTCCTCATCATATATGTGTTCAGGCTCTGGCATTCCCATGCGGTGTATAATAGTATAAAGAGCTTCAGCGTACAGCAGGTTCCGCTAAGCAGAGAGAGAGAGAAAGTCATGAAAATATCTTCTGGGAAGGGACTTTGGCTGTGGGATAGCAGCTATTGTAGGGAGAGATTGTACCTATAGTAGCAGTTGGATTATAGCCTCTGGGAATGGACCGTGGCTGTGGAGTGGCAGGTATATTAGGGAGAAATGGTGCCTATAGTAGCAGTGGGGGTACTAGCCTCTGGGAAGGGACTGTGGGATAGCAGGAATAGCAGGGAGAGATGGTACCTATAGTAACAGTGGCATAATAGTTTATGGGAAGGGACTGTGGTTGTGGGATACAGGTATAGTAGGGAGAGATGGTTCCTATAGTAGCAGTGGGATAATAGTCTTTGGGAAGGAACTGTGATTGTGGTATAGCAAGTATAGTAGGGATAAATGGTGCCAATAGTAGCAGTGGGGATATTAGCCTCTGGGAAGGGACTGTAACTGTGGGATAGCAGGTATACTAGGGAGAGATGGTGCCTATAGTAACAGTGGGGATAATAGTCTCTGGGAAGGCACTGTGACTGTGGGATAGCAGGTATAGTAGGGAGAGAGGGTGCTTATAGTAACAGTGGGATAATAGTCGCTGGGAAGGGACTGTGACTTTGGGATAGCAGGTATAGTAGGAAGAGATGGTGCCTATAGTAACAGTGGGATAATAGTCTCTGTGAAGGGACTGTGGCTGTGGGATAGCAGGTATAGTACCTGCTAAAACAGTTGAGGTTGAAGCACAACTCAGAGTACACAGTGTATATGTGGGTATTCATGAATAATAATTATCTGTGTGACACTCTTCTTACCTGCGCTGATTGAGAAAGTGGTTTGGATTCAGCGTCTGGCTCTTTTTTGGGTTGCTGTGGCCGCACTGTTCCCTTCCTACGGTACTTAGCCTGTAGAAGAGGCACTATAGGTAAATATACATTATTGCTAAATATGCAATATATTTATGTACGGTATATTAAAAATTCCATGGTTCTGTTGACTTGCTTTCTTATCTTTCAGTCTCACAGCGGAGTTATTCACAGACCTTTTGGTGTAGCAGTGTAGTAAATGGGCTTTTCACACTGTCCAATTGACATCCACAGGCCAGGTGTATATATGTATGTTTTAGGTTTTGTTATGTTATATTTTGTCCTTTTACATCTCTTGCCTTGAGCCACCATGGTCTGTGTGCTGCCTCAGAGATCACCTGACCAGAAATACTACAACTCTAACTGTAACAGGAAGAAGTGTTGAAACAAAAGACAGAACTCTGTCTGTTGATTGGCTCATGTCACCTAACTTGCTGGAAGTTTGTGTGCAGTTTGTGTGTGGGCAACCCTTATTTTTTAAAATGCAATTTTCTATTTACAATTACCCAATGGCACATACTACTAGAAAAGTATATTATTATGAAAATGGTTTATTTACATGAAGCAGGGTTTTACATATGAGTTGTTTCATGCAATATCTTTTTATAGAGACCTACATTGTTTGGGGGTATAGTTTTCCTTTAAGTGAACTTGCTACCTACTGTTCTAATTCTGAGTGTACTGTACATATATAACTGATGCCAGTACAGCAGTTTTCTTCGAATTAAGAGAGACATGTGATTACCAGAAACTCAGTTTAAAGTAATAAAGGCCAGTGTAGGTGTAGAACTAGGTAGGACTCCATAGCCAATATATATATATTTGCAAAAGTTACTGATCACAGCTGAAGATTTAATTACTGATAGCAAGTGATGTTATTACCTCTCTGCGGGTGAAGCGCCGACTTGCTTGGGGCTCCATCTGTAATACAGAAAAATAACCGTTGAGGTGAGGGTGCTGTGTACTAAATTCTAAAATATTCATTATACATTACATTATTGGATGTATGTCAACTTACATGTGTACATGTGCTAGAATGAGCTTAGGCTGTCAGTGACTTTGAAAATACAGCAGCTTGTTTATGTATAGGAGTAGAAGAGAAGAGAGGATGAAGTAAGAGGAGAGAGCAGAAAGAGGAAGGGGTGTGGAGGACTGCAAGTAGGAAGGAGAGACAAGCAGTATCATTTCTGGTATACAGAAGAACTTTCCAGCAGCAAAGAGCTCTAAAAAGGACTGTACAGTGCAGCCTACGGGGAGTTTCCTAGTCTGCAGTCTGTGCTCACATATTTGAATTAAAATCTTTTACATTACTTCCAGACCCTTAGAAAACTGGTTAACCACAGCCCTTATCAAGGCAAGGACTGGTAAAGCCCTTCGATTGTTGCTGAACTATAACAGTTCCTTTGTATGAGCTGGACATGCCTGATTCAAGTTATCAGCTCCCATCACTGGCCCAGCCCCCCCTCTTCTCAAACTCTGACAATGCGTTGGTAGATTCAGGGGAGATACAGTAGAACCCCCATTTTACATTTTTTCAGGGGACCAGTAAAAATCTGGGAACATGTAAAATCAGCGATATGTTTTACGTATGATATACTGTATAGGCAGGACAACAAAAAAACAATGTAAAATGAGCGAAAACAATTAGGGGATGTAAAATCGAGGTTAATAGAACCCCAAGTTCTTGGAGTAGCTAATAAAGCAGGGGCTAAAAACAGTTTACTAGGCCTGAGGATGATTCACTATAGCTACATTAACTAGTAGATCCAAAGAACCATATACATCCAACCTGCAGCCCTCCAGCTATCATAAACTATGACCCCAGTTTACTCAAGAGGCAATAGATAACAAAACACCGGCTATGACAGATGTGAAACTATGTCGTTTTCATGAACTACAACTCCCAGCATTTCTCAACTAAACTAGTCCAGTGAAAGGAAGAAAAACAGAAGCAGGGTGGATGTACATACCTCTGAGTCTTTATCAACAGATGGGGGGCTGTCGCCATCAATTTCATGGGGTTCCATGATGCACACAGTATCTTTTGCACACACACAAAGATGCAGTGTCAAGCTGTATAACGCTTACTGATTGCGACCACGATCCCTCAATGAGACAGTTTACTGAGACAGTCGCCAAATGGCTCTTCACTGAACCAAATTCCCATAAGGTTTTGGCTGAGCTGTATTGCGATTCCCACCAGGCCTGTCTTTTCATGGATCAGTCTATAATGCCAATGTTAATAGTAGTTAAGAAATATAGCAGTGGGATATTTTCCAAACCAAACTCCCTGCAGATATGCCTATTGAACCAAACTTCCAGCAGGCTGCTCACTGAGCCAAGCTCCCAGCAGGTTGACCATTGAGCCCAATCCCATGAAGCTGTTTATTGAACCAATCTCCCAGCAGGCTATGCAGTGAGCCAAAATGCCAGCAGGCTGCTCACTGAGCTAGTCTCTCTGTAAGCATGCTCACAATGAGCTCGATAGTAAGGGTCCGCTGACCCAAACCTGCCTGAGAAGCGGTTGAGGATGCCCAGACAGGTGTCTTTCTGAGCCAATCTCCCAGAAGGCTGATCTCACTGATCTTCAGCGACCCTCACCGAGCCACACTCATATTGCACTGCTCACTCATCCTCTCTCTGAATCTTACATACACCACTTCTCTGATCCTTCTACAGTTTCACAGAGGAAACCACAACTTTATCAGTCACTAGGAGGAGGAAGTGAGGCAGCAAGTGTGACATAGCAGAGTCTCTTTGGTGGGAGGCTTGCTCCAACTTCTACCAGCTTGAGGGAGAACCACTTACATCCCCAATTGATTTACAGAAGTGCTTCATAACCTTTATCTTAGGGGACCCAAATTAGAACAGGAAATACAGATTAAGTGCAGAGCAGCCTTTTTTTTTGCATTATAAAATACAAGCTTTGTGGACAACTTAAGTCCGTGCTTCAAGCACACGGTATACCATCCTGTGTGATCAATGGCTAGCATGGTACTCCACTCTGACCTACATTTGCTAGGGGAGAGGCAAATAACAAGATGAGGCAGAGTAAATAAAACCACTTAGTGTAAAAATACCTTTAATTTATAGCTTCTCAAACTGTTGGGTGGGGGTGGGGTAGGCCAGGCCTGAACTGGGATCCAAAATAGGCCCTGGCAATTCATGTACAAAGAAGCTCAAACAGCCCCCCACAGGCCCAATAAATAGTGACTGTCTTTGGCCTCTTACAGCAGCCTCTCTGGCTTTTGCCAGAATCCACAGATTGCCAGTCCAGGCCCAGGATTGTCAGTCTTGCCTAAAGGCTATTTTTGGGAAGAATAATTTTTTTTCAATAATTTATTGTCCTGGATATATAAGCAACCATAGTTGGGTGGTCGTGTTTATTTCTATATTGATTAAAGCACTTTGCTGATTGGTTGCCTTTGTGCCCGTGTATGAAAAAAGTCCTAATATGTCCCGTATGGCTGCAGCACAGTCTGTTCATCTCTTTCATCTGAGAAAAAACAGAATCTGAAGAACAACCAATAGATAATGCTATCTATTGATTTCAAGCCTTCCGGGTTCTACTCATTATCTCTATTGTTTCCTATAACAATGCAGCCCATAATATCCCTATCCTTTACACTTCTGCCAAGAAACAAGACCCAACACAAAATGAACTGTATTTTAATTTAATTTTACCACAATGGCAATGGCAAAAGGTGCGATAACAAGAGTTTTGTCATCTACGAGATTTCCAGCAAATTGCTCCCCTTAAAGGGGTGCTTCACCTTTAAGTAAACTTTTAGGGGCCCATTCACTAAGCTCGAGTGAAGGAATAGAGGAAAATAGAGGGGAAAAAAAAAAATCGATTTTCGAATGTTTTTTTTGGCTACTTCGACCTTCGACTACGACCTTCGAATCGAACTAAAAATCGTTCGAATATTCGACCATTCGATAATCGAAGTACTGTCTCTTTAAAAAAAACTTCGAACCCCTAGTTCGCCACCTAAAACCTACCGAGGCCAATGTTAACCTATGGGGAAGGTCCCCATAGGCTTTCCAAAGTTTTTCTGATCGAAGGATAATCCTTCGATCGATGGATTAAAATCCTTCGAATCGTTCGATTTGAAGGATTTAATCGTTCGATCGAACGATTATTCCTTCGATCGTTCGATTGAACGAATTGCGCAAAATCCTTCAACTTCGATATTCGAAGTCGAAGGATTTTAATTCGGCAGTCGAATATCGAGGGTTAATTAACCCTCGATATTCGACCCTAGGTAAATGTGCCCCTTAGTATGTAATAGAAAGGCCAATTCTAAGAAAGTTTTCCATTGGTTTTCATAATTATTTTTTTTATAGTTATTTGGCTTTTTCTTCTGACACTTTCCAGCTTTCAAATGGGCGTCGCTGACCCCATCTAAAAAGCAATTGCTCTGTAAGGCTACAAATTTCTTGTTTCATTTCTTATCTTTCAAGTAAGGTTCTCTCCTATTCATATCTCTTATTCAAACCAATGCATGGTTGCTAGGGTGATTTGGACCCTAGCTACTAGATTGTTTATAATGGGAATTGAAGAGCTGCTGAATAAAAAGACAAATAACTCAAAAACCTTAAATAATAAAAAATTACAACCAATTGCAAATTGTCTCAGAAGATCACTCTCTACGTCATACTTAAAGTTAACTCAAAGGTGAACAACCCCTTTAAATTGAATTTACCCTGTTTATAAGAAACTTTTCCATAAACTTTCCTTTCCTATAAATGATCAATAAAACATATTGGAATATGATTTCTGCATATTTGCATTTATTTTTTTATCATTGTGGGTAGCAATTATTGCTCTTGCAAAGTAAACTGCAAGGCCCCAGTGGCCAGTTTGATAGAATTGTGTGTTTTTTTTTTACAGGGGCCAGTTTGGTAGAGATTGTATGTTTTTGCTTTACTTGCAACAATATTTAAACAATATTTTGTCCATATATAAGGTGACTTTAAAACTATTCTATTACAATATAAATGTGTAAAATGACAGTGAAACAAATCAGTTTTGCCATTTCTAGGCCTGTGATTAAGGTTGCCACCTGCCCGGTATTTATTCCAATTATTTTAACGATTCCAACGTTATTAATAGGGGAAATGCATAAAAATATAGGAAGGTCTGTATTTTTTGCAAGAAAAGGTGGCAACCCTGTGATACAACAACTGGACTGGGCAGTTGTCTGGATTAACAGCCAATCAGATTCTACCATAAGAACTGGAGGCTCAATGTGAATGTGTGACTGACACAGAAAGTGCCTGACACTTAACATAAGGAAATTGATTTTTCTGTGATAATGTTCCAACACTGTCTTGCTACTGATCATGACTGGGCACATATGTCCTTCTCTGTTAAGGTTGCCATCTGGCTGATACAAATGGCCCTGTTATTAAATACAAAATTAAAGACAGGGAAAGGAATGAGAAAAAAAAAATCTAACCTTATATAAGACCCAGAGGATATGCCTTGTGCAGCAGCTCCCGTGCAGGATGTGGACTTTAACCTTTTGTACACAGAAACACCTGTAGGGACAGATTAACTAAGCAGTGCTCAAAGTGAGAGCCTATAGTAAGCCAGAAAGTATTACAAGAAATCACTGCTATAAAATGAAAATTTCCCATAAAATTCGAGGTTGTTCACCTTTAAAGGAACAGTAACGTCAAAAAATAAAAGTGTTTTAAAGTAATGAAAATATAATGCAGTGTTGCCCTGCACTGGTAAAACTGCTGTTTTTGCTTCAGAATCACTACTATAGTTTATATAAATAAGCTGCTGTGTAGCAATGGGGGCAGCCATTCAAAGGAGAAAAATCTCAGGTTACACAGCAGATAGCAAATGGTGTTATCGGTTATCCATTAGTTAACCTGTGCCATATAGCCGTTTTTCAATTTCCGTCATTGCTACACAGCAGCTTGTTTATATGAACTATAGTAGTGTTTCTTTTTTTTTTTTTTTTTTTTTGTATAATGATTTTTATTGTTTTCCAAAAAGGAGATGGGGGGGATACAGAAGGAAAAAGGAAGGGGGAGTGGGGAAAGTGAGCAGGGGGGAAAGAACAAAATGAAAGAAAAACATCACGACTCAGGCATCGTTTTTAAACAAAGCATTACACAAAGGCAATACAGCAACAATTACAGTCCCCTCAAGGTTATAAGGGTACTATAGTAGTGTTTCTGAAGCAAACACACCAGTTTTACCAGTGCAGGGCAACACATGATATTTTCATTACATTAAAACACTTTCATTTTTTGGTGTTACTGTTCCTTTAAGTTAACTTTTGGTATGATGTAGAGTGATATTCAGACACAATTAGCAATTGGTTTTTGTTTTTTTTTATTGTTTTTTGAGTCATTTAGCTTTCTATTCAGTAGCTCTCCTGTAATGGTTGCTAGGGTCCAAATTATCCTAGCAACCATGCATTGATTTGAATAAGTGACTGAAACGGGAGAGGGCCTAAATAAAAATGAGTAATAAAAAGAAGCAACGACAATACATATGTAGCTTTATAGAGCATTTGTTTTTTTAGATGGGGTCTGTGACCCCCATTTGAATGCTGGAAGGACTCAGTAGAAGAAGAAGCCAAATAATTTAAAAAAATTATAAAAAAATAAACAATGAAGACCAACTGAAAAGTTGCTTAGAATTGCCCGTTCTATAAAATACTAAAAGTTACTTTAAAGGTGAAGCACCCCTTTAACACCTTTACACTGAAACTATTATTTCTAGCAGTCTTTCATGTCTGGAAATCTTTGTATTTGATATCATTGGTATTTTTAACCATCAGTAATACTGCTAAATAAGTATAGCCTGCTACCCAATTACACGTTCCACTCAATTATTAGTCCACCTGTCACCTGGGCCTCCTTTTGTGGTGTGTTGTGTGAACAAGTATTGTAAGGCAATGAAAAAAACATGAATCTTAACCGCAATCTAATCAAACCCTGCCCAGTTTATCATATTGGAGGACTTTTGGCGAGGTTTCTCTGCATTTCATTGGACCGGGTAAGTTTTGTGTGCAAATAACAGTGGGAGACCGACCTGTTGCTGTGGGTGACCAGGTGAGAGTTAAACTTCCGCCAGTCTACCAAGGTAAAATGAGCAACCATCTATAGATTCCAGTGAACCTGTGTCCCTCAGTGGCTGCAATCCCATGAGTAAAACCATACAGTACAGGTATGGGATCCATTATACTCAAATAATCTGAATTTTTAAAAAGTATTTCCCTTTTCTCTGTAATAATAAAACAGTAGCTTGTACTTGATCCCAACTAAGATATAATTAATCCTTATTGGAAGCAAAACCAGCCTATTGGGTTTATTTAATGTTTAAATTATTTTCCAATACACTTAATGTATGAAGATCCAAATCACAGAAAGATCCATTATCTGGAATACCCCAGGTCCCAAGAATTCTGTATAACAGGTCCCATACATGTATTTTAATGGAGTTACTTGAAGTGTCTCATACATTCAGCATTAAACTGCTTTCCCTCAGCAGCAAAAAAACCCTGTAAAACTCCCATTATTATCACAATCTACGATACTCATTTCATAAGATGTCTTCAGCAACTGAAAAATAAGGAAGTTAATGACAACAAGCCACTTGTTCTGTCCACCCAGCTGGGTCAGGCTGGCTTTTTTTTCCCCAGCACAGATCAGACTTTAGTCAGATCCACACTCTTAATGAAGGCCAAATCAACACATATAAATTTCCTTCAACACAGATACTGTACATGATAAAGGCATTATACATAAACACAGCACTGTATATATCATATGCTCTGGTTTTATTATACATGGAACTGATGATATATATTATATATAATACTATATATTATATTTATCTGTTCTAGGGGCATGATATATGGGGTAGGAACTATATTTAACCTTCCATATATGCTGGGATGAATGAAATTGCCACTGTATTTATTCTGCAAGGAGGCATTATACATGAAAGTGTCACTGCTTTGCCCCTGGGATACTAAAAATGAATCTGTATAAAAAAATATCTTTAATTAGCCTCCCCAAACACACAAATCACTCTCTGTCTTGTCTACTCTGACAAACTTGCACAGACTTTGAAGAGCCCTGCTATGAGGAGAGCATGAGGAAAACAGACTGTGGAAGTAGGTATGACATCACTTCCTGTTTGGAAACCTGCCCGGCCGAGCCAAATCCAAATTTGCATATGAAAATTAGGGGAGGTGGAAAATCGCGTGACTTTTTGTCACAAAACAAGGAAGTAAAAAATGTTTTCCCCTTCCCACACCTAATTTGCAAATGTCAATTAGGATTCGAATCTTTTGTGAAGGATCAGGATTTGGCCGAATCCAAAATAGTGGATTCGGTGCATCCCTACCTACAACACAACCCAACACTTTTGTATGACAGGTGCAGAGTAAGATTCCTGTGCAAGAAAATAGTCTGTGTCAGAATGCACTATAATGTTTACCTTTAGGCCCCATAATACAGTGCCTCAGTGCCAAAAAATTTCACACCAACTATATTATAATATAAATAATTTAGATCACTGGAATATAAAGCTCTAATGACATACATTAGAAATTATTCTGCACTGATGATGTACATGTATGCATATTTATGCACATGCCTGGATTTGTGGAAAGGCCACCAAGGCCCGGGCCTAGGGCGGCAGGATTTTAGGGGGGCGGCATGCTGCTCAACCACACGCCCATTATTTCAGAAACACTGAGGATGCACAGGAGATATGATAGTTTTTTCAATTTCCCATGCACCAATACCCATTGCTCTGGTCCCAATGACCAAAAATTGCCCGAATAAAGGGGAAGGGGGGGGGGCCACGAACTGCAGTGGGCCAAGGGGCACCAGCTATGTAAATACAGCCTTGTTTATGCATTAATACCTGTGCAAGTAGCCATTATTGCTCTGATTTCACCTCATATATAGGCTGTATCATAACAACATCTTCTACTTGGTGGAATGTTCAGATTTGACAGGTAATAACCTTTATATAAAAAACAACCCTCTGGCATGGGAGTGGCCTTATTCAATTAGTGCCCCTTAAAGTGGACCTGTCCCCTACACATAAAAAGCTGTATAACAAAAGTTGTTTGCAAATTAAACATGCAACCCAAATAGTTTTTTTCATTAAAGCAGCTATACCTGTTATAAAGGTGTTTAAATAGCTGAGCTATCAATCAAATATTACCTGCCCCGCAGTCAATTACTTTCACTTTCCATTCGGACTTTCTCACATTTCCCCTCCCTCCTCATACTCCATAATTGTGTAGGGCAATGTGTATGGGCATTAGGTCCCCCATTTGGGCGCATACACAAGATTTTGGGGTAATACACAACTTGTCTTAATAAGTGTTCACAAAATGGCTCCTACCTGCGTTCTGTGATTGTGTAATTCCAAAACTGAAGGAAACTAAATTTAAAAAATTAATTTAGATAAAGTGTGCTTCAAAAGCGGATTAGGCTCCTTGCAGCCCCGGGTGCAAGCCGTGCCCCCTGCCAGGGCAATGTATTCATGTAGCAAAATAAAGCAGCAGCACTCCAGTATTTTTGAAAAATTTGCAAAAACTTTACTCAAATGCCATAGGCAACGTTTCGGGCTACACAGGCCCTTTGTCAAGCCTTGACAAAGGGCCTGCGTAGCCCGAAACGTTGCCTATGGCATTTGCCTTGACAAAGGGCCTGTGTAGCCCGAAACGTTGCCTATGGCATTTGAGTAAAGTTTTTGCAAATTTTTCAAAAATACTGGAGTGCTGGTTGCCTATGGCATTTGAGTAAAGTTTTTGCAAATTTTTCAAAAATACTGGAGTGCTGCTGCTTTATTTTGATAAATTTAAATAATAAATATACTGTAAGTACGTTTTATTTTCTCTAACATGATAAAAAATAATTTGGAATTATTTTTAAGGGTGACAGGCCCCTTTTAATGGGGAGAGAACTACTAGGTGCCAGCCTTTTGGGAACATAAATGGCAGTTTATGGTAAAATAAAGCAAGAATTTAAGAAAATAAGAAATATCAACCATCACTACATTTATATATCAATTCAGAACTTTTAGTAAGAGTATGCTTGTATAAAGCCCTCTAGTGATGGGTATAAAATCTCTCTGCATGCAATTAGAAACAAAATTAACGAATATATGTCATGCAGAGATTAACATCAGCATTACAAGACTGGCATCATATTTTTAGATAAAACTTGTGGCAGCTGCTAACTTAGAAATGAAAGCTGCTAATGAAAATGGCTGAAATGGGCCCGAAGTCCTGTCAATAAGCTCTCTATTTCCATAACAGGTAAGAACGTTAGAGCAATGGATCAGTTACAATAACTTTTGTTTATTCTTTATGCAAAACACATTCTCAAAACAACCTTAATTCCTTTAAAATAAATAATTTTTATATAATATTGTGTATGTATACCATATATATTCATATACTTTAAACAGCAGTTAAATTATGGTGTCATCCTGAAAGCATAGTTTCCTGAAAGAAGCAACTTGTGGGCGCTACTGAGGTATTTATCCAGATCGAGCTTGATATAACTGGTAAGCATTAGAGATTGACCATAGAAGTGTCATTTCGTGGGGATCTAATCTGCAGTAACTTTAGTGTGAACACCACCATGACATGCGTAGCCCCCGCTGGAAGACCATGCAAAATACTGTAATTAAAAGGTATTAAGTATTAAAAGGTAAGTCCACTTTGGATGAACTCTGGTTCCATTTGCACAGAGTTCTGATTATATTCCTACAACTGGGCTGCTCTCTTTCCAATGGTCACGTGGGGCAGGGGTTTGTAGGTCAAAGTGGGTTCCCACTGCATTACTCTCTATGTGCAGTGTAAAGCAGGCTGTTGACTTTGGTAGATAAAGCTTTTGCTTTTCATTCATGGCTGGAATGCAAAAGTCAAAAGCAGCTCTTTTAGTTTGGTTCATGCCTTCTCCTCTAGTTGACCATGGGAAAGAGAGCAGCCAGATACTTGAATTTCAGACAACTGTATTCCTTAACCTTAACCTGTGTAAATAACTAAAAGGGTTTGGATTCACTTACCCTTTGAGGGGTTTCTAGTAGTTTATAAAAACATGCTAAACTGGACTGACCCTTTAAACAAGCTTTTTGCAAAGAACTGTTAAAGGAACATAAATGTATTTATCAAACAGCAAACGTTAGCATTAACAGAGCAGTTAAATAAGCAGGTTGTTGTCAGAACAAGCTTCTAGTAGCTTGATTTTTAACTAACTGTGTGTAAAGGAAAAAACAGAACTGCAGTGGTAGAAACAACAGAGACTGCACTCTATATTACAGATGGAGATCCCCTGTGGCCAAGAAATAAAAGGAAGAAAGCAGGATGCCTGGAGATATATGATTTATTGTTTTTTCTTGTCTTCTGGTGGGAAGTAAGGGGGTGGTGGAGGGAGATCCTGAAGAGAAAAAGATAATGTTATAGAGATGGATTAGGGTAGCATGAGTAAGCACAGGCAGGGTAAAGATGCAGATCTTACCGGTGGCATATAGGAGTGTGGAGGGTTCTGTTGGCTATAGTAACCACTAGCAGCAGCTTCTGCAGCTTTGGCTTCTGCTAGAGAAAAGAATACAAGTCATCTTTTTGTATGCCCAGAACATTCCATCTCTGTATATTTGCAATTACATATATGTGTAGGAACGGCTATATTGTTTCTTTTAATCAGTACAGTATAGTTTATTGTGTACCCAGAACATGCCTTCTCTGTATATATGTATTTATACATATGGGTAGTAGCTTCCATATTGTTTCGCTTATAACAGAGCAGTATGAGGGTATAACTTACTATGTGCCTAGAACGTTCCTTTTCTCTATATGTGTATTTATACATATTAGGGATGCACCAAATCCAGGATTCGGTTTGGGATTTGGCCTTTTTCAGCAGGATTCGGATTAAGCAGAATCCTTGTACCTGGCCGAACAGAATCCTAATTTGTATATGTAAAATAGGGACGGGAAGGGAAATCAGATGACTTTTTATCACAAAACAAGGAATTTTTTTTTTCATATTTTCCTTTCCGGGTCCTGATTTGCAAATGCAAATTAGGATTCGGTTCAGTATTTGGCCAAATCTTTCTCAAATGATTTGGGGATTAGGCCGAATCAAAATAGTGGATTGGGTGCATCCCTAATACATATGGGTAGTAGCTTCCATATTGTTTCCCTTAGACAGAGCAGTATTTGGGTATAGCTAAGTGTGTGCCAAAACATTCCATCTTTGTATATTTGTATTTATACATATGGGTAAGAGCTTCCATATTGTTTCCCTTACACAGTACACTATGAGTGTATGCGTGCAGAATATTTCTACTATGTATATTTGTGACTGCCCCTAAGTGAGTGGTGTTTCTGCCCCATATTATTTCTCCTTCACCTGCTGGAGTTGAAGGCAGATCAGGTGCACAGGCAGAGGGAGGCTCCATAGGCCCAGGATAAGGGGGAGGTGGAGGGTGCATGTAGGTTAGGGATCCATCCTGTGCAACAGCTCCTGTGTAAAACTCTGAAAAAGGAGGTGTTTATTAGCTGAAGGCTAAAGTTGATTAGGAACAATCTGCAGTTTTCATTTGGCTATGGGAACCACACTATTTAAACAAAATGGGGCAAATTCACTAAACGCCGAATTTGCGCTAGCGTCCGCTTTGCTCACATCGCAACACTTCGCCAGGCGTAGATTCTCCAGGACAACGCTAATTCACTAAAACCCGAAGTTGCGTCCAGGGCAATGAATGCTGGCGAAGTAGCGCTAGCGTTACTGCACCAAGCGAAGCGAAGTTGTGCTTGTGTGGGGTAATTTGCATACGCAAATACGGGAAGTTAAAGTTGAATGAACATATATGTTGCAGCCAATACATTACACTACACAAGCCCGGGAAACCATAATGAAATAAAATAGAGTTGTTATATTGCCCTACACATGATCCCAGTGTTATTATTTATAGTTTATGTGCCATATTTTAGGAAATGCAGCGGGGAAGCCGGGGTACCCCAGAAAAAAATTACGATCTTTTGCAGCCCGTCACCCTGAAAAATGAAAAGTCGCCAGTGTTTTTGGGACTTAGAAAAATTTCAACAATTTTTTGAGGAAGTCCTAATGTGTTCATTTAATTGTATTAAAGGGAAATATTATACACCACACACAAAAGTCGGAGTGCTCCAAACCACCCTGCAGATTTGTAAAAATCAAAAACTCAAATGCAGATGCGGGATAATTAAATACGCCAACTTGAATTATTAAAAGGCAATTCCCCAATGGCTCACCAAATGGATAGTTTGGTTCGGGTGCGCGTGCCCCTAACCATCAGCTTAATTATATTTATCCAAATGTGAAAATGTTAGGGTCACTCACCGCTCCTTTTCAGTGGCCTGGGTGCTGTGCCCTCAGCAAGGAGAGACATCAACGCATCAACACCGAACGAATGGCACACTCGGGACTTCAGGCAGTGGTAAAATCCAAATAACTTTTATTCACACATACATATTTTGTCCTAATGCGTTTCGTGTGTTTCCAAACATAATCATTGCCTATGATTATGTGTGGAAACACACGAAATGCGTTAGGATAAAATATGTTTGTGTAAATAAAAGCTATTTGGAGTTTTCTGCTGCCTGAAGTCCCGTGGAGTGTGTGCCATTTGTTCAGTGTTGATGCGTAAAAGGGAAATATACCTTGCATTACATTCTGAAAGTGAAAGACCCCACATTGCTATTTACACTGAGAAGGTCTTCCATTGTTTGGAGATGCTGGTCCATTAAAAACAACAGTTGTTTTGCCTGCAGACCTCCACAGATAATAAATTGTGGTGCTGTTCTATCACAGTCTATAGAAAATAAAAGTCCCTTGCAACACTGGTGAGAACTGGGCCTGCAACTCAATGCAACTAACATTGCAATAATAAGCATCTTCCATGTTGTTCCATGTTGCCATAGCTGAGGCATTCTCTATATTCTGCTAGTGGTTAAATATATTATGCTGTTTTATCATTGTCTATCAGCAAGTACTAATTTATAATAGTGCGTTTATAAGAGTAAAATTACTTACTTTAAACCTAAAAAAGAGAGTAAACGGCTACCATTTGTATCTACGTTCAGCGTAAACAGTAAAGTTATAGAAAATACCATACGCAAATACCGGCCTATTGTTCAACAGGATATCACTTTGGGTAAATGTGTCCCTAGCACTCCTCTTTTCAGTTATAAAAGAGGATGTAATTTAAGGGACATCCTATGTCCATCAGAGGTTAACCCCTCGGGTCCACGTACGCAAAGGTTTATTGGAAGACCAAAGAAGGGTACATTTGCATGCTTAAATTGTATATGTTGTACATCCATTATTAAAGGGGACACGATCAATCATCCATGTGATGGGACCCCCATACGTCTAAAACATTATGCTACCTGCGACACCTGTAACGTGATCTACCTGCTCAAATGCCCATGTGGGATGGTATACGTGGGCCAGACAGTGAGACAAGTCAAATCACGTATCAAAGAGCATCGAGGCTATATTAGGAATTTTAAAAAGGATACTTATTCCGATACAGCAGTTGCTAGACATTTCTCGGCTATGAGTCATAACGTAAACCAACTAAAATGGCTAGTTTTGGAGGTCGTACACAACCCCCCAAAAGGTGGGGATCTAAAATTGCGATTATCTCAAAGAGAGATGTATTGGATTAGAAAACTTAACACTGTGAACCCTAAAGGGTTAAATGAATCTTGGAGTGTAAAAAGCTTCCTGTGAAACGATGCTAACACTATTTTTTATGCCTCCTCTCTTCCAGATATTGACCCCTTAGCCACACATTCAGAATGTTTCAGAATCCAGTTATGGTAACGTACAGTAATTAAAGTTACTTATCATGTAGAATATGTTTAAGTCCGAGAGGACTCTGAGTCAATTTCTGCTATATTCGAGACAGATTGGGCTAGTAGGCTGTAGTTGGCAGTGCTAACATGTTTTCGCCCATTGGTCTAAGTTTTTATCTCCTTTTATTGTATTGATATTTACCTTCTTTTACAGCACATTGGTGACAGTTGAAGTTTTTCTACGAATAAAAATTGAATGAGAAGCAAAAAAGCCCTCAGCCTTTTGAAAAAGAACTTTATTTTATATGAACACGTTGTTACAAACTGAAGTTTATCTTTAACTTTGAGACATTGTTTCCCTTCACTTGATTGCCACTTGGAGGTTGGGCTAAACGCTTTGATGTCATTTCCTGTTAAACACTATATTATACGTTGTTTCACATCCATTGTATACACTTGACAAAGAGTCCTTGGAGACTCGAAACATGTTGTGTTGAACAATAAACACCTAATTGAGCAGTTAATCCTGCAGTCTGGATCGTTCCTTGGAAAACTTTATTTTGTGGATTACTTACCGCTGGGTGGTGGTGGATAAGGATAGCCAGCAGGTGGAGGTGGGTAGATGCCATTGGCTGCAGGTGGTGGGACGACATAGCCTCCATTGGGCATATATGGGTAGGCAACACTTGGGGTTCCTTGTGAGGCTAAAAAGGAGAGAAGAAACACTATTTAATAATGATGTATAAACAAGTAAATGATGAGATGCACTGCACAGCCTGAGGCTGAATTTCTGAATTAAAACTATGCTAGAAGACTGCTGCTGGATTTCCCTTTTAAAATTCTTGCTAAACTATGGGTCTTGGGCCAAACTCTTATTTGCTCTCCAAACTAAAAATCGAGAGATTGTGGTTGAAAACATAATTGTTGGCTAAGATATTCTCGGGATGCTTGGTAAAGGGCTGATACTGAGATACTATTTTATATCATTACCCTTGCTATCAAGTAAGGGAACCCTGACCAGATCTTGGACCACAAACCGATACTTTACCCAAAAAAAGTCTGAACACAACTGCTTAACTAAACCAGTACTGATTAGAACCAAAAGCAGCTCACCTTGAGAGGCCACATAAAGCATCTGTTGGCCAAATTCTATAGCGCCCCCTGAAGGAAAGCTTAGTTTAAATGTAGCAGATCCTTCCCAGCCACCTACAGGCAAAGAAATTAATTACAGGTTTGTACTGTATTTATTGTAAAAGTACTGAAGAAAAGGTTGGCACGTTAAAAATACACGTTTATTATTATTATTATTAATAATAATAATCTCAGAGACAGTAACACTGCTCACCTCCAGGCTCTGCTCTCACAGTACCCTTGATAAAATTAACTCCAAATACAGGCTGCTTAATTTCACAGTCCTTCATCAGATAGAAAGGCATCATGAACGACTGCATAGGATCCCTCCCTCTGGACACAAATATCACCTGTGAATGCAAAGTTAGTTATTGTTCACCTTTATACTCACAAACCATGAATAATACACAAGAGCCATGAATATACTGTAAATTATATCCTTACGAAGCTTAAAGAAGAAGTTAACCTTTTTCTAAAATGTAATCTCTGTATAAAAGTACATGGCTATGTTGCTGGAACTCCTTGGGAACCAATAATAGCCTCATATTTTACAATAGGGTAAACATTATTCCCTTTATAAATGGTGATTACTTCTGTAATGTGTGTCACAAGGTTGACTGAAACTTATTACTTATTACAAGAATAATGTACTCCCTTGGATAAAAAAAAGAGGATACAGTAGAACCCCCATTTTACATTCTTCAGGGGCATAAAAAAATAGTGTAAAATCTGGAAAGATGTAAAATCAAGTGAATGTACTAAGTATTATATGCCAAACAGAGCCTACATAGGGGCTACCCAATGGCCAATCAGAGCACTTATTTTGCGCCACCCAGGAACATTTTTTATGCTTGCGTTGCTCCCTAACCCTTTATTCATCTGAATGTGGGTCCAAATGGTTGGGGGCCCCAGTTCTTGTATTAAGATGATCTTCAGTCTTTATATATGTTCATGGGACTCCTCCTTGACTTTTAATATATAAATATTACCACAGTAACATATAACAAAACATTTCTGCTATGGTGGCAGCAAGCATTATGTTGAAGAAAAATATATAATCATAAAGCATAGTGAGGATATCAATAAGGGGATAAAATGTTGGGGGTTCATGTTATATTTCTTTATTCACTTCTTTCTCTTTTTCCTATTTTTCTTATTGAGGAAAGGTTAAATGTATGAACTCTGCCTCCTAGGAGTAACAAGTGCCCTACAACGTTGGCCACATTCTCTAGGATGTGCTACTTACTATGTAACTATGTAACTATGTAACATATAACAAAACATTTCTGCTATGGTGGCAGCAAGCATTATGTTGAAGAAAAATATATAATCATAAAGCATAGTGAGGATATCAATAAGGGGATAAAATGTTGGGGGTTCATGTTATATTTCTTTATTCCTATTTTTCTTATTGAGAAAAGGTTAAATGTATGAACTCTGCCTCCTAGGAGTAACAAGTGCCCTACAACGTTGGCCACATTCTCTAGGATGTGCTACTTACAGTTACTGTACTATGCCAAAAGCCATTTTAATTAGGGATGCACCAAATCCACTATTTTGGATTCGGCTGAACCCCTGAATCATTTGTGAAAGATTCGGCTGAATACCGAACCGAATCGGAACCCTAATTTGCATATGCAAATTAGTGGTGGAAAGGGGAAAAAAGATGACTTCCTTGTTTTGAGGCGAAAAGTCACGTAATTTCCCTCCCAACCCCTAATTTGCATATGCAAATTAGGATTTGGATTTGGATTTTTCAGAAGGATTCGGCCGAATCCTGCTGAAAAAGGCTGAATCCTGGCTGAATCCCGAACGCAATCCTGGATTGCTAATTTTAATACACTGGATGTTCCTTGATCCCTCTGTCACACAATTTTTGGAAAAATTGGTAAATGACTCCCTTCCTAGCCATTTACAGAAGTACAAAGACAGCCAAACACCATCTACAGACCAAATAAATAGTGACTATATGGCATTTTGCAAAAAAAATCCTTTGGCATTTGGCAAGATGAACAGATTGCTAGCCCAGGCCTGGTGCCAATATATGATTAGCCAGCAGCAAAGCAGAATGCACCAAAAAGGCCAATGATAAAGGGAGACAGACTTACTCTATATGGTGTCAGAATGACTCTGCCTTTCTTGGTGCCTCTGAAAGCCTCTGAGGTGCTTTCCATGTCACTAAATATGAGCTCTACATGTTCATAGGATGTAAGGACACTGGAAGATTATAAGACAAAGATTAGTAAGACATATAGGAAATAGTACTACTTCCGTCATATATGGGCCAAACTGATCATCTCCCCATTTGTTTAAGAAATCAGAGCAGAGCCCAAAGGCATAAATGTAGAGGAAACAGACTCTGCAACTGTATGAGGGACCCAATGGGTTCATAATGTAACTTATTGAGCCCCTCAGAAAAATCATTTTAGGACCCCCATAAACTTTGGAATTGAGAATAATCCTCTTTTCATAAAACTATATGAAAGCTGCATATCAGTCAGTCAGTGATCTAGTGGGCCTTCTATAGCTCCTGCCCCCAGCATTCCTATAGATATAAGTAGTGTCTGATACAATTAGGTACATTTAGGTGGTTACAATAGTCTGTGAATAGGGAGCTATAGCCAATATTATACAAATGAATAGCAATTCGACAAAATAATAATTGCAATAAGGCTATAAAAGAAGGTGGGGTTTATGTCTATATCAGCTTCTTAATTGGTGTAAATCCCTGCTCGTCACACGATACTCCGCCCCCAGTGGGTTCTATGCATAATGACAGATACCCGGAAACCATGTTTAGCATGGGGACTTGCTAACGTAGAGGAGTGATGAATGCCTACCGGCTTTACAAGATCCTTTCTATTCTGCCACTGGCCTACCTCTCGCTGTTGTTAATCATTGCACCTCCGCCATCCAGGTGGTTCCTGTTAAGCGACATATTGCGGAGAGAAAAAGGCACACCTACGCAGCCTAGCAACAGCCAATTAGCGCGTTCGAAGAATCTGTAAAATTGTCCGCCGCAGTCCTTGAACTGAACAGCCAATAGGAAGGCCGGATGGATGAACACGAAACCTTAGTGGCCAGGCGCGCATTGGCTGAGCGATACGTCAATCAAATGAAGTAAACTAAATACGTGACGGGGTCGGGGCAGGGTGAAATAACCTCTAGGGAGGTGATGTGCTGGTATCTCAAAAAATGAAAGCTGTTGTTCTGAGTGGATTGGTTTGGCAGCTAATCAGTAGTATCTTTAATAAAGGCAAAGTGTCAAGCCTGCTGCTCCTTACCTTCCCCTGATTTTCAGGCAATAGGTATATGTTTTGCCTGTGTTTTTTTCCCAGTGTTCAGAAGTTCTCAAGATTTGGGGTAACTTGATTTTTTTTTTATGCAGTAAGTTTTGGTGCTTGACTGTAGACCCAGTAACTGCAGGTTTCCCAGTTAATGGGTCTACATAGATAGTTCAAATTAACTCCCAACATTTGATTTAGCAAACGAGGGGCAATTAGACTTTGTTTTCCCAGCCATACCCAATTACCAGGTCTGGACTGGGATTCAAAAAAAGCCTTGGCATTTTTAAGTACACAGAGGTCCAAACAGCCCTCCACTAGCCCACTAAATAGTGACTTTAGATGGCATCTTACAGCGACCCCTGTATTGGTATTTGCTGGGATCCCCCGATTGCCAGTCCAGGGCCTGCTAGTTACACGGAGGCGCTCCAGATCCACTCAGAATCATCCTGCTTTCCCGTGATGCTCCTTTTCTGGTCCTGGAAAATGCCCTCAAAAGACGGGAACATTGGGAGATATGTTATACAGCCCTGACAAATATGCAGTTTTAATTTACACGCAGAAGATTTTGCAACAAAAATTTGCCTTTAGTCTGCCCTTTATTTGTATAGGAAAATGCATACCCAGACTTTACAGACAACTTGTAGCGGCTGTTTGGTTACAGCAGAATCTGTGGGAGCTGGAGAAAGCCATGCATTGTGGATAGGGTTGCCACTTTTTCATGAAAAAAATACTGGCCTTCCTATATATTTATCTTTTAATAACATTGGGATCCACCATAATTTTTACTGGCCAGGCCTGTAAAATACCAGCCAGGTGGCAATCCTAATTGTGGATGTCTTTACAGATCATGGGATAATCAGAGAAGCCTCCAGAGATGCTTTCCTGGAGTGAGCTTTTTGCCCTTCTGCCTGGTCATCGCCAAAAAGCAGGTGGCATTCAGGTTACATTTCATGTGTATAAATGTTAATATCATGAAGTATAAAATAAAAAATGTAAATTGCAAAAGTGCTCATAACAGTATTGAACAGCTTTACATTCATTTATAATTTGATTCTATGTCCCCTTTTAAAACTTCCCAATCTACAGTAGCATATATGTATATGAGCTTTCTATAAAAAAGAATAATTGATGCTGCTCTGTGGCTTATGTGACACTCACCGTGATCATGAGCGTGTATTTACAATTTCAAGAGAACCAGGAAATATGCTTGCCTATGAAATCAACAAAAGCGTCTATAAAGTAAATAATTTTTGTTTCCAAACCGGAGCAACCCACTTTTTAATACTTATGGGAACAGTAGCCCTTTAATTTATTTTAGAAAGGAAGTATTACACAGGTACCTTGGTGGGAAGATATTTAAAGGGGATGCAAACCCAAATATAACATTTCTCTGGTGGTTCTCTGGTGGATTCTTGAAACATAGTAGATGCGAGCTGATTAACAGACGTGAGATGAAGCATGCCAGACAGATGGAGTCTTGACTGAAGGAGTATTGGCTTCTGTTGCATTGTTCCCAGATGCAGAATCAATGAATGCATACATAAAATGTGCCTCGAATGACGTGATTTTATTCTGCAACATTTTAATTTGTGGGGTCACATCCCCTTAAGAGGAATTATACAGAAGTGGATTAAAGTGATTGTTTTCCATTCAGTAGTATCCCTAGGGTAACTTATTTAAAAATGGCTTAATGAATTTGCACCAATCATTAAACAAACCAATTAATTGTTTCCTCTTGTCATTCTCACTCCAGCAAAAACAAATTTGTTGTTAACTTTCAGTGTCATTTTCTTGTATTTTAACTGCATTAGCAACCAACCAGTTTTGAAGAAGTTTTGATCAGTAAAATGTAACTGTTAACTGGTTAGTGTGGACTGGAGAATTGTTCAAAATCGTGTTTCCCAGACGTGGTGTATGGAACTTTTAGGACTCATGAGTTTTTTTTCTGGCTTCTTCAGATGCAAGTCTGCCTGCAAGTCTTAATTACACCAATATATATTTTATTCCCCAAGTGATGTATTCACTGCATCATTGCTGCACTGGAACAGACTGACACTTGAGCCCTCTCCAATCCAAAATGTGGGGTACAGTGTTTGGGAGAAGACACAGCTGAAAGAATGAAGGAGTTCCAGGCCACCATCTTTGACTCCGTAAAAAGTAATATTCCCAGCATTGCAGTCCAGACTGACGCCGATCTTGAAGTACTTGGAAGCTTGCAGTTGCTGTTCCTTGTTATCATGCCAAGCCGATTGGCATCTGCTGTGTGTCTGCAGACACCAAGAGAAGGGGTTGCGCCCAATCCTGTTTTGTTCATCTTTAGAGCGCTCCAGGCAACTGTACGCTACTCCTACTTCTACAAAAAACTTGGAGAGCTCCAGTTCCCAGTAGTGGTGGCCCTGGGAGAATCCCTCTGCACACATGACCTGCCAGGTTTGGAAAGCAGTGGAGGATAGTAGAACCGCAGCCCCCTGAGAACTCATCTTATGAGAGGCCTTGCAGTTCTGACGTGACAAGTGTATGTACTTGTTTGCACTCTGGGGATCAAAGGTCAAGTTTCGGTAATCTAAAAAGAAGAGGAGAGTTGTTTGGTTACAAACAACCTCTAACAAGAGTGAGCTTGAGAAGCTTTTTCCCTCTGCATTGAATGAAGCCTTTGTCAGGTACAAATAAAGAAGATCTGGAAGATATGAATACGATATTAAAACAGATCAGTCTTTAGAGGCCCTAGAGTCTACTTTAACCTTGGACAACGTCTTATAGCTTGACACAATACACCTCCTACAAACAGTCACAATAAAGGACTGTCCAAAACAGACACACAGTTCCCTCAGACATGAGAAGATCTCCCTGACTTGAGCAACCAAGAAAGCAGAAAAGATAAGAAAGGGCATTGAGAAAAAATTGGGACAAGAAAAGGCTTATATTTCCTAGCTAAACTTTTATCTGTTTCAGAGAATGTTGTAAATATTAATGCGGACCGAGACTTGTGTTTTAATGTATTCAGATAGTGGTACTTATATGCATGTATTTTGGGAGTGCCCTTAAATTCAGCAATACTGGATTGCAATTCTTACTTTTATTAACACCTCTTTAGGACTCCCAATTATTCGGACACCTGCATTTAGCCTACTGGGATATTTAGAGGGACTTACTCTACCCTCTAGCAAAAGATTTTCTCTACAGCAGCTCCTACACTATGCAAAGAAAGCCATTTTTCTCAAATGGAAAGCCTTGGAACCTAGCATTCTGAATGAAAATTATCAATGATATCCTTCCGAGCCAAAAACTGACTTATCTAATATGAGGCTGTCCGGACAAGTTCAAGAAGATATGGGACAGTTGGCTTGAAGCCGCGGAGAGACCCGAAGTTCCGAAAAGAGGCGAACTTGAAGTCCTGAAGCCACGGAAATACCCGAAGTCCCGAAATGAGTCGAACTTGAAGTCCTAAAGCCACAAGTTCAGTTTTTTTTTTAAAAAAAAAACCCCAGCCACCAAAGTATTATTATAATACTCTATGGGTCCCTGGCACCAATGTTTTTTTTTTTTTTTAAAAACTTTTATGGGGGCCCTGGCGCCATGTTTTTTTTTTTAACTTATAGGGGGCCTATCAATGGCTTTTTATAACTTGTGTGAGGGGGTTTACCGTTTTAATCGCTGATTACTGTGGTGTGAGTGGGGCAGTGGTGAGCAGGGGCCACAAAAAGTTTGTTGTACGTGGCCCCATTAATTAAAATGGCAGCCCTGACTATAAAGTACTATTTATTTGCAAAATGGGAATGCCCACTCCCTATCTTCTCCTCCTCTTCTCTCTTTCTTCATGCTATCTTATTAAAAATCAATTAAAAAAAATAATAATATGGACACCTCTGCTCTGTTGTTTAAGACAACAGAAAGTTAAAGGCGATATATTGTGTGAAAAACTTGAATGTGCCAATGCATTATACTCGTTTAAGTATAGAAGGAAAGTGATAAAAAAAAATGTGTTTCGTGTTGATTTATTAAAAAATTTCTGCAAAAAAACTACTAGTACCGACCATCAGTTCCACTTCCTGCTATATCCTTTCCTAGGCTGTGCAGGGGAGCCAGCAGCACTTCACTGTAGGATATGAACTAATCACCAGCTAGGCTGACCTGATGGGGAACTGAACCCTGGCTTTGCTTGTGTAAATGCAGGGCTCTACAATATTAGGGTTTTTTCACTTATCCTATATGTCTCCTTGAAACTTCATGCACAATGCACTGAATAATGGTTTCGTAAGCAAGTGACATTTTCAAACCTTCCCAATCCACAATGCAACCGATACTGAATATTAGTTGGGTAACATCTTCTGAAAACTGAACAAATCGAACTTTATCCTGTTGATGTGTATGGCAAACTTAAGTGTTGGATGCAGCCTAGGTCCACTGGGGTTCCCTCTGTACTAAAGTAAATGGGTCCAGGCTGAACTGCCCAAAAAAATGTAATTGAGAAAAGTGAAATACCAAGAAAACACTGAAAGAATGTAGCAGTTATATACTGTACAAAGTCTCTCACCAGTGTTACCATTCTTACCTTTATAAAGTTCTGTTCTCAGGAGACTCATGGGAGAAGGAGTAATGCTTGGCCTTGTTCTTGGTATAGACGGAGATACAGTGCATGAGGTCTCTGTAAAAGAGGGTATAGGTCCTGTGACATTCCCTAGAAGGATGTTTGTACATACCTGACACTGTAAAAGCAACAGACTTACCTTTGACTTCAGCTTGTGGCTCATTGAGCAGGGCATTAGGGAATTCCACGTTCAGAAGATTAATGACCTGAGGCAGGATCCGGGTTACTGCATCCACCTGTGAGGAGCCACATAATGGGATACTGGGCAACACTGGAGTGGCTTCAGGAGGTATAAGCAGAGTAAGGCCCTATAAAGAACAATTAATGTGAGATTTTAAGCAACATCCTCACACTGTAGTAAACCATTGGTCTGTCATGTGATTTGCCTATTAGCTCTGCTGTACACACAATTGGTCCAAAATTAATATTAGTTACACTGTGTGCTGCATTTAATTGGTCCATTGTTCAGGTGCTCTGCTGACATTTGCCTCCTACCTGGAGAAATGCAACATCGTCCGAGTTTTGGCATAACAGTTTTGCTTCATTTTCATGTTGCTCCACTCGTTCCAAATGCTTTTGCAGCTGCTCCAGGCTCTGCTTTGCTTTATGCAAAGCTACTTCCTTCTCACTCCTTAATGTCTCTATTGACATGGTACAGCATTCCTTAAGAATATTGCTCATCTGCTCAAACTTAGCCAAGATACAGGACTCCATCTGGTCACATGCTGTCTGTAGAAATGGTAAGACATGATGTTTATTAATTTAAGCTTATGGGCAGAATTGTTTCCCCTTATATAGTACTGTGTAAGGCCATACCTTTTTGTATGCCTGGAATTTTACTTCTCTGTATATCTGTATTTATACATGTGGGTTGGAACTGCCATTTTATTTCCATTTGACAGTTTAGTATAAGAACTTTGAAAAGAAATACAGTATATGTTGCCTTTCGCTAGCTAGAGTGCAACCCTCACAGGTGTAGGCTGTTCAAGTGCTTATCAGTATAACTTACTTTAATATTCCCAGTGAGCTGCTGGCGTTTCTCAATTGCTATCAACATTTCTTTCTTCTGATTGGCATTGTCAACCAAAGACGTCTGAAGCTGCTCCTAAAGGTAAGGGTAAGTAATGATGTAATGATATATCATGCATTTTAATCACAACACCAATTGCTTTCTCGGTTATAATAAAGAAGTTGCCTTTTGATTTGCCCGTGCGTAGCTGTTTATTGAAGAGGAACATACTGCTCCATTATAGTGTTTTCTGACTATCACTTGTTCATTAAATGACACTGACAATGACAAATGCCATCCTGTAGACCAGTGATCCCCAACCAGTGGCTCGTGAACAACATGTTGCTCTTCAGCCCCTTAGATGTTGCTCCCAGTGGCCTCAAAACTGATGCTTATTTTTGAATTTCTGGCTTAAAGGAAAGTTTTAGTTGTACAAAAACCATGTGTACTGCCAGACAGAGGCTCCTGTAGGCTGCAAGTCCACGTAGTGGCTACCAATTGGCAATAACATCCCATATTTCACACCCCTAGAAACTCCTTGATTAAGTTGCTCTCCAACTTATTTTACATTTAAATGTGGCTCACGGGTAGAAAAGGTTGGGGACCCCTGCGGTAGACCATTGGTTCCCACACTGTATGACTGATCTGATACAACCATATTTTGCTACATCATACACTCATCTGTACTCATTTTGTAAGCTAAGGGGACCCCAAACAAAAGGTTGGACCTTTGAGGAGAACCTTGACCAAAGGTTGGACATTCAAGTGGAGCTTCAACCAAAACCAAACTACAGCTGTTGACTAATCAGCTGATAGAATGCAGGCAACATCCAGGTAACAAGATGTGAATACTAGATATAGCTAGTGGTGTACTCTAGCCAACTTGTTTTGACTTGAACCATAGGGTACCCAGATGGGATTAATGTGCACTGTACTACATGTCAGGTTAAAGTTAGTAGTTTTCAAACCTTTTCAGGTCAAGGTTGCCTTGTCTGCCTCCCTTGTCCCAAATTTCTTCCACTCTAGGCCTGGGCCAACGTGGCCGTTATACAAGTCCTCGACTTGGAAAAAGCCCATATAGATACAAGGAATACAAACTTATTTTAGGAAGGTCTCCTCTTAATATGTGCTGCAAAGCAGCAATGCTCACTATGCACTGTCATGCACCTTGATTAAACCCTGCACCCAAAGCCATTAGAAATTCTACTATTGTCCTGGTTTGATCAAGACTATAATGCACATGGTACATTTTGACCACTGAGGTGTTCTCTAGAAGAATGCAGCACTTGGAGTGCTCTTACCTCTTCCTTTTGTCTCTTGTCCTCAATGGACTCCAGTGCATGATTGCGACATTCCACCATGAAGCATTTGGAACAGACACAGCGCTTCTCTGTGCAACAGAACAACTCGAAGTTCTGGTTGTGCCGCTGACACTTCATAGCTGAACACATATTTCTCTTTTTTTGAGATTCAGGCTCTTTGGATATGTTCTGCTTCTCTAAACCATTGACTATCTCTACCAATTTGCTGATATCCACATTTTTGGTCATTTCAGGGCGCACATGAAATATCTTCCGACACTGTGGACAGGTCTTGGCAATCTTCTTACGATCCTCCTGATCCCAGTGATCATTGATACATTTGTTGCAAAAATTGTGCCCGCAGGAAGTAGTCATGGGCATTGTGAACAATTCCAGGCAAATGCTGCAATTTAATGTGTTTCGGATGTCAGTCGCAGTGAAACCAGGGGCTGACATTTCTGGCCTGCAAAGAAATTGGAACTGGACAGACTGGATATTTATACTGAAGTATAAAGCACCACCACAAAGTTACAAGTGTTCAACAAAGTACAATATAAAGAAAATAAACACAAAGAAAATTCCTGGCCCAGATAGCTTACAGTCTATTCAGGTGAAGAGCTGCAAGTTGTGTAATAATCAAGGAAAGAGATCAGCACTGGGAAACGAAAGTAAACTGCCTTCTCAGTAAAGCAGCTGATAGAAAAGAGGGAGGGGTTAGGGGAGGAGAGACGGGATCTGCTAAAGCACGAGAGGGTGGAATACAGAGTAGGAGGGACTGACAGAGTAAATACATTTAATACAGTAGCATTTAAAGGTATACTGTCACTGCAATTCTATTATAATACAGTATTTCCATAGTTGTATTCAGTTCTTATAAATGTTTCTGTTACTAAATATATAAAGTAGCTATATATAATATATCAAGTTTTCATAAAACGACATATTATAAATGTGCTTTGGGTATTGTTTCCATTGCCTTGCTCAGTTTTCGTATTGCAATCATTTTGCTTATTAGTGTTGTTTATGGCTCAAAATCCTGCAGTGATGTCAACAATAGGTAGCAAGATAGGATCTGCACCACTGTGACAGAATGCTCTGTTATAAAGATAACTAGAATCTCAGCCATAAAGCAGGACAGGACTGCTGCTTACAATGGGGATCAGATAGGATCTGTGTCACTGTGTCAGAATGTTCTGTTATAAAGATAGCTAGAATCTCAGCCATAAAGCAGGACAGGACTGTTGTTAACAGTGGGGTTAAGATTGGTTAAGGTGGGGCTATAGTGTGCCACTTGATTCTGGAGTGGGGAATGCAGTAAGGTAAATACACTGGATGCTGGAGTGAGGGGGATACATAGTGGCAATTAATGCCAGGTAGATACTATGTGCCATCTGATGATGAGGTGGATACATGGAGCCAGTGGATGCTGGGTGCAATACACTGTGGCATTTGATGCTGGGGGTGTACACTGGGTTGCTTGATGCTGAATGGTGGATGCACTATACCACACAATTCTAGGGGACAATAACATTTATTATGCAGATTGCAAACGATATTTCTGCCAGCACACAAAACTGGCCCATTAAAACATACAGCTCCACAACCTTTTAGCTCTTAATGTGGCCTTCTGTTTGTAGGGGTAGGTGCTAAGTAATATTTATGCGGGGTGTTTAATGGATAATGCTAATGTGTGCTATTTAATGTGTGATTTGTAACGTATGCGAGAGGTACATGTGCAGTACATGTGTTTGGGTGCTGTGTAATGGATGTATAACAAAGGTGACTGGAATATCAAAAGTATCCTTAAGCCAATGTATTTAGCTGTAGCTGTAGGAGCAAAGAAATGAATAATATGTCCCCTTGCAGGTCATGCTGAGGAGCCAGTAGTAGATAAGTACTGGAAAAACTAATAGTTGTGGATCTCTGGATAATAATCTTTTTCCCTTTGCAGAGTAACTGGTGCAAGGTCAGGACAGGAGTACCGTTGAGTAACAGTTCCAAGTTCTGCTGGTTGCTCTCAGGACTAATTGCTTCTCTTCCTTAAACATTCATCTGGCTTAGTAGGTAAGTGTGGGTATACTGAGTTATAGATTTCATTTTAAAGAGGCACAATCTGGCTCAGTGGCTAACAGCAGGTAAGTATCCAGCAGCAGGCATGTGGGACAAGGTAGGCACAGCAGAAGTGAACAAATGAGAAATGGCTTAGGACGGATGGAGTAGCTGGAAAGAAGGGCTAAGAGAGGGGAGCATGAAGGTGTTGGGTACAGAAATGATGGCTCAGTGTCAAACAGGGGAATAGTTGGGAAGCTAGAATAGCAGACAGGACTACTGAGGTACCTCTGGGCTTGGGGGACATAGCACAGCAGGGTAAGGTTTTACTCTGGGAGACTAGTTATCAGAGTACTGGGATATAAAAGAGTAAGAAAGATATTTCAACAAACAGTCTGGGTCAAGCCAAGATGAATCTGGATGAGTTGGGTTAAAAGAGGGAATAACATTTTACTGGATTCACTGTGGACTGAGACTTTAACAGGTACCAACATGTAGGAAATCCTGATCTGGAATCCTAATTCTGCCAGTAAAGGATGTGTTGAGGTAGCTGTACATTATGTGTATTATTGGGTATCAGGTTATGCCTTATCATCTGTATAGATTCTTTTCTAGGTTTCTAACTATTTTTCGGCGCACACAGGCCCCTTTGTCAGGCAAAATACAAATGAAAGCTTTCCAGCTTTCATTTGTATTTTGCCTGACCAAGGGGCCTGTGTGCTTCGAAAGCTTGCATTTGTTACTCATTCAGTTAGCCAATACATTTTAAATTTTCATGGTACAACATCTTTAAACTATATTTTTCAACAACAGAACAGCATAACCTGTATGTGGCATTGAGCATTGTTTTTGTGTATGGCAGCTCCCTTTCTAAGGCATTTATCCACAGAAGGAAAATGATTTCATTACACCAATGTCTCGGTGTATTTAGTGGAATATGATCCTACTTACACATCTAGTGTAACTATTCCCCTGCAGCTCAGACTGGGAACCTCAACTTAGTGTTTCCCATCTGCCAGTCAGAAGTCTGACAGAGATTACAACCTTGAGCCTTTGTGGGAGAACTCATTGGGAAGACCTGCAAGGAACATGTGGAAATTATTTTGGAGTGACATGATATACTCTGTGGGTCTGATTAGCAAGGGCACTCTGGGAAAGAACTCATGGGTCCCTCATATTGCATTGTTTAAAGCAACAGGTTCATTTTTCATCCATTCCAACCAAAGACTGTTGGTATTGGCAACGATTCAACAGAAATAAATGCTGTAAAAGCTGCCACGGTGCCATTTTTGTGGAACATATTTGGGCGGGACTTGCAGGAAGAGGGCGAGTCTATGGCAAATTTGGGGCGGTGCTTTACGAAGACGAGCGTGCCACCCTGTGTGCAGTCACAATATTCTTTCATTGGGGTGCCATACTACTGGTGGGTAGGGCGATCTCTCCACAGGCCCAGCTCAGGTGACTGCTGGCTTAATGCTCAGGTCCCTCATATTGCTCTGTTTTAAGCAACAGGCTGATTTCCCCCTTTTATTTGCATAGGTGGTGTTTGGAAGTCTGGACACTCCAGCAAGGTCCCTTAGCAATAAATTCAGGGCCTCAAAAGTGGCCAAGTTGGTGTACTGGTGGGTCATATTTGGGCTGGGCTTGCAGGCAGTGAGCAATGCTTGGGTAAATTTCAAGGGTGGTATTTTGGGAAGATGGGGGTGTGGCCTTGCGAGCAGTGTCATTGTTCTTTCATTGGGGTGCTGTGCCGGGCTCTCCACCCAGGATACCTGGAGCAAGTGTTGGGCTAATACTAAGGTCTCCCATACTGCACTGTGTTTGGTTGTATGGCAGCTCCAGCACAGTTTCAATAGCAACCAAACGTATGGCCATGCATGCAGTCAAGATGCGTTTGGTGGGTTATATATGATTGGGGGAGACAGGGAGATGGTGAGGCTGGGGCAGATTTTGGGAGAGGCATTTTGGAAAGATGAGTGTGTTATGGGCATATCATTGGCTTGACTTTGCTGAGGATGTGACCTTACATGGAGTTGCAAAATCGTTTCATTGTCGCACCATGCTACTGGCGGACAGGGCTTGACACCCAGGTTACCCTGGTAACTGTTGTGCTAATACATGGGTCCCCCTGGATCATTTCCCTTTTGCTCCAGCAAAGTTCCAGTAGCAATAAATGCTGGGCCGTAAAAGCTGCCAAGGTGCCCTATTGGTGACCTGCCTTTGGATGGGGTTTGCACTGTGAGGGTGAAGCTCAGGCAGATATTGGGCGCAGCATTTTGGGAAAATGACTGTGTTTCCAGGGTGGATCACTGGAATAATGTTTATCCAGTGGCAAGTCATGGTATTGGAGCTCCCCATCGACCGCCCAGGTTACAGTTGGACGAATACTTGTCTCCCCCCCCCCCCACACACACTTGATGGGCTGTACATGGGCAGCGCTTGTCCTCAGAGGACGAGGTTTGGGCAAATTTTGGGAATGTAATTTGGGGGTGACGTCACCCCCAAAATTTGCCCAAGTCTCATCCTCTAATTGCTAGGGCAAAAAGATAATGGCGTGTCTTGGGCAGATCATTGGCATGTTCTTTCATTTTTGCGTCATGCTGTTCACGTGGGGCTGTTGGCCTAATCAATCAGTTCCCCATATGGCATTGTTTTAAACAGCAGGGTCATTTTGCCTTGCACAAATGGTGTTTCACCACATGGCAACTCCATCAACAGACTGTCTTCAGCGGTTTGGCAGCTCCCCATACAGTATATTTAATTGCTTTGACACGTTGTTGAGCCCAAAATTTCCAGGCGTTGATGTCAGGGGATTAAATACCCTTTGTCTCTCTCTGTGGCATTCTGGGACTCCATAACTGCTATGCAAATGAGCTTTCCTTGCACAGTTCAGCTTGGGAGTCACTCACTCTTGCCAGTATGATAAGCTGTTATACAGGCTAGGGGGGTTATAACTCTGATGGAGATAAGAGATTTATATATGCAAGTGTATCTGATGCAGATAGAGAACACAATACAGGCAATGCTCAACTATACCAATCCACTTGTTTTAGCTGCTTGTCCCACATATAACTCCAGAGAAAACATGCTGCAGCACTCCAAATCTTGTGACAGTGATGTATTGTGCCAACAAAACCGGCAACATTTAGGGCTAACACCCTTTATCAAGCCTGAAACATTGCCTGTTTTGTTGGCACAATAAATCATTGTCAAATGATTCGGGAGTGCTGCAGCGTGTTTCCTCTGATGCAGATAACAGTTTTATATATGTGAGTGTATTGATAGGTCTGTATAAGTTTAACCAGTTTCATTAATAGAAACTGCTTTTAGCAAAGTTCAAGAAAATGTAATTCTAAGAAGCTACCCAATCTACATTATTATAAAATATTTATGTCTGTGTTTTACATTTATTTGCAAATGTAATTGAAAGTAGTATTTCTCTGGCTATTTATAAACACTGCACTGCTAGTTCTGACTCCCAAAATTGTTGCAAAAGTCAGCTGGTTAACAGACCTGGAGTCATGACTCTTGTTACATTGTTTATCAGACCAAGGAGTATCCGCACTCTAAGGCCAAAATATGTAAACGAATCAGAGAACCGGCACAGATAATTCACTCTGCAAAAAAAGAAAGCACAACTCCAGTATGGGCATAGGTTTTATTAAAGTACAAAACTAGCCATTGACATTCCAACTAATATATCATATTAACGACCCATGTTCTAAACATATAGGGGGAAACCCAGATATATGAAGCCGACTTAGTGGATCACTTTTGTATTCCGTCTCGTTTGCTCTTAATAAGCAGAAAGTAAAAGAACTTTGCATTATAGAGAGTCTTATGGTAAAGAATTAACGGAATGAAGGCCAGCTGGGTTGAAAATTTAGAACGGTGTCTGAAGCAGAGGTGGATTCAGTCCCTTTAACCAGGCAGCTCCCAAAAATCCACGAGCAAGGCACCAGCACATTTAATTCCACACTCAGTAAATACCATATGTTGGTTCTTCCGAGTCTCTATATCGGTCCAGGTACCTCAAGGGCTTTGCATGGGGGTATTTTACTTGCTTAGGGTGATATTTAGGTGGGCGCTCATATTCAAATACTGGTTCTCTCATGTCTGTTAAGAAAGGAAGTCAGGAAAGGTAAGGAGGAGTAGAACTGCAAGAAGTAGCATATCAAATAGTTCAAAGGAAGTGAGATCTACTATGGTATCTACGAAGGATAGGGTAGAGACAACACACAGAGGAGGTGGGATCTACTAAGGGAAAGAAAGTAGAAAGATGCCAAGGCAGGATGTGGGTTATGCTAAGAAGGACTGGGAAGGACAGAGCAGGGTATATACTCACTGAGTAACTGGTGATAGACCTGGGAAACACTGTCATCCCACGCACACTGGAAGAAGGCCAGGCCTGCAGGTGTGAGACTCTCCTCATACTTTCTGTAGAAATCTACGGTCTTAAATGTTCTTAGCTTTAGACTGTGACTGTGGGGGAGATGGGTAAAAGGGTAAGCAAAAAGGACAAATGTGAAAGAAAAAAAAACCTCCAGAAAATACTAAAAATGACAGAGGGGCTGTGTTTATTACCATGGGTTTGGTCGAAGCTCATCCTTAAAGTCAATGTGTCTGTCTTGCTTAAACAAGATGAAAATGTGTCTGTGGTATCCAGTGCCCTTTGCAGGGAACGGTGGGAAGTAATGGCAGATCTGTTCTCCAGAATGCACCTGGTTTCCAGGGATGTTTCCCCTGCACAATGAATGCAGAGAAGACATTTATCAGGACATGGTCTTAAGTCTACGGGGAACGGACAAAGTGTTCAAATACTCACATCAGCCAATGTACATATTCAGAATCTGTCTCCCTCAGGTGGCCATCTGTTGGCAAATAAAGAAAGATACAGTAGAGGTAAGTGCAAAAACATAAATAAGTGGCCTATTACAGTATTGTTCTCAACGCTTGTCTCCATATATACCAATAAATTACTGGCAAAGCAACAATGAACACCCAGGGCCCAGCAGCACAAACAGCGATAACACAGCATTATAACTCCGCTTATAGCACTGATGTAGCTATGAAGTATGAATTACTGACTGAATTTTCCATATCTGATTGTAGTAGACCAGAATTTGTTGGCAATAATATATATATTTTATTCAGAGTTGCTGTATAAGACCATGTGTAAACTATTATGACAGTGTAGTTTTTCCAATCATAACTTTGTAGACCTGCAATGCAGCCACCTACATACTAAGTTAGATTGTAAGTTATATGGCGCAGGGACCTCCATCCTCTTTTATCTTTGACACTAAGCGCTTGATTTTATTGTAACTAGGGATGCACCGAATCCAAGATTCGGTTCGGGATTCGGCCTTTTTCAGCAGGATTCGGATTCGGCCGAATCCTTCTGCCCAGCCGAACCGAATCCGAATTTGTATATGCAAATTAGGGGCGGGAGGGAAATTACAAGGAAGTAAAAAATGTTTTCCCCTTCCCACCCCTAATTTGCATATGCAAATTAGGGATCGGATTCGGTTCGGTATTCGGCCGAATCTTTCACGAAGGATTCGGGTGTTCGGCCTAATCCAAAAAAGTGGATTTGGTGCATCCCTAATTGTAACTGTACTTTGTAGTTATTATACTAAAGAAAAATATACAAGACATAAACCTATGTCCAGCCCCAAAAAAAAAACAAAAAAAAAACCTATTAGCACAATGCAGAATTTGTCTTTTCTGGGGCACCTCAAAGGAGACATATAGGATAAATGGAAAAAAAACAAATTTTGTAGGCAATTATAAGTGATATTTGGTGTTGCTTTTACATGGTGCTAAAAATTACCATTATCTTTAAAAATATTCCCTTTATTGGAGCTCCCTATGGATGTTCTCTGGTCCCTGTCTGTGTTTCAAATGAGGGGTGGGCGTGTCCTAACAGTCCCTGCCAGAAGCACAGTAGGAGGGGGACAGCCAATCACAGTCCTGCAGTCACACAAGCAAAGACAGGCTTCAGTTCCCCATCAGGTCCTGCTAGCTACTGATTGGTTCCTGTCCTACAGTTCAGTGAGCAGTGAGCTGCCGGCTCCCCTGCACAGCCTGGGAATGCATGGAGCAGGAAGTGGAAGAGAAGGGAGGGATTATTAGGGTTTATTTTTTATTTTCAGAAATATTCAATAAATCAGACTGAAACACTACTTTTTAAAGCACAATCCTTCTTAATCTTTATGATATGCACTGGTACAGTCTTATTTTTTACACAAAATGTTTAAATGGACAAATGTCAGTTTTGACTGATGCACTATACTATCCAATGTCTCCAATACAGCAAGGGGCAGGACAAAAAGTAACGGATAGATGAACTCTGTGCTAAGATTTCTGTAACCCTGTTATCTCCCTTGCTAAAAAGGAATCCAGTCCTTTCTTGAATCTATCTAATAAATATGCCAGTATATACTGTGTAAAAAAAAAAAAAAAAAAAAACAGACCTGGATTGGTGAGCAATAGAGTCCACAAAGACCCTTCTTCTGCCTCAAATGTTACGTCAGGAGGAGCAGACGCCTGACAAGAAAAAGCAGATCTTAGTAGTGGATCCTGCATTAAACTGGCCATTAGGGTTAAGTGCACTGGCAGACACCAACCTCAGCAGGAGTGACCAAATTCCCATGATAAACCGGCATCAGCATTTCATCACCCTTGTTGAAATGGACTCCGAGTGTGACGCTGGGGACAAAAGTGGCATCTCCAAACAGATCCTTGAACACCCCATAATGTTCTGCCACCCGCTGCACATGCAATCGGCCAGTTGTTCTTTCCCATTCTGCTCGGACCTCATCTAGCGGAATCCTTACTAGAAACAGGCAAAAGGAACATTTTTTTACTAATATCCCACTAACAGCAAAGGAGTCCATGTAAATAATTTGATGACTGCCCTGGAATGTCAATATTGCTTTAACAAGTACACATATGGGATCTCTTATGCAGAAACCCATTATTCAGAGAGCTCTGCATGTTTAAAAATTATTTCCTTTTTCTCTGTAATAATAAAACAGTACCTTTACAGACCAAGATATAATTAAGCCGTATTAAAGGCAAAGCCAGACTATTGATTTTATTTGATGTTTACATGATTTTATAGTAGACTTAAGGTAAGAAGATCCAAATTACAGAAAGAACCTTTATCCAGAAAACACCAGGTCCCGAGCATTCTGGGCAACAGGTCCCAAATCTGTATTTTCATTGCCCACAACAAATAACAGAAAGTAGAAATGATTACATACATGTGCGCAAGCGAGCAGCTCTCTCCAGCTCTGGATTTCTGTGATTCTCTCGTTGTACCTGCTTCCGAGCCTGAGCTGTTTTGGCATTATGCGGTGTGAAATGAGGAAATCCGATGTCAGCCTTTTCTTTATTTGTATCTGGGGTGTTGGAGGAGGAGAGAAAACAAAAGCACACCAAAATGTAAGCCATTAGTACAGGGGTATTAGGTGAATATTGTTGCAGCTAATGTGGGGGAAGGTCCATGATTTGTCAATGATGATGAGCGTTATATAAATATATACACATAAATACAATTATTTTTGCAGCTGTAAGTGTACCTACAACTATTAGCATCCCTTGAAAAATAAAGTTGTACATATGCTGGAGAGAAAGTCATCTGTGATCTAGAAGGCAGAAAACAGGATTTTTGATACTCACCGTTAAATCTGTTTCTCTGTGGTCGATAGGGGGACACAGGGACTATGGGGTTAAGCTCCACCCTCCAGGAGGCAGGACACTTATTCAAATGAAAAAAGGGGGCGTGCCAGTACTGCGGCTTAACCCCAGGCTAGAGCCAATGTATTCAGTTGGTACCAAAGACCTGCTAACCAACAAACATAAGAAAAACTCAGATAAAATATTAACGGCAGAACAGATAACTCAGGAAGAAATTCCACACAGACCAACACGGTCAAACTCGCATAGGGCGGGAAGCCCTGTGTCCCCCTATCGACCACAGAGAAACAGATTTAACGGTGAGTATCAAAAATCCTGTTTTCTCTGTTGTCTCAAGGGGGACACAGGGACTATGGGGACTTAACAAAGCAGCCCCAGAACAGCAGGGTGGGAGTGAGAGAAAAAGACACGTTATTGCACCACAGAGTGCAACACCTTGCGGCCAAAAGCGGCTTCCGCAGAGGAAAACGTGTCAATTTTGTAAAATTTGGTGAAGGTGTGAACGGAGGACCAGGTAGCCGCTCTGCAGATCTGGTCCAAAGAAGCCGAATTGCGCCATGCCCAGGAGGCTCCCACCGACCTCGTAGAATGGGCTCGGACGCCCTCTGGCGGAGATTTACCTTTGGCGAGGTAAGCCTGACGAATGGTCTCCCGCAACCATCGAGCAATGGAGGTCTTGGATGCAGCCAGACCACGGCGGGCCCCAGAAGGTAGTACGAAAAGATTTTGAGACAGTCGAAAATCCTTGGACCTCTGAATATACCAGCAGAAAGCCCGGACAACGTCCAGACCATGAAGTCTGCGTTCTTTGTCGTTCTTGGGATCAGGGCAGAGTGAGGGTAGAACGATCTCCTGATTTATGTGAAAAGAGGAAACCACCTTAGGCAGAAAAGACAGTAAGGTGCGAAGCACCGCTTTATCCTTGTGGAAAACCAGGAAGGCAGGATCGCAAGATAAGGCACTGAGTTCAGACACTCTCCGAGTTGATGATATTGCCACGAGGAAGACAACTTTCCAGGTAAGCCATTGTTCAGAGACAGTCCCTAGAGGCTCGAAGGGGGGATCCAAGAGAGCATCCAAAACAGTATTCAGGTCCCAGCCAGGAACCGGTGGACGGAATGGAGGACTGATGTGTGCTACACCCTGCAGAAAGGTGCGGACGGAATCATCCAGAGCCAAACGTTGTTGAAACAATACGGAGAGAGCTGAGACTTGAACTTTCAAGGAACTGAGCTTCAGGCCCAACTGCAGACCCCGTTGGAGAAAGGATAGCACTCTAGGAATGGTACAGTCAGTGAAGGAGAAGGGGCTGGAGATGGGAATTGCGGTGTCGTTGCACCAATTCCAATAGTTGCGCCAGACCCTGTGATAAGCTTTAGATGAAGTGGGCTTGCGTGAATGCAGCATAGTAGCAATGACATCCTCCGCTATTCCCTGTTGTTTCCAGATGGCCGCCTCAATAGCCAAGCCGTCAAAACGAAGAGGCCCGGGTTGTGGTGGGAGATGGGACCTTGGCGGAGTAGATCGTTCCTGAGGGCTAAGCGAACGGCGGTGCTATGGACATGTCCCGGAGATCCGAGAACCACGTTCTTCTGGGCCAGAAGGGAGCTATGACAATGACTGTGACCGGGGACCGCTTGATCTTCTTGAGAACCCGTGGTAACATGGGAAGAGGTGGGAAGATGTAGGCCAGGTCGAACAGCCAGCTTTGTGTCATGGCGTCGACTCCTGCAGCGAGAGGATCCCGGGAGCGGGCGAAGAAAGTGTTCACTTTGCGGTTGTTTCTGGAGGCCATCAGGTCGATTTGAGGACGCCCCCAACGTCCGCAAAGGCTTCCGGATGAAGTTCCCATTCCCCCGGGTCCAGGAGATTGCGGCTGAGAAAGTCCGCTCTGGTGTTGTCGACTCCTGGGATGTGGATGGCTGACAGTCTTGCCGCATTGGATTCTGCCCAACCTAGAATCTGCTGAACTTCCGCTAGTGCTGCTCTGCTGCGGGTCCCTCCCTGGCGGTTTATGTATGCGACTGTGGTGGAGTTGTCGCTTTGGACTCGTATCACTTTGGCCTGGAGAAGAGAGGACCAGTGAAGGAGCGCCAACTTTACAGCGCGGAGTTCCAGGATGTTTATGGAGAGTTTGGACTCCGCGGGAGACCACAGACCTTGTGCGGATAGGGAATTGAATGTTGCTCCCCACCCCAGGAGACTGGCGTCGGTCGTGAGAACCGTCCAATCCGGTGTGGCCCAGGATTGACCCCTGGACAGATTGCTCGGCTTGAGCCACCACTGGAGGGACAGCTTGGTGGAGGGCAGAAGAGTCATTTTCTGAAGGAGAGATCCGCCCTTCCAGGCAGCTAGAATGTTGGATTGAAGGGGGCGTAGGTGAAGTTGAGCAAAAGGTACCGCCTCTATGGTGGACACCATTGATCCCAGGACTTTCATGGCCAGATGAACAGTGGGGCACTGAGAGTGCAGGAGAAGATAGGACAGAGATCGTAGCTTCTCCTGTTTGTCGAGTGGGAGGAAGACACGTTGTGTCAGAGTATTGAACTCGAGACCCGGGAAGGTCATCTGGTGACTGGGAACAAGGTTGGATTTCTTCCAGTTGATGGTCCAACCAAATCCTTGTAGAAGGACGATCGCTCGACGGAGATTCTCTTCGCTCCTCTCTGCTGTGTTGGCCTTGAGTAGCAGATCATCCAGATAAGGGGTCACTGAGATCCCCTGAAGCCGTAATGCCGCCGCCGTCACCGCCATGAGTTTGGTGAACACCCTGGGGGCTGATGTGAGACCGGAGGGGAGCGCCACAAACGGAAGTGACGATTCTTGAAGGCGAACCTCAGAAACCGATGATGAGGAGGCCAAATTGGGACGTGAAGGTAGGCATCCTTGATATCTAGGGACATCAGAAATTCCCTCGGTTCCATGCCTCGAATGACTGATCGCAGAGTTTCCATTTTGAAGCGAACTGAGCGGATGTACTTGTTGAGGAATTTCAGGTCTAGAACTGGCCGGAAGGACCCGTCCTTCTTGGGGACCAGGAAGAGGTTGGAGTAGAAACCGGAGAAGGTCTCTGATGGAGGTACAGGTACGATCACCCCATTTTGCTCCATCTGGGTGATGCAATCCAGAAAGGCCTGGCCCTTGGTGGGACTGGTTGGAATTCTGGACATGAGGAATTTTCTTGGGGGAAGGGACGAGAATTCGAGATGATAACCCTCTGTGAGGATCTCGTTGACCCAGGCGTCTGAGAAATGTCGACTCCACACCTCCCGGAATTGCAGAAGTCTTCCCCCTATGGACTGCTGCGGTTCCGGAGGGGATGGCCCGTCAGCCTGATACGGGCTTGTCGGAGGAAGATTTGTTCTGGAATTTGGAATTCTTCCAAGTTGGGCGTCCCTTGTCAGAAGGTTTGGATCGAAAATTGGATCGTCGAGGCGGACTGTATCTTCGTGAAGATCTGGCAGATTGGCCTCGGAAAAATTTTCTTTGACGAAAGGACTGAGTAGATCTAGCCTTAGCTTGTGGGAGGAATGTGCTCTTTCCCCCAGTGGCTTGGGAAATAATTTTCTCGAGTTCCTCACCGAATAGTCTCTGTCCCTTAAAGGGTATAGAAGTTAGGGACTTCTTGGAACTGAGGTCAGCAGTCCAATTCTTCAACCAGAGAGTACGCCTAGCGGCTACTGATAGAGCTGAAGTCCGTGCTGTGATCTGTGCGGTGTCTAGTGTGGTTTCGGACAAATAGGCCGATGCCTCAGCTATAGATTGAACAGATGAGACGAGGTCTACTCTAGGAACACCCTCCTGAATATCGGTAAGGAGAGAGTCGGCCCATGCTTGAATCGCTCTGGCTACCCAGGCCGACGCCAGGACTGGACGTAGGGTAGAACCGGCTGACGAGTAAACGGCTTTGAGAAAACCTTCGAGACGTCGGTCAGATGGGTCTTTGAATGCAGCCGCGTCTGTGACTGGAAGTGTAGTTGATTTTGACAAACGAGAGACAGGAGCATCGACTGTAGGGGGCATAGACCATTTGTCCACCAAATCCTTTGAAAAGGGATAGGATTTGGAGAATTTGCGAGTGGCTTGAAATTTTCGTTCCGGAAAATTCCACTCTTCTTGTATGATAGCTAAGAGCTGATCGTGAGAAGGGAAACAGAGCGAGGATTTGTGTTGTCTTTTGAACAAGCTGGACGTTTGAGCCTGTTCCTTGGACTGAGAAACTTTTAACACCTCAGTAACACCTTTGATGATATGTTCGATATCGTGTTGGACATCGTGGCCTTTAGCTTCATCCTCAATTTCCTCTTCATCTTCCGACGACACCTCGGAGGGGAGAAGTTCGCCCTCTGAATGAGAGGAATCCCCACCGACAGTTGAACCATCAGAGGGAGTGTGGGTCCCTGTGCGTGGTCTGGAAAGCTCTGGTCTCTTGCGTTTTCCGCTGGATCTTTGACCCAGTCTGGTCAAGGCTTTACCCAAATTATCTGCGAGGGCAGGTAGATTTTGAAGGGAGGCCAGAGACTGTGAGAGTTGCAGAGCCCACAGGGGAGCAGGAGGTTCCGAGGAGGGCCCGGCTGCATTGTCTTGAGGAGTATCGTCTCCTGACGGGGGACCCGATAGTTCTATGTGAGGGAAGTTAGAGCCCCTGAAACAGGTACAACAGGAGCTCCCTTGGAGCAAGATCTGCAAAGGGGTTCCCCCTGTCCCCCTGGGATTTTGGATTGGCAATTCTTGCAGGCAAAATAGGTGATTTGTCCTGCTGTTGCTGGTGCTCTGCCCCCCCCCCCGCCCTGGGGAATAGTCCCCCAGACTTACCTTCTGCCATGAGCAGGGTCTGTGGTACATGCTGAATAACTGGCTGTGCGCACTGAGGTAAAGCAGATCTGTCCCCAAAAGATATAGGCTGCTGCAAGGGAGATGCGCTGCAAAAATCGGGTAGAGAGGGAAGCGTCTTGGAAGGTATTGGCAGCGCAAAATGGCCGCCGCATTGGAAGGAGCGCGAGGTGCGACATGAGAGAGAGGCTTGGAACGCGGTTCCGCCCCCTTCTCAGCCATGCGTTCCAAGGGAAAGCGCGCTGAAGCGCTAATGGCGCCAAAAGTAAGGAAACACCTATGCAGCACATCCTGGAGCAGCGTGATAAAGGAACAGACCCTGGAAAAAAAGAAAAGAGGGAGAGAGAGCTCTTTCCCCCTGTTCCTAGACGACAAAACTTCCCCACATGCAGCACAACAGCCAGAGCAGCAACATATTGGGTAGGGGGGGGGGGAGAGCAACCACAGCGCGAGGTAAAATAAGCTTTGTACTCACATGCAGCCACACTGTCAAGGCCCTCTGCTCTCCCTCAAGGAGTGCAGGCATGCCTAACCGAGTCTGTTATAGCCTATGGGCCAGGAAATGACTCCAGTGGGCCTCCCACGGAGGGGGTGCACTCAACAGATACAGGTAGCCCTGATTGTGGTAGCACCCCTGTCTACTTGAAGCTTGAAAACTTGGAGCTTGCAGGTTGTCCATCCTCCTAGTAAGCAGGACACTTAAAAACTGAATACATTGGCTCTAGCCTGGGGTTAAGCCGCAGTACTGGCACGCCCCCTTTTTTCATTTGAATAAGTGTCCTGCCTCCTGGAGGGTGGAGCTTAACCCCATAGTCCCTGTGTCCCCCTTGAGACAACAGAGAAAATAATATCTAGACTAGAGCTTAGGACAGAATCGCGATGGGGGTGGTAAAATGTAAGATGCAGTAAGCCCCTCACTGATTCAGTATTTCTCTACTTCACAAATGAAGTATCAGGGGAGACTTTACTTGCGAGCACTGTGCTGCATATTTGTTTTGTTTCCCCACCATGTGTCTATTCAAGTTGGGCACCAGCAAATACATTATGTACGCCTTATGCTCTTGCCAGCTGGGCACCCAACAGAGGTTCCCAGCTCCCTCTTAATACTCTGCTTGTTTCGCCCAACAGATATTGTGAGCTTTCTGCTTACAGTGGATTCGGGAAGTAGCAATCTTGCGTGATAACCATAGTTATATTATTTCTTTCGGACTTGTGAGTGCTACTTACCCTCTCCTTCCCGTTGGAACTGTCTGTACGTCTTCCACCACTGGGACTTCTTCTCTTCCTTCTCAGCAGTTCGGTAATACCGGAGGAAACTGCGATATTTCTCCAGCGACTCCACGTCTTGCCCCTCAAACTGCTGGTTGGGCATAGGCCCCAGCGGGGGGACACGCTTGCATAGGACGACTACGGCAGAAAGGAATTAGTCAGTAACAACACAGTGCATACATCTTATTTGTTTGTTCTCTTCTTGGCTGCTATGTATCAGCCCCTTCATTAGCTGTTATTACAGATCTCTTTCTTTTAAAGCAGGGCTGTCCAATTGGCGGCCCGAGACCCCCCTTCTGTGGCCCCCCACATGCTGTGTCTGTTTACCATATGTAAAATTTAAAAGGTATCACTGTAGAGATAAACTGCACCCTGCATTGTTTAAACCTCAAATTCAGACTCTAACCCCCTGTATTGTTCACACCTGTGATCCCCCTGCATTGTTCATACTTGTGACACCTCTATTGTTTATATATTAAAGGCCTGTACTGTTCACACCTGAGACCCAGACTGAAACTGCCTACATTGTTCACCTGTTCACACTTTAGACAAAATGCTAATGGGGCACCAGCACTGTGTCACTGTATGTAGCACATACAAATATAGGTTTCCCTGCTCTGTTCTACCTTCCCTCCCTGTGTGTGCCATTCTCTGCTCACCCAGTGCTGCTTGTGTGTGCCATTCTCTGCTTACTCAATGCTGCTTGTGTGTGCCATTCTCTGCTTGCCCAGTGCTGCTTATGTGCCATTCTCGGCTTACTCTGTGCTGCCTGTGTGTGCCATTCCCTGCTTGCCCAGTGCTGTTTGTGTGTGCCAATTTCAGCTTGCCCAGTGCTGCTTGTGTATGTCATTCTCAGCTTGCCCAGTGCTGCTTGTGTGTGCCATCCTCTGCTTGCCCAGTGCTGCTTGTGTGTGCCATTCTCTGCTTGCCCAGTGCTGCTTGTGTGTGCCATTCTCTGCTTGCCCAGTGCTGCTTGTGTGTGCCATTCTCTGCTTGCACAGTGCAGTCTGTGTATGTCATTCTCTGCTTACTCAGTGCTGGATTTTGGCCCTCAGTACCACAGAAGTTGGACAGCACTGTTTTGAAGGAACAGTAACTCCAAAAAAATGTAAGTGTTTTAATGAAATGACATAATGTAGTGTTGCCCTACACTCGTGCAACTGGTGTGTTTGCTTCAAAAAGACTACTATGGTCTATATAAACAAGCTGCTGCATAGCCATGGGCAGCCATTCAGGCACAGGTTACAGAGTAACAGATACATGAAGAATCCCATTGTTTACTACAGATCTTATCTGTCATCTGCTGTGTATCCTGTTCCTTTTCTCCTTTTACAATTTTAAATGGCTGCCCTTATGGCTACACACCAGCTTGTTCATATAAACTAGGGGTGGGCAGAAGAGGCACCTGCCTAAGGCGAAAAGATGTGGGGGTGCTGGGCAGGTATCTATTTTCACATGCGCAGTGGGGGCCCCTGGAGTTTGGAACCCTATCGTCCAGTCCGACCCTGCACACAACAGTAAATTATATTTTAATGACTTCATTATTTTGGTGTTACTGTTCCTTAATGTAAATATGAACGGAAGTTCCCAATGTAGAAGTACAATGTCCCATGCACACTAGTCCCATGCAGTTCCAGCCATTCCATATCGAATTATTAATGGGCGTGTGTTTAAAGAGAAACATTTCACGACATTGTAACCTTCCCGCAGCCAACTATATAATCCCATTGAGCAGCCTCCTCCCTCCAATGGCAGTCACAGGAAACATTAGCAGTTACTGGTCCCATCGCTATATCCCCGCTCTCACTCTCCTCCCTATTTACCAGCGGTGCTAAAGAACCTTCCGACCACCGGTCTCCTCACAGCTCTCGCCAAGGGCGCCGCCATCTTTACTGTCGCTGGCAAATGACGCGCAAGGCAGGGGACGGCCATAGCGCGTGTCTATGACGTCTAATGTAAAGCGTGCTTCCGTACAAGGGGAGGCGCCTGGTTATATGGCGTGGAGTATACTAAGAAGGGTGGAATTTGATTGGACGGAGGTTAGAGCGGGAAAATTGTCGTGCGTAACGGGAAAGTCCATGGTTGTGTCTAGATCCTAGTTGATTTTGGAACAGAGGAACTTTAGAGATAAGGAAATAGATGTTTCAGTGTGAATTAGCTAGATCCTAGTGGCAAATGGTACAGCACTAGAAACTAGACAATTCAGTCTGAAATAGCTAGATCCTAGTTGCTAACGGAACAAAGCCACTATATAGATTAGGAAATAGATAGTAATGGATGAATTTGTTCCATTTTCCTTAGCCGAAAAAGTTTGTGAATTTTGAGCTAAAAATTAGGGAAACGCAAATTTCGACGGCAGCAACTATGTTTGACGCGGGCTCCAATTTTTTTTTTTGACGCAGTTAATTTTTGCAGCGGTTTCCTAGTTGACTAAATACATCTTTACTAGTGATTAGCGAATCTAAGCAGTTTCGCTTTTCTGAAAAATTAACGAATTTCCAGCTAAATGCGCAAATTGGCGAAAAATTTGTGAAACGACGCACATCTTGTTTTCAACGCGCGTCGCATTTTTATTTTTTATGCCAACTAATTTCCATCCAAGTGAATTTTCCACTATTATCCACTAGGATCTAGTGTTTTCAGTGTGAAGCGTCTATATCCTAGTTGCTTAAATACATCTTTACAGGGATACCATTATCCACTAGGATCTAGTGTTTTCAGTGTAAAGCGTCTATATCCTAGTTGCTTAAATACATCTTTCAGTTACAGGGATACCATTATCCACTAGGATCTAGTGTTTTCAGTGTGAAGCGTCTATATCCTAGTTGCTTAATTACATCTTTCAGTTACAGGGATACCATTATCCACTAGGATCTAGTGTTTTCAGTGTGAAGCGTCTATATCCAAGTTGCTTAAATACATCTTTACAGGGATACCATTATCCACTAGGATCTAGTGTTTTCAGTGTAAAGCGTCTATATCCTAGTTGCTTAAATACATCTTTCAGTTACAGGGATACCATTATCCACTAGGATCTAGAGTTTTCAGTGTGAAGCGTCTATATGCTAGTTGCTTAAATACATCTTTCAGTTACAGGGATACCATTATCCACTAGGATCTAGTGTTTTCAGTGTGAAGCGTCTATATCCTAGTTGCTTAAATACATCTTTCAGTTACAGGGATACCATTATCCACTAGGATCTAGTGTTTTCAGTGTGAAGCGTCTATATCCTAGTTGCTTAAATACATCTTTCAGTTACAGGGATACCATTATCCACTAGGATCTAGTGTTTTCAGTGTGAAGCGTCTATATCCTAGTTGCTTAAATACATTTTTACAGGGATACCATTATCCACTAGGATCTAGTGTTTTCAGTGTGAAGCGTCTATATCCTAGTTGCTTAAATACATCTTTCAGTTACAGGGATACCATTATCCACTAGGATCTAGTGTTTTCAGTGTGAAGCGTCTATATCCTAGTTGCTTAAATACATTTTTACAGGGATACCATTATCCACTAGGATCTAGTGTTTTCAGTGTGAAGCGTCTATATCCTAGTTGCTTAATTACATCTTTCAGTTACAGGGATACCATTATCCACTAGGATCTAGTGTTTTCAGTGTGAAGCGTCTATATCCTAGTTGCTTAATTACATCTTTCAGTTACAGGGATACCATTATCCACTAGGATCTAGTGTTTTCAGTGTGAAGCGTCTATATCCTAGTTGCTTAAATACATCTTTCAGTTACAGGGATACCATTATCCACTAGGATCTAGAGTTTTCAGTGTCAAGCGTCTATTTCCCAGTGGGCTACACTAGGATACTATGAACAGACACCCTGTACTGTTTTACTGGAATACTATTATCCATTAGGATCTAGTGTATTTCATGGTAAGTCTGTTTACCATTGGGTTAAACACTTGAATACTGTGAATGGACTCCCTGTTGTGCTGTTTTGGAAAACTATAATCCTCTAGGACTAAGGCTAAGGCCACACTAGGCGATAGCACCGCGATTTGACTCGCTGCGACTTTTCGCCGCGACTTTTAAGCCGCAATCGCTGGGGAAACTTTTGCGCTGGCGTCTATGGGGAATCGCGAAAAATCGCCAGCGTAAAAACACGGCGATCTTTTTTCTACTGTTGCTCGAAATTGCCTCGCTAGGCGATTTCGAGCGACAATAGAAAAAAGATCGCCGCGTGTGTTTTTACGCTGGCGATTTTTCACGATTCCCCATAGACGCCAGCGCAAAAGTTTCCCCAGCGATTGCGGCTTAAAAGTCGCCGCGAGTCAAATCGCGGCGCTATCGCCTAGTGTGGCCTTAGCCTTAGTATATTTTCTGGAAAGACTAATTTCTAGTAGGATACACATTATGATATGCTGTGAATGGACTCCCCATTTTGTTATACTGGGATACTATAATTGACTAGTTTATTTTATGGAATAGGTCTATTTCACAGTGGGATAAACACTATGGAATATTGTAAATCGGCTACCTGATCTTTTGTACTGGAATGCTAAAAACCAGTGCTGTCCAAATTCTGTGGTACGGATGGCTGTTTTTTTTTTTTGCCTTTAGGTCGTGGAAGTCAGATAATGGAAACCAGTGTTGACAACTTCCTGTTTTATAAACCATCCCCACATTCTCAAAAGAAGATGTCCATATTCACATAATCGTGGTAGTACACACACATATACACGAAAAAAGTGAAAAAATGTTAAAGGAACAGTAACACCAAAACATGTAAGTGTTTTAAAGTAATGAAAATATCATGTAGTGTTGCCCTGCACTGGTAAAACTGATGTGTTTGCTTCAGAAACACTACTATAGTTCATATAAACAAGCTGCTGTGGAGCAATGGCGGAAATTGAAAAACGGCTATATGGCACAGGTTAACTAATGGATAACAGATAACACCATTAGACAGACAGAGCTTATCTGCTATTTGCTGTGTAACCTGAGCCTTTTCTCCTTTGAATGGCTGCCCCCATTGCTACACAGCAGCTTATTTATATAAACAATAGTAGTGTTTCTTAAGCAAACACAGCAGTTTTACCAGTGCAAGGCAACATAGCATTATATTTTCATTACTTTAAAACACTTTTATTTTTTGACGTTACTGTTCCTTTAAGACATACCCTTAAATCTATAAGCTGCTTCTGCTTACCAGTGGATAACACAGAAACCCCCAGCACATGATTAAACACTTTTGGGGGCCCTCACCATAACAGTTATTTCAAAATGCTAAAAAACTCCCACCAGGTTCACCTCCCACAGGCAGAGTATGACTTACTGACCAACCAACCCACACAGCAGGAGATGTGAAAAGAGCAGAAGTCAACACAGCCTTAAAGGAATAGTTCAGTGTGAAACTAAAAACTTTATAAATAGATAGACTGTGCAAAATAAAAAATGTTTCTAATATAGTTAGTTAGCCAAAAATGTAATGTATAACGGCTGGCGTGAACAGATGTCTAATAAAACAGCCAGAATCCAACTTCCTGCTTTTCAGCTCTATAACTCTGAGCTAGTCAGCGACTTGAAGGGGGGCCACATGGTACATTTCTGTTCAGTGAGTTTGTAATTGATCCTCAGCATTCAGCTCAGATTCAAAAGCAACAGATATGACCCATGTGGCCCCTCCTCAAGTCTCTGATTGGTTACTGCCTGGTAGCCAGGGTAACCAGTCAGTGTAAACCAAGAGAGCTGAAAAGCAGGAAGTAGTGTTGTTGCTGTTATAATACATATCCACTCACTCCAGCCTTTATACATTACATTTTTGGCTAATTAACTATATTAGAAACATTTTTTATTTTGCACAGCCTATCTATTTACCCAGTTTTTATTTTTACACTGAACAATTCCTTTAAGGTGGCCATACACGTAGAGATCCCACCTTGAGGTGGGCGATATCGGGCTGATCCGATCGTGGGCCCTAGGGCCCAACATTCGGATCAGTACGGGCGGTCGGATTGCGGGACCGCATCAACGAACAGATGCGGCCGCGATCCGACAGGATTTTTAATCCTGCCCGATCGACATCTGCCCGACTTTCGGACAGATATCGATCAGGAAAGCCCATCGGAGGGCCCGTGTATGGCCACCTTTAGCTGCAACTTTAAGGACAGACTTATTGCAGCTAATCCTGCATTTGGTCGATATTCTGATGGTGGGATACATGGAACAGTGGAGCCACCTGCGAGTATAATAATAGTGTTTAGAGAAGTCTGTGATTCGAGTATGTGCTGTTCTATACATTGTTACCACTTGAGAAAGGACTAAACGGCTTGTAAATACTAATCACAGCAGTTAATCTGCCTTTTGAGTGTGCTCCGCTTTATTTAATGCTAAGAACAGTGCAACCAATGTTGCAGCTGCTCCTCTGTCTGAGGCATGAACAGGTGAACAGTGCACGTGCTTATAGTAAAAGTCCAAGGTGTAAAACAGAAATACAGGTCTTTGACAGCCTGAGTCTGAGCCAATTAATCTTACACAAATATAAACATTCTCACTTCAATGGCTTAGGGCTGCCTGTGGGCCACCAGTTGGGTAGCACTGCTGTAAACCTGTACATCTAGTGTATTTTATATGAACAGTTTATTTTCTAAAAGTCAAATCCAGCAGGTTATAAAAATAATATTTAGAAGGGAAAGGAACATTACTGAGCGTTTGCCATTAGGCTATTTGGACATAGGCATGTTTCGCTTATATCTAAAACAAATGCAGTTTACTGTTATGGATTTACGTAAATGTAGAAACTTGCAGAAGATGGGAGCAATATTGATTATTACACACCTATTGTATTATGCTGGAAAGTAACTGGAGACATTCGCCTTTAACTGTTAACACTTTAAGTAGAATCTACGTTCTGTGGAAATGGCACTTGATATGCCATAGAACATATATTCTACGGTCTGCAGCATTTCAGCGTTAAGGAACTGAAAAGTGGCCTGCTGCTGTGTGCACTTTTAAGCTGCCCCTGCAGGTTCCCCTGGCCCTAGGCAATAAGACTAGGTGGGGAACAAGGGTCCCCTGGGTCACAATTGCCCAGGGGCCCCTAGGCAGCAGCAGACACATAAAATCTACATGTGCTGCTGTATGGTCTGTGAACAGAGGAGCGACTTTACAACCCGCTTGCTCTGTTCTTACTCATTCCACAGCCCCTAGGCAAGGAATGAGTGGCCCCATAGGTTCAATCGCCCAGGGGCCCCCTAAGGCAGCAGCAGGCACCTGCTCTGCTGCTGCCCGCATTTCCTGCTCCTCATCTACCCTCACTTTCAACAAATCCAAGCAAAAGATGGTGCCATTTCTTCAGCCATCCCTCCTGGACAATCTGGACCTGCTAGCCCCAGGTAAGTGCCCCCCCACACACAATCACATACATATTTTACAAAAACACACTCACACTAACACATACATTTTTGGGGGATCAGGGGGGCCACACACATTCACACACGCTTGGGTACATGCACCCAACATGCTTTTGGTCAATTGTACACACACACACACACACACACGTCTTTTTTTTTTTTTATCTGAAAAACCTGTTTTGTGACCATATTGAATAGCGTATTCGCTAATTGCAATGCGCAATACCTTGTGTATGTTATATCGCTGATTATACTGCAATTTCGGTGAATTTTTACCCATTTTATTGCATTTTCAGGGTGTTGTCCGCTTATTTCTGTTCGTAAAACCGATTTGGCCATGGTAAAATATACAAACGATTATGATTGCTGATTTTAGTGATTTTATACCATTTTGCACTGTTTTCACTTTATTTTGCCCATGGAAATTTTGTCTGATATATATCCATTTGGGCATCTCCGTGCGCCACAGTTTGGTATATCTATGCATATTGGGCATCAAAGAGTTCAGTAGACCCCTGTCATTCATATGTTAAATTGTTTATGCTCATACATTACAAAATGTGGGGCATATAATGGCGTAAAATTCAAGCTTTGGGGCGATGTTCAGAAACTTGATAAAAACTGTTATGTTTAGCATTGCTTTACAGTTTAAACACATATTTACCCATATTGGATGTCAGAATGTGTTCTTTCTGAAAATATGTCGTTTGGTATATCTATGCAAATTGGGCAACAAAGTGTTCAGTAGACCCTTGGCGCTCATCTTTAGGATGCTTTATGCTGTAATTATACATGGACATCACGATGCCATAACAGACAATTTTGGGAAAGCCTTGCAACTCAGTAGTTTGGAGCAGAACGGCAAGGGTACCCATTTCTGTAGAATGTTTACTTTCCAAAAATATATAGTTTTGTGGGGTAAAACTATATTTCTGTGTTTTTACCCCACAAAAGAAAAGCAGTCAATGTGTTGATTTTTCATTATCTGAAATAAAGTCCTGGACAATTTGGATGCGCTAACTTCATAATGAGGTCTCTAAATGACAGATACTTTTGTAAACCAATGCACAATGGGCATCAAACTGTTCAGTGGAGTCCTGGCAATCATATTCAGGGTGCTTTTTCTTGGTACCTAATACAGTGTGGGATATGCAGAGCAACAAAATAAATCCTTTGAAGTGATATTTTAAGATTTTGTAAAATTTTTATAAAAACTGCTACTTTCAGACAAGCTTTGATGTTTAGTAGTTAGGAGTAGAGAGACATAGGGGCATGTTTACTAACATTGGAGATAAATATCTGGAGAGATTTCTGGAGATGTTGCCCATGGCAACCAATCAGCAATTAGATTTAAACAGCCACAGCCAAGTTAGAAAACAAAAGCAACAATCTGATTGGTTGCTATGGGCAACATCTCCAGAAATCTCTCCAGATATTTATCTCCAATGTTAGTAAACATGCCCCATAGTTACCCATTTTGGAATCAGCTGAATGTGTACAGAAGTCCTAAATCTCCCTAAAACTATACATATCTGGTATTGGCACGTTCGAGACATGAGGCTTTCCAAACCAGTTTGATTTTCAAGCGCAAAATGAAATGTTTTTCTGGTATAAATGTATATATCGTGAAAAATAGGGTTTTTTTGGGGGGGTGATTGAGAGCTTTAAATCTTTTTGCAGGGTTGGAAATACATGAAAACTCAGTTTCCACCGAAAAAAAACAATGTATAGTTTTCCTAGAAAAACTATAGTTTTACCCTCAGAAAATGCCCCCAAATTGAGAAAGCACAAATTTTCGAAAACAGCTGGCATTTCGCGTAACCAAAATGTGAAATTCTGCTGGCACTTAAAGGGTTAATAAAGAACAAAAGGAATTAACAAATATCGATAATAGTGAGCAAAACGGTTTATTAAGCTTGTCAACATAAAATTCTCTGTAACTATCATGTGACACCAAGTCTGTCTAGCACAAACATATACCTTCTAAATGAAGGGTGAAGTCGGTCACCATACAAATAAAGCTTACATTTCAATCACATGGGGAAGTGACATAAAAAACAATCATACAAACAAACAAAACACTTGTCTTAAGTGCAGTATAAGCATTACAGCTAACTTTAAGGGCAAAAATTACAATTTTTTTTTTTGCAAAATCCTATTAAGAAATGTATTGTTTTATAATAAAAGTTTTTGGGTGATTATTATATGAACCACAGGTCCCCTTTAACAATAACATCAAGTTAAATTCAAGTTTCCCACAAAAAACTTTGTGCGCTTTTAACCAATTTGAATACCTATTAAAATTAAGAAAACAGTTGGTGAGGAGTCTGCTACTGTTGACAATTATCACAGTAGAACTTTCTATTTGTAGTAACACACTTGTCATCTTTTTGCATGTTCACACATAGGAAATGGAACCACATTTTGCACTTAGAGCATTCTATCATGTTTTGCTTAGGTCTGTACATATGACAGCGGCAAAATTTTGTCATCTCTATTTTTTTTATCAAAACTTTAGCTCTGCGTGGCCTGTGAGGAAACATGGCCATATGCCCACTCTCAAAGCATTTAATTAAATGGGCTCTCATTTCTTCTTGACAAAACTCTATGTTGGCTAACTCAACACCTTCTGCAAGTGCAACAGCATTAGCCACAGCAAACAGTCCACAATCATTTGGTCCATGTTGTTTCTGTGTGCATTTAAAGAAAACCTCAAGAATTTGATTTTCCCCCACAAACAATGGGGCATAAAGCTTGAGAATCTGTGTTTTTAGTAATTCTGGGAAGCCTGTAAACCTCAAAGAGTCATAAATGGTCACCCATTTTCCATTGCTCTGAGACACAAGCCAGTGGTTTCCTAAGTGGTGGATCTGAATAACATTATCATCACTAAGTCCATCAACTGCAGAAGTGGCCAGAATTAGTGTGTCTATGAGACCAGCAATACATGGGTAATTTTGAGAAATAAGATGTAAGCTGGAATTGATTGAATTATCAGCGATCCATTTATCAGTGCTAATGTCATCTTTGTCTTTGTAGCTTAACTTAATCTTATTAATGGTTACCCATGTGTCATTAGGGTTTTCAGCAGTGTGTGGTGCCACAGACATATCAATATTTTCAACTTCCACACTTTTCCAAACATCCATTTTTTGCTGTTCAGCCTTTGAACCAAATCTTTGAAAGCCTAATTGTTTAGGCTTGCCATATTTTCGCGAAGGCAGTGGATTAAGATCCTCTATCCTAGCTTTTTTGGGGGGAGTTTCAAGGACTGGCAATCCCCTGTCACGAGGGATATGCAAAGAGACCTCTTCCACCATTTCTTTGATTTTTTTCTCTAGATCTACCAAGTACCCTTCATCTTTTACCAAATAAATGCAATCCAAGAGATTTTTTATGCCCTGTGCACAATGTCTTACTAATATGGTACGTTTCATTTTCCTACGTGGTGGAAGATATTCAAGCTTTTCACCTGATAGTTGCACTGTGCTGCTACTGGCATCTTGGATATTGGCATCTTCGCTATTGGCCTCAATTATTTGCAGGTTTTCAGAGAAGCACTCAGAGTCTAGTACAAACAGTGGATTGTTCGTATATGAAGGGTTGAGTCTGTCCCACCCCCAATTACTGAAGTGCTGAAAAATGCAACAGATATGCTTGCATGGCAACAAAAAGTTTGTGAAATCTTCACATGTACATGATGGTACCGGTCCGTTTAAATGAATCAGGTATTCTGCGTCCCCAGATTCACTCTTCACTTTAAAAATTCCATCTTTGTCATCCACAGTGGTGACATCTTTTTTATTAAGTGCAGTACAGTATCTTTTCATGACATGTAGAACAAAGTCCCTTGGACGGCTTTTGAGAAAACTTGGTATATCTTTTGAATATCTTCGATAATGTTCTGAGCTTCGTACATTTAGCTGAATATATCTAAGACAAACCATAAAATACAGTTAATATTCAAATAAATCTAACTTCATGCATAAGAACTAGTACATGGCATGTTTTAAGGCTGGTTCAGAGAAAATGAGGGACAAGTTAGATATATTTCCACGGTTAAAAAAAAAAAAAATCTGATAACTTACAATTATATATATATATATATATATAAATAAATAAACAGCTTTGTTTTATGAAGCACCTAGGCCTTCAGTACCAACATGGCTACAGTAACAAAAAAAATGTAAAAGCAATTCTAGGCAGTATTAAGACTACTGAGCAACATCACAAATTTTCTTAGCCCTGTTCTTGTCACATAAGTTTAGTTTCTCTTAATCTTATTCAAGAAAAGTGTGCTCTTGTATGGAAGTAAATAGATTGATGATGCTGGTTGTGTACAGATGTAATACAAATGGTCAAGGAAAAAAAAAGGAGGGTTAATAATGATGGATCGCAAATCTCCCCTATAACATGATTGGATTTTAGAATACCCTATGCTGTGTACATAAGGTCAGGAATGAAAGAGTGTCCCCAAAAAGTATACCAATTTAATATAAGTATCTGATTCCACTAAGGGCTCTTCCAGATGAGGAGATTGCAGGGGATTTGTTGCCTGCGACAAATGGCGAGCATTTTCGAGCGATTTTCCAAAGCGCCGTGCCGCGTGTGAATAGGAGCAGGCGCCTTTACACTTTAGCGGGCGCAAGACTGGGGGGAAGAGATTCATGGAGATTTGTTGCCCCAAAAACGCGGCGATTTGTCGCAGGCAACAAATCTCCCTGCAATCTCCTCGTCTGGAAGAGCACTAAAGCAATTTGCGGTTTCCTGTCAAACTAAAAGGTGCAAAACAGTGCTCAGTAGATATGTTAGTATCGATGCAATATTTAACCTTGATTAGTCAGTCCCTTAAATTCTGGTAAGTCACAGTGCCCACTGCCCCACTACCATAAGCTAGTTTGTGTGCTCTGAGTTTGCCCCGTCATCACTTATGTAATTGTACCCTTAGCTGTATGGTGTAGTCCATAAATGTTTAAAATGATAGCTGTACTATCTAAAGTTAAGGTTTTTGTAACTACTTTTGAATATCAATGGAAATATTGATAAAATATACAAATACTTACTTTTTGTACAGCATTGGAAAAAATTTACAATGCAGAACATTGATCATTTCACTTAATGTGCAGTTCTTGTAGCCATCCAAACAGTTGTGTTTAAGAATTTCATTCTGGCGTTCTAAACCATTGTTTGTATTTATTCGAACATGCAGAGATGAGTTTCTATAAACATGGGCCCATTTCTGATGTTGAGGGAATAAAAACAATTCAGTTAAGTGGACAGAGAATAATAATATATTACACTGTATTGGTGTGTGTAAATCACAATATTTGACAAATTTTTATAGCATAGAAAGTCACCTTTATTTCAGGCATCCATTTCATGGAGAACCATTTTCTAAAGGTTTCATTTTTCTTCCAATCCTGGCTTTTTTTTAGAGTAAGAAGAGCTTCGTTATGGCTTTCCATTGTTGTGGCTTTTGCAACATTTCTTATCATTTGTAATATTTTTTTCACATTTTGAACACCATGGACTTTTTTATTTAGCCATTCTGACCAAGCCTTTTCACGATGAAAGTCACATAGGATTATTTTAGTGTCTGAAAACAAAAATAATTTATTAATACTTAGTATAATAAAAGTTTGGTCAAACATACTTTGTTACAAACTAGCTAACAGTCATTAAATTCAAATCATTACCTTTGAAAACCTTCGTTACTGCATTTATTTCTTCCAGGCAGAAATCTACCATGAAATGATTGGCATTCCATTTTTTGTTCCAAGTTTTGAACATCTGCAAGGCCTCCTCTATATGCACTGCTGTTTCCTGTTGCACAACGAAAGCTCCAACTACAGCATAGCAAACATTTGTGCGTACACAGAGAAAAAATAGAGGAAGAGCATATCTCGTTGTTCGGTAGGTGGCATCTAGCAGTGTAACTTCCTTACCATATTTCTGCAACAGCCTTTGCTGCCATTCAGTTTGATAGCAATACAGAAAATCTCCATTTACTTTATTGGTGTGTGGGCGGTAAAAAATATTGACTGTTTTCTCTTCCTTCAGGTTATTTACAAGATCAATAACATTTTGCTGGTCAAGCACAGAATTTTTTCCTTCATATCTATCTTTGCACATAAGATTTGAAATATCTTTCTGTGTAGGGTAGAACCTTCTTCTAGAGGCTTCAGGAAGATCACCACTAGGAAACAATTCGCGCTGAACATATGCGTCAGTATGTCTCTTAACTTCACTCACTTTTCTGACACCACTTCGGTACAGTTCCACGATTTTATTTTTTACTCTTGGGTCTACTTTTTCTCTGAGGTTTGCCAACTGGTAAGGTAAAAACATATAGAGAACTGAAAAAAAATACTGAAATGAACTATAGAAAATAAAATATATACTAACTCAATTTCAGTCTGCAACATATTTAAATGTTGAATTTGACTGCGGCAATAATAGGAAAACTGTTTATGTATGCTGTATAAACAATTAAACATTACTGTAAATTCAAGACAACACACTTCTGCTACATAGTTAAATTGGGTTGAAAAAAGACCGAGTCCATCAAGTTCAACCCCTCCAAATTAAAAACCCAGCATACATACACACATCTCCACTCTTTCAAACACAAACCATATATTCCCATATCTATACTAACTGTAGAGTTTGGTATCAAAATAGCCTTTGATATTATGTCTGTCCAAAAAATCATCCAAACCCCTCTTAAAAGCATCAACAAACTCAGCCATCACAACATCACCCGGCAGTGCATTCCCCAACCTCACTGTCCTCACTGTGAAGAATCACCCACTCTGTTCCTTTAGATGAAAGTCCTTTTCTTCTAGTCTAAAGACTAGTCTATAGACTAGCTTAGTTAACAAACAAACAAAAATTTACCTCGCCTGATGTAGCATGGTTCTTATGGTCACTTAATTTAGGAAATTTTATGATGTAACTGTGGACACCTATATCCTTAATATTTTGCTCAAAAGCATTTTTAAGTGTTTGCGCGGTTACTTTTCTGTTTCTTTTACTGTCCTTTTCCAGCTGAAGAAAAAATAAATTGTTTTAGCTTTATAGTATTCATATAATCATTCTCATAGCATCATTTATTTTCAAATGTTTTAATGCCCCTCATTTTGAAAGGAAATGAAAAATAGCAAGACTAGGAAATTGAATTGCTCCGGTTAAGGCAACCCCCACTTACTAATTAATTTAATATCCTACACTGGAACTTTGCGCCTGCCCAGAGTAGTTAGCAGGAAAGCAAGGTGTATACATAATAGCAATTGTAAAAATGTTTTGCTGCACTTTAACAATCATTTTGTGAATGAAAAAAAGTCTATTATGCATTGCAACTATTCAGAGCACCTACTAAGCGTATGGTTGCAAATGTTAATGTTATGCAGAATTCAGGGCCATTAGAAATCACGGGGCCCCGTACAACAACATTTTCGGGGCCCCCTTGGTCTCACCCACCCTGGCACTCCAAAGCCCCACCCACCCTGTCACCCAAGTCCCACCCATGATTCCGCCCACTCCACATCACCGTTAAAAGACCACACAGACATCAGCACTAAAAAAGTAAAATTGGTGGCAGGGGCCTATAGAATATTAAATAATACATTGGTGGCCAGGGGATTAAAAAAAAAAAAACACATATTGGTGTCAGTAGAATTGAACTCATGGCTTCAGGATTTCAACATTGCCTCCTTTCATGGCTTGGGGTCTTTTCGCTGCTTCAGGACTTTTTCTGCAGTTTTCGTGACTTTGGGTGTTTTTAGCAATCCAGGAGTTCGGCATTTCCACATTTTGGCTGTTCGGGACTTCAGAAATGGTGGCCACACGTCTTCGGACTGTCAAGGGGGACACGGCAGTGAGTAAAGAGAGTCACATTACAAGGATTATTTGGGCACCTCTATCCCACAATATGGGCTATATATGATTGGAGCCTGTGATTATTGTAACTCATTAGCCCCTATAACTTTGCAATGTTCCACTTAATGTAAAGAATCTGACTAACTGGGACCCTAAAGAGTTAAACAGCTGAATAGTGCTGTCTTTTGAATACTTGTAATGTGACTCTCTGCTGCTGCTTTAGAGATAAGTCATATATGGACATGCATCTCCCTGGCAACGGCGTGCCCCGGACTTCCGCACATAACTTTACTTATGCAGCCCTCGTTCACAGACGCGTTGCTACTGCAACGCGCCTGCCTTTTTCCAGCTCTGACAGGCCCCCCTTCAGGGCCTGGCCCGGGACGCTTGTCCCCCCTGTCCCCCCCTGATGGCGGGCCTGGCAGAATTACTTCTGTTACTAAAAAAAGAATATCGAATGTATTATAACATGAATATGTTACAATTGACATTTGATCCTAGTTTGTGTTGCCTCTATATGCAAGATTTAATATGTAGAGAAAGCACTGTACTTGATTAATAGTTTCAGCAATATAGTGGACAGACATGTGGCTATTCCGACTGAGTTGCAATGGGAAGTCAGAAAAATGAAAATTTACAACACAGAATACGTTTAGTGAATAACAAAGTCCATGATTTAGCGTAAACCTACCTGAAAACTAGGATAATTAATTAAATGATACAAAAAGATCTTTGCTGTACAGTCCATTTTTTTTGTATTTTGTAGACATTGTCTCCTTTTTATGAAGATATGGTCTTCCCCCTAAAAAAAATCCAAGAAATTACATACAGATAGTTTAGATATTTACAGAAGACTGCTGCATTAGTACAGTATATACTGTATTACTTTTAGAGAAAGATGTATAATTGTTTGTGACCGATCATTAAGTATATTAACCATTTTAATATACAGTTAGAAAAGTAACTGTAGTTATGGAATGTTAAATTATATGCAATGTATTAAAGTTTCATTTGTAACATTTAGATCATTAGTATACAGTGAAGAAGAGCAATACAAATGTATGTTAGTTTCTTTATATAATTAGTTAATTGTATTTATTTTTTTCAAGTATGAAGAACACAGGTGTGTACGTAAAAAAAAAAAAAATCTGTGTCTAAACAAGACAAACCTGAGTGCAAGAAGACAGTGTACTGGAATTTGCTAGATGGTGTCCACAGGATTGGAAGGGAGCAGCCAGGTAATTGTAGGAATACGATACAACAGCATAAACATTTTTCAGTGGTCTGGTGTTGTCTGTGTAAATGATACCACCCAAAACCACTGTTTCCCCCCAATGTGCTCATTTAACGGCCAGGGAAACGAAAGATCAGCTTTCAAAGATAATTTTCTGTTCTCCAAGTTGTGTCTCAGGCAGTAGAATCTACAATTTGTTGTGGCACTTCGGTCTGTTTAATCAACACATCGTAGATTCTTTGATCTAATATAATTAACAAGTTAAACAGAAAACATTTTTGTAAAGTTCTTCACAAACAGTTTTTTTAAATAAATCGTGTTTATGGGGGCTATTTTATTAATGGAAAAGCTTGTGGTGCATCTCAGTTCATTTTGTCTGGTCTTGTGCTTTCATAAAGAGACAGTGCAGCACTATGGAACAGCTTTCTGCCAGGCTGTTTCTCCTATGCAACTGAAGGAGTTGCAATGGGACCTGGATCTTGTGTTAGGCAGATGCTATCTGGTTACCTTCCCATTGTTCTGTTGTTAGGCTGCTGGGGGGGGTTAGAGAAAGGGGTGATATCACTCCAACTTGCAGTACAGCAGTAAAGAGTGACTGAAGTTTATCAGAGCACAAGTCAGCAGCACTTGGGAAATTGACAATATATCTAGCCTTATATCAAAATTAAATATAAAAATATCTGTTCGGTCTTTTGAAAATTTGATTGCTGTGCAGAAGTCTTCTGGAGCAGCACTATTAACTTGTGAGTTTTGAAAAATAAACCTTTTCTCCATTACAGTATCGCTTTAATGTATAATATAAGAAGTGATTATTACACTTTTTAGATGCAAAATATAAATGCCAGATTAAGGATAAAAAAAAAAAAAGGGCCTGTAGTAACAATTTTATAAATGTAATAAAAATAAAAGATTTTGAGTGAGAAAAGTGGTTTTGATAGGATTAAGGAAAAAAAAATCAAAAACCGGTATGAAGAACAGAAAATGCAATGATGTGCATGAAACGTAATTGACTCAAAAATATTTTAAAAAGTAAACTGAAAATAAAGAACTCCAGGAAAAAAATTGTGCATGCAGGGCCACCCCCCCAACCAGGTTGTGTACATGTTAAAAAAAAAAACAAAAAACAATGTTTTAGTGCGTCTAAAGACAAACCTGAATGAGGAAGATAATATAGTGGAAGTCCCTGAGTGGTGGCCACAGGATCTGAAGGGAGTAGCTAGGAAATTGTAGGAATACGATACAACAGCAGAAACATTTTTCAAAGGTCTGGTGTTGTCTGTGTAAATGATACCACCCAAAACCAATGCTTCCCCCCCAATGTGCTCATATTATATGGCCAGGGGAAGGAAGGATCAGCTTTAAATGGCAATTTTCTGTTCTCAGAGTTGAAAGTGTCTCAGGCAGTAGAATCTACAATTATTGATCTCTGATAATTAAAGGGTTAAAACAGAAAAAATGTTTGTTTATTTTGTAAAGATCTTCACAAACAGTTCCAAATAAATTATGTTTATGGGGCTATTAATGAAAGTTATTCTGCCATTTTAAAAAGCATGTAAAAACTATAATCATATAAACCACGGGTCAGCAACCTTTACTATCAAAAAAGCCAGTTTGCCCTCTCTTCCTCTAAAGAAAAATACCCTGGAGCCACAAAACATAACACAGATTATAAACTTTTAAAAGTTTCAACCTTTTTTAAAATTTAACTATTACAACAACCGAATACAACAAACCAAAGTGCAGTGTGCATGTGTACGCCTACTTTGAAATAAATTAAACACTGAATAGCCCTATTAAATGCTAGTGTTCTCATCTATTTAAAGGGGAGTGCTATAGACATAATTTAAATATTCGTCACATCCACGTCTCTAGCCCTCGCACCTGCTGCAGCTGGACTCTGGAGGCTTCTCGTCTTGAATGTGCGACCTCTGTATGTCTTGAATGTGCTATTTTCTATCCCTCTAACCAATTTAGTTGCACTTAGTCTCTGCACTCTCTCCAGCTCATTTATATCCCTCTTAAGGACTGGAGTCCAAAACTGCACTGCATACTCCAGATAAGGCCTTACTAGGAATCTATAAAGAGGTATAAGGGCTCTTCCAGACGAGGAGATTCACGGAGATTTGTTGCCTGGCGACAAATCGCCGTGTTTTTGGGGCAACAAATCTCCCAGAATCTCTGCCTCTAGTCTCGCACCTGCTATAATGTAAAGTCGCCTCCTGAGGCATTTTCGAGCGATTTGAAAAAGCGCCGCGTGTGAACGGGCACAGGCGACTTTACATTATAGCAGGCGCGAGACTAGAGGCAACAAATCTCCGCAAATCTCCTCATTTGGAAGAGCCCTACTTCTGTTTTCATCCCTTGAGTTTATGCCCTTTTTTATGCAGGACAGAACTTTAATTTGCTTTAGTAGCTACAGAATGACACTGCCCAGAATTGTTATCTATAAAAACTCCAAGATCTTTCTCATTTAAGGAAACTCCAAACACAATGCCATTTAGTGTATAAACTGCATTTATGTTATTTTTGCATAACCTTGCATTTATCAACATTAAACCTAATTTTCCAGTTTGATGCCCCAACTTGGACAAATCACTCTGCAGAGTGCCAGCATCTTGCATGGAACCTATAATTCTGCACAATTTATAATCATCTGCAAAAATAGAAACAGTACTTTCTATTACCAAATTGAATAAACTCCTCTAAATTTACGTGGTCCCAATAGCTGCGGTTATAATAAATAAATCCTTAACAGATCCTTTCCTCTTACATAGGGCAACGAGGCAAGGGTGCCCTCTCTCATCCTTGCTATTTGCATTGGCAATAGAGCCACTTGCTCATCTTATTAGGGTGCATGAAAATATATCAGGCTTTGAACTGGGGCATAGAGAGGATAGGATACAATTATATGCTAATGATGCCATGTTATATTTGGGGGACAGAGGGGATTCAATTAAAAATGTAATGGACATACTGTCAGAATTCATTACAATGTCTGGGTTAAAATTAAATCCAAGCAAATCTTTAGCACACCTAATTGAACCTCCCATAGAGCAGGAACAAGTGTCCAGTTTTCCTTTTAAAATTGTAACGAAGTTTACTTACTTTGGGGTGAAGACGACAAGCAATCTCCAGTCGTATATCAGCAGCTAAACCTTGATCTGATCTTAGATTGGATGGTGTTTAAACTGAGAGCATGGTCTAACCTTCCTATTGGCCCAACAGGTAGGGTCCAGCTTATTAAAATGCTTTTTTTTGCCTGAATTCCTGTACATGCTGCAGCATGCCCAGTGTGGATCTGTAAGATCTATTTTGATCAAGTGAATGCCTCTTTCCAAAAATGTATGGGCTCAATCCAGACCCAGATTAAAGCAGGGAAAGTTAATGCAAGCCAAAAACAAAGCAGGTCTGGCCCTACCAGACATTTACCTATATTATCTGGCAGTCCAATTAGGGGATTTGAACACTTGGGTAGAAAATGCTTATCACAAAACTCCACTAACTTTGGGCACAATTAACAGGCTTTGAGGTGAATCCGATAAGCTGGATCTTTGGGAAGTTCTCAAAGACCTATAGGCAGGGGATGTCTTTGCCATTCTTCCGCCTGCTTTACAGGATTTGGCAGCTGAACAATAAAGCTTTAAAGACTACAGTTACAGAACCAGATACTCCACTTAAGCAATACTTGGATAGTCCTGATTATTCCAATCTAGGCCCCATGCCTCATTGGTCGCAGAGAGGAATTATCACCTTTGGAGATGTATAGCAAGCCGACAGGCTGATTCCTTTTGCACAGATAAGATGGTATCCCCTAATTATAGACTATGCACTATCCAATTATATATCTTACACAGAGCATATTATACACCAGCAAGACTTCATCTTATCAATGTTGAAGTTCCAGACCTTTGTACTAGATGTGCCCTAGAAAAAGGGACATTCATATGATGTGGAGTTGTTGTAAGATTGTCCCATACTCGGGGGCAATTCTAGACAATATGGAAGATATAATGCAAACAAAAATAAACAAAAACCCGAAAGTTTGTATTCTGGCCATAATACAGGATCTTAAGTTGAGCCAGTATAAATCACTTTTCTTCCAATAGGCACTGTTGCTGGCGAAGAGGCTCATAACTCAGAATTGGAAGGATATTGCACCTCCCATATTGATAAACTGGAAACAAACTATGCAGGATACGTGTAATGTCGAACAACTGATTTATATTAAAAGGGGGGTCCCTACCAAATTCCACAGGAAATGGGGTCCTTGGACAGATTTTTCCCCTCCCACATATGGGACCAACAGTAGGGCAATAAAACTCAAACACAGATGTTTATTATGTCAGCAGAATCCTTTATTATTACACAACATGGTATATAGTACTGTATTAAAATGTTATGTGTCCTAGGTTAAGTACGAATGTAGGTAATCTGTACACAATGTATTATTGCTTTAATAACTAAATTGTAGCATTGTAAACAAATTGTAGAACAGCAAAATGTTTCCTATTGTATTTGAGTGGTTATCCTTAATAAACTACCTGAATTTAAAAAAAAAAGAACAAAAAAAAAAAATTCATAATTTAACATGCAATTGAAGCTCTTAAATGTACCTGATTCTTGTCTCTTTGCTCCGCATATTTTTTCTTTTTGGGCAAGGACAAATCCTTCCCTAAATGGCAATTAAAAACCTTTCTTCCAACAATTACATAGGGAACACCAGTAAACTGTGTAATACAAACTCCATCAACATTTGTACCATGCCAATGAACGGTGGAATTTTTGCATGGTCAAAAATCTGAAATCAATCATTAAAATGGATTAGACAAAATTTTTTTATTAAGCACGTAGCGCAAACACTGTTTTCCATAGAATATGCCTTATAAAAAAAAAAAAAATTAATAAAGATTTACAATCGGATACTACACAATTAAGGCGGTAGAAGCAGGGGTGTAAGTAGATTTTAATGGTGTAAGTAGATTTTAATGGGCCCCACAGCAAAATATTTCTTCCACCCCCCCCCAAATGTTCAGCTTTGACCTGTCTTACCAATATTTATTGAAATTGTAAATGAATTAGGGTGTCATGGGGCCTGATTTCTCTGTAGCTACGGGTATGAGGGTAGAGGGTATGGAGGTAGTTTCTTTGGCAGCACAGTAAAATCTTTATTCCCCAAGTTCTTTGCACAGCTCAGAAGCAACACTATGGGGCAGATATACTATGTTGGGAAGGTGCGCTGGCGCAGCCTTCACTACACTTCGATAGCGTGCGCCAGGCGAATTTAAAGGGTCCCCTGTAATCATTGTATAAAACAAATCAAAAGTTTGACAGATAAGCTTTGAGTGGGGTTTAGAAATATCACAAATAATACCTTTATCTCCAAAATGTTTCTTCTTCTCAATAACAACAAAGTTGGTCTTACTACTTTCTTCAAAGACATGTATAGCATACATAGCTTCATCCAGTGAGGCAAAATTTTTCACTAGAGATGTTTCACACACCTAGGAAGAGAGTTGACTAATATTTCCAGTATAACAAATAATGCAAGAATTTGATATTACATTAAGGAAAGGTTTAAAAAAAGTTTAATTGGTGACGATTTATTGAGCTTCCCCCCCCCCCCCCATAACCCAACCAGTCCTGCCAGCTGAATGGTCTGGCTGTGCAGGGGAGCCGGAAACACTCAGGATGGGAACCAATCAGCAGCTAGGCTGACCTGATAGGGAACTGAAACCTGTGTAATAGTAGGGTTAAGACTGGCTCTTACCCTCCTACTGTGCATCGGCCAGGGATGTTAAGACACACCAACCCCTTATTTGAAACATGGACAGTGACTGTAGCAGATAGATTACAAAGAAAAAAAAAATGCCTAAACATTTGAATTACTTGATTAAAATGAAGTCTATGGGAGATAGACTTCCTGTAATGTGGAACTTTCTGGATAACAGGTTTCCAAATAACATTTCCAATAACTGTAGTAGGTCGCTATTTTTAGAATGGCTTTTAAACCTTTATTTGAGTTTTTGATGTAGACTTTTATATCATGTATTTTCTATGTATCTCCAAGTCACTATACATGGATAAAAATAAACATGCAACTAATGGGTTTTGTCTAGATGTGGAAATGTAATCACTATGCAAGGCAAGACGTTATGAATGGGAGATAATTAAAGCTCTCACATCCAGTGTTGGAAAATGACCATAATATAGTAGCAATGCTAATCACTGCTTCAACATACCGTAAAACCAATTTCTAGTGTACTTGAGCGTAAAGGAAAGAGTATATCCAAACAAACGTTTAATGCATTTTATAAACCATAATCTAGTCTTACCATTTCTTGATCTTTGTTGAATTTATTCTCTGTCTCACTATCATCGATCAAGCTCATTCTGACTGTCTTTTCTATTAAAATATATGCCACATTAAATATTTAGTTGCCATAGAAATGTAATGTGCAAAATTAGATAAGTATTAAATATCAATAATGCATTAAAGTAAACAAAGGGATTCTGTATTTTTTTATTTCTGAATTATATAAATATAATTACAAATACCATTTAAAAATCATTTCTTGAACATTTAAATATATAATTTTAAAGCTGTAATAATGTTGTGTAGGCAGGGAATTCAGGTCATCGTGCCGAGCTTTTGGAAAAAGTCCGCACAACACAATTGACACTATTTTTTTTTAAAGAATCAACTACAAATATTGCAATTGGCCGCATTTATCTCAACCAATCTCTTACTTACAATTGTAAAACACCCTAAATATTGAGCATAGGGACATATTAGGCATAGGAACAGGTACGGCACACGCAGGGAGCATCGGGACAAGCAGGGAGCATAGGGACAGGCTGGGCACACGCAGGGAGCATAGGGACAAGCAGGGGGCATAGGGACAAGCAGGGCACACGCAGAGAGCATAGGGACAAGCAGGGAGCATAGGGACAGGCAGGGCACACGCAGGGAGCATAGGGACAAGCAGGGAGCATAGGGACAAGCAGGGCACACGCAGAGAGCATATGGACAAGCAGGGAGCATAGGGACAAGCAGGGCACACGCAGGGAGCATAGGGACAAGCAGGGAGCATAGGGACAGGCTGGGCACACGCAGGGAGCATAGGGACAAGCAGGGAGCATAGGGACAGGCTGGGCACACGCAGGGAGCATAGGGGCAAGCAGGGCGCACACAGGGAGCATAGGGACACGCAGGGGCATAGGGACAAGCAAGGGGGCATAGGGACAAGCAGGGCACAAGCAAGGGGGCATAGGGACAAGCAGGGGGCATAGGGACAAGCAGGGGGCATAGGGACAAGCAGGGCACACGCAGAGAGCATAGGGACAAGCAGGGCACACGCAGAGAGCATAGGGACAAGCAGGGCACACGCAGGGAGCATAGGGACACGCAGGGAGCATAGGGACACGCAGGGAGCATAGGGACAAGCAGGGAGCATAGGGACAAGCAGGGAGCATAGGGCGGGGCACACACCTGAAAGGGTCTGAGTAAAAAAAAAAAAACCAAAAAAAAAAAAAACCAACATAACTCAAAACAGCATCCACACACCAAAAAATTTAAATATTCACATATAAGTAGGAAACAATAAGCCCTTAAATGAGGAGCACATACCATACAGAGAGTAAAAAAAAAAAATCAACATTTCACGCAGGGAGCATAGGGACAAGCAAGGGGGCATAGGGACAAGCAGGGAGCATAGGGACAAGCAGGGCACACGCAGGGAGCATAGGGACAAGCAGAGAGCATAGGGACAAGCAGGGCACACGCAGGGAGCATAGGGACAAGCAGGGGGCATAGGGACAAGCAGGGCACACGCAGAGAGCATAGGGACAAGCAGAGAGCATAGGGACAAGCAGGGCACACGCAGGGAGCATAGGGACAAGCAGGGAGCATAGGGACAAGCAGGGCACACGCAGGGAGCATAGGGACAAGCAGGGAGCATAGGGACAGGCAGGGCACACGCAGGGAGCATAGGGACAAGCAGGGAGCATAGGGACAAGCAGGGCACACGCAGAGAGCATAGGGACAAGCAGGGAGCATAGGGACAAGCAGGGCACACGCAGGGAGCATAGGGACAAGCAGGGAGCATAGGGACAAGCAGGGCACACGCAGGGAGCATAGGGACAAGCAGGGAGCATAGGGACAGGCTGGGCACACGCAGGGAGCATAGGGGCAAGCAGGGCGCACACAGGGAGCATAGGGACACGCAGGGGCATAGGGACAAGCAGGGGGCATAGGGACAAGCAGGGCACACGCAGAGAGCATAGGGACAAGCAGGGCACACGCAGAGAGCATAGGGACAAGCAGGGCACACGCAGGGAGCATAGGGACACGCAGGGAGCATAGGGACACGCAGGGAGCATAGGGACACGCAGGGAGCATAGGGACACGCAGGGAGCATAGGGACACGCAGGGAGCATAGGGACAAGCAGGGAGCATAGGGACAAGCAGGGCACACGCAGGGAGCATAGGGACAAGCAGGGAGCATAGGGACAAGCAGGGAGCATAGGGACACGCAGGGAGCATAGGGACACGCAGGGAGCATAGGGACACGCAGGGAGCATAGGGACACGCAGGGAGCATAGGGACACGCAGGGAGCATAGGGACAAGCAGGGCACACGCAGGGAGCATAGGGACAAGCAGGGAGCATAGGGACAAGCAGGGAGCATAGGGACAAGCAGGGAGCATAGGGACACGCAGGGAGCATAGGGACACGCAGGGAGCATAGGGACAAGCAGGGAGCATAGGGACAAGCAGGGCACACGCAGGGAGCATAGGGACAAGCAGGGCACACGCAGGGAGCATAGGGACAAGCAGGGCACACGCAGGGAGCATAGGGACAAGCAGGGAGCATAGGGACAAGCAGGGAGCATAGGGACACGCAGGGAGCATAGGGACAAGCAGGGAGCATAGGGACAAGCAGGGCACACGCAGGGAGCATAGGGACAAGCAGGGAGCATAGGGACAAGCAGGGAGCATAGGGACACGCAGGGAGCATAGGGACACGCAGGGAGCATAGGGACACGCAGGGAGCATAGGGACACGCAGGGAGCATAGGGACAAGCAGGGAGCATAGGGACAAGCAGGGCACACGCAGGGAGCATAGGGACAAGCAGGGAGCATAGGGACAAGCAGGGAGCATAGGGACACGCAGGGAGCATAGGGACACGCAGGGAGCATAGGGACAAGCAGGGAGCATAGGGACAAGCAGGGCACACGCAGGGAGCATAGGGACAAGCAGGGAGCATAGGGACACGCAGGGAGCATAGGGACACGCAGGGAGCATAGGGACAAGCAGGGAGCATAGGGACAAGCAGGGCACACGCAGGGAGCATAGGGACAAGCAGGGAGCATAGGGACAAGCAGGGAGCATAGGGACACGCAGGGAGCATAGGGACAAGCAGGGAGCATAGGGACAAGCAGGGCACACGCAGGGAGCATAGGGACAAGCAGGGAGCATAGGGACAAGCAGGGAGCATAGGGACACGCAGGGAGCATAGGGACACGCAGGGAGCATAGGGACACGCAGGGAGCATAGGGACACGCAGGGAGCATAGGGACAAGCAGGGAGCATAGGGACAAGCAGGGCACACGCAGGGAGCATAGGGACAAGCAGGGAGCATAGGGACAAGCAGGGAGCATAGGGACACGCAGGGAGCATAGGGACACGCAGGGAGCATAGGGACAAGCAGGGAGCATAGGGACAAGCAGGGAGCATAGGGACAAGCAGGGAGCATAGGGACACGCAGGGAGCATAGGGACAAGCAGGGAGCATAGGGACAAGCAGGGCACACGCAGGGAGCATAGGGACAAGCAGGGAGCATAGGGACAAGCAGGGAGCATAGGGACAAGCAGGGAGCATAGGGACACGCAGGGAGCATAGGGACACGCAGGGAGCATAGGGACACGCAGGGAGCATAGGGACAAGCAGGGAGCATAGGGCGGGGCACACACCTGAAAGGGTCTGAGTAAAAAAAAAAAACCAAAAAAAAAAAACCAACATAACTCAAAACAGCATCCACACACCAAAAAATTTAAATATTCACATATAAGTAGGAAACAATAAGCCCTTAAATGAGGAGCACATACCATACAGAGAGTAAAAAAAAATCAACATTTAGCAACATAAAATGCCCCAGAGGCAGATCCGTTTTGCACAAATAAACATGTATTCCTTGGGGTAAAGTGAATATTTAAGCCTGCAGCAATAAAAGTATGTAGCACTCACTGCAACCAATAACGCGTTCTTCTCCTCGTATCCACGCGTAACCACTAAGCTGGACTCACGTGCATTCGGCTTATATAGCCCCTTGAAGAAGGCGCCGAATAGGCGCTCAATATCACGTGTCCGTCACGTGAACATGACGTCACCCGCTGTGCCAAGATCAACTAGGAACTAGCAGCTACCGAAAGTCCATACGACGCTCAGAGATAGTCACAGGCAGCTTGGTTGCTGGGTTGGAGGGGTGAGCCCTGTCTTGCACTGGCACTGCTTTATGCTGGAGTTACTGTGGTTTGTAGGCTGAACGGCCTTATACTGTGGTAACTGGGAGTTTATCAGCTATGCTGCAGTCCAGGCTTCTATGTGGTTGTAACGCCCCACACCTGTCCCTTTATATGGTGGCCCATGCCTTTGGAAATGGGTGTTGGTCTGGGCAGTCTCACTCTCTTAAAATCTGCAAGCAGGGGATGATTAATCTCATGGAGCTGTGGTCTAGGACAGGTTATCTTTCTCCTTTAACAGCTAATGGCTGGGGACAGGGCTGCCATTAGAAATCACGGGGCCGTACAACAACATTTTCCAGCCTGCCCACCAATCCCCACCCCAGATCCCGCCCACTTAACATCACAGTTAAAAGACCACACAGACATCAGCGCTAAGGCCCCCTATAAGTTAAAATAACTTACAAGGTGAAAAAAAAATTGGGGCCACAAAGAATATTTTTTTAAAAAAAACATTGGTGGCAGGGGCCTATAATATTAAAATAATACATTGGTGGCCAGGGGATAAAAAAAAAAAGTAGAATTGAACTCGTGGCTTCAGGACTTCAACTTCGCTTCCTTTTGTGACTTCGGGTCTTTTCGCCGCTTCAGGACTTCAATTTCGGCTGTTTTTGTGACTTCGGGTTTTTTCACTGGTTCGGGACTTCGGCTTTTCAACATTTCCGCATTCGGGACATCAGAAGGAGGTGACACAGCTTCCGTCGGAAACAAGGGGGGGGGAGGGGGGAAAATTTCCTGACTCCAAAATGGCAATCAGACTAATCCCTGGATCAACTTGTACTATGAGCTATTTCCCATAACCCTGTATTCCCTCACTTGCTATAAAGCCATCCAACCCCTTCTTAAAGCTATCTAATGTATCAGCCTGTACAACTGATTCAGGGAGAGAATTCCACATCTTCTCAGCTCTCACTGTAAAAAAAACCCCTACAGATATTTAGCTGGAACCTCTTTTCCTCTAATCGGAATGGGTGACCTTGTGTCATCTGGAAAGACCTGGTAAATAAAGTATTAGAGAGATTATTATATGATCCCTTTATATATTTATACATAGTTATCATATCACCCCTTAAGCGCCTCTTCTCCAGCGTGAACATCCCCAATTTGGCCAGTCTTTCCTCATAGCTAAGATTTTCAATACTTTTTACCAGCTTAGTTGCCCTTCTCTGTTCCCTCTCTAATTCAATAATGTCCTGTTTGACTGATGGAGACCAAATCTGTATGGCATATTCTAGATGGGGCCTTACAAGTGCTCTATACAGTGGAAGAATGACCCCCTCCTCCCTTGACTCTATGCCCCTTTTAATACAGCTCAAAACTTTATTTGCCCTTGATGCTGCTGACTGGCATTGCTTGCTACAGCCAAGTTTATCATCTACAAGGACTCCAAGGTCCTTTTCCATAATGGATTTGCCTAGTGCAGTCCCATTAAGGCTATAAGTGGCTTGGATATTTTTACATCCCAGGTGCATTTTACTGTGCTTGAGTGTATCACTATGCAGTGGTGAAATGTGGGCTCTATGGGCCCCTCAACCACCCTTACCTGAGGGCCCCAGCTCCCCTTATCCAAAGGCATTTGAAAATATGAAGGGGGGGGTGGGCTGTCAAGGATTGGGAATGGGAATTATGGGACTAGGGCCCATAACATATTTATTATTGCCTGCTAGGGGCACCATGTCATGAAATGTTGTGGCTAAGGTGTCATATTGCTGAGGCCACTGTGCCTTGGAAATTGGAATGCTGGGCAGTCTTTGTTACGAAATGCTTATGTACCATATTCCTGGGCCACTGTGCCTGAGGCGAATGTGGCTTATATGTAATAGAAGGAAGGCTGGAGCTTTGCTTTCACACCAGCTTTCTGCATTGCCAGATCCTCTGCTCTCTGATAAAGTTATTTTGAGCATGTCGGGACAATATGTGCCAGGGAAAAAAATGACACCAGTCTAATTAGCAAATCAATGTATGTTTATTTCTCATGTATAAAAAAAAAGATGTAAATGTATATAAAAATGTATATTAAAAATCACATATATGTATATATATATATATATATATATATATAAATATATATATACGTGCATTCATAGTGTGTTTCTGGCTGTACACAGGGGCTAGGATAACTCCCCCTTTGTGGCATGTATGTGCAGTTTTCTTGCATCATACGGCTTGTGACCAGGGCAAGTTGGGTTTCCCGAGAGTTTCCAAGAACAGCTGCTCTTCTTCCAGAAAGTCCCTGTCCTGGGACATAAGAAACACATTGTATAGGTAAAGGAGTGGAATAGGCATGACATAAAACTATAGTAACACTTAGGGGCAGATTTATCAAAGTGTGAGATTACAGCTCACCACAGAAACATTCACAGACTTTCTACTCGTTTCTATAAGATTTTTAAAAATGTATTTATCGAATGGCGGAATAAACAGCACTGAGTTAGACAAATATTGGTTTTGTGTGACTGACTGCTCTGGGTTATGCCATTAATGCTAATCTGCACCTGATTTACTATAATTAATCAGAGCTAATGACAAAATATATCAAAGTGCCACATATCCAGCACTTCACTATTCTCACCTGCTGTGCAGACATCTTGAGCATTGCAAGTTTGGCATGGAACTCGGTTATTTGTGGTTTGCTGTTTTCCTGCAGTGCTGCTGGGATCCCGACAGCTACAAGAAAGTGAATAAAGGCCAATACTCAATTTAACACTTTCAAGTCAAAACAATGTAGAGAGAAGCAAAATACAGATATGTAGGAAATAATGTATCCCTTTTTGTAAGATACAATATATAGTGAATAAAGTACCCCCTCTTGTAAAACAAGGATATAATAAGTTACTGAGGAGTTCCATGACCATATAAAACAATTGCATCACTAAGTACCGTTTATATAGTGAATGATGTTCCCCCTATTGTAAAATATAAGGATATTATAAGTCACGAGGAGTTCCATGACCATATACAGGTCATGGAACTCCGAGGTTATTTCTAATATCCTCATATTTTCCAACAAGGGGTGTATTATAATACACAAGTTTTAGGGAGTCATGTGACAAAAATGACATCACTAGTCACCGTTCATAACTGATGACATTACTAGTCACCATTTATAAGGATATAATTTACAAGATATTCATGGCTTTTGTGTATTATAAGGATATAATTTACAGGATATTCATGGTTCTTGTGTAATATACTGTATATATTCTATATTATAAGTCACAGAGAAGAGTTCCATGACCATATAAAGGCACATGGGCTGAGTGTTGATGGCTTTTATACAGGTTATGGAACTCCTCGGTTACTTGTAATATAAACAGATCAATGATTAAAACTGATGACATCACTAAACACAATCTATAAGGATATAATTATTTTTTTTTAATGTATACACACTGTAAAATACATTCTGCCTACTGTCTCAGAAGTCGCCTTCATACTGCTGCCACAAAAAATATCATACCCCTTGCAGTGGGTTTCACATTCTGTGCCATGAGGGCAGGCTCTGGGAGTCTGGCAGTTAGCAGGACGCTGGCAGTGGGAAGCTCTTGCCGGAGTTGGGTTAACTGTCTTCTCTGCTGTGCCAGGCTCAGACGCTCCTGGGGAATAGAGTAGTTTTTAATAAAAGTGAATTTACTTGAATAAGTTGTCAGTGGTGTAACTATAGACATTTGTGGGTATACTGTATGGTTCCCGCTCCCTTTTAGTTGAACCTGATTTGCCACAGAAACTCTTTACCTGGTGAATATGTTCCTCCTGTTGTCGCAGAATTTCCAGTTTCTGTTGAATTGCCCTTAAACGGCCCTGGTGCTCAGATTCCACTTTGTGGGCCTCTGCTAGAGCTTTCTCTCCCTCCTCATAGCGTTGTGATGCCAACTGAGAAAAGAGAAAGAAGTCTGATATTTTAAACTGCTATGCGCCAATCTACCACTAGATGTCAGAGCTGTCACATCTTCATGAGCATCACTAGCCCTTATATCATTATAGGGAACAGAATAACAAAAGAATTGGAAGCATGTGAGTGGGCATACATTACCTTGCTCATGCTCTCTATTTCCTCAGCACGCTGTCGCACACGCAAAGCAGATGCATTAATCCTTTCTTTTTCCAAGCGGAGGTCTTGTCTTTCTTTCTCCATAGCCTCGCGGGCTAAAACCAGCTGTTCCTCTTTGTTAAGCAGCTCACTAGCCTTTATCTTTAAGTCTGCCTGCTCCTGGGGGAAGCAGAGCAGTGTAGAGGTTTATATAAAAGCAAACATGGAGGGCAAAATAGGACAAAGAGGTGGCTTGGGTGTTTAGGGCAAGATTTCAGAGCAAATGGGCAGTTAGACAAAGCATTTTAAATAACTGATAAGAGTAGTGGTCACATCATGGGTCTTTGTGGAATAAATTCTGACTTTAGCAGGTAACCACATTTTTTCAGCAGGAGTGTATGACACAAAAAGTCAATTACAAATTGGCAGAAATAAAATGGAGCCAGTCCCACTACAGAGGTTACATGTACCTTGGCCAAATTTATAATGACCCCCTCCCTCTGAGTTTCTGCCATAATGGCCCTGTTTGCTTCTTTCTCTGCTCGTTCCTTGCTTAGCTTTTGCTGGTTATGAAAGTCGGACCACTCTGCTGCCAGCTTTCGGCGCTCCTCTGCGCAGCGAGACATGACAGATTGCTGTTCCTCCAGGAGAGTGCTCTGTAAATGAAGGTAGAGCCCATGAATGAGGGTTGAAAGTATGTACAGTCCATATATTATGGATAAGGGACAAAAAGTAATGAAAATTATCCCAGGCACGAGCAGGTTAATGTGTGAATTGAAGGTAACAAATTCCAACTTTAACCGAGTCTCCTATAAAGATGTGCTCTGGATTTATATGTGGCTATTTCCTCAGTGAATCCATATGGTAGCCTGGCAACAGATACAGACACTTTAGTTATGATTACAATTGCTGTAAGTCTGCCTCACTAGCAGTAATGTTCATACAATTAAAGCTATCAGGGATATATAAACAGACTGTGGCTTTACCATGCATCACATAAATCATTTATATTATACCCACAAACATCCTGTCTCACTGGGTACAGTTTAACAACTGTGTGGTTTTAACAGGGGACATGTAGTTTACATCATACTGTTTTAATGGAAAGGCTATATTACATATGCCAAGTGATTTGTTTACACTGTCAGATGGACTTTGTCAGGAAATAAAGAGTTTGCTTGAATTACAAACAAATCAGAGGTGCACGAACCCTCAGATAAGTGATGAGTAACAAGCGTATGCTTTGCTCTTGCCAGTGCTGTTAATACACAAACTTGCCCAATAACGTGAGATAAAAAGCATATTATCAGGGGGGTTCAACCAGTGTAGCAACTCAGACCCCTGTGTTTGGCTGTAGTCTAGCAACATTGTGTGGCCCAAGTTGAAACAGAGGACTAGATAAATGCTATAAAGCACAGTCTACAGCAGGGGTCCCCAACCTTTTTAACCCGCGAGCCACATTCAAATGTTAAAAATGGTTGGAGAGCAACAAAAAAAAGTGGGGTGACAAATATGGGCTGTGATTGGGTATTTGATAGCCCCTATATGGACTGGCAGCCAACAGGTGAATCTGTTTGGCAGTACTCATGGTTTTAATGCAATTAAAGTTTGCCTTTTAGCCATGAATTAAAAAAAAAAAAAATCACCTGCTTTGAGGCAACCGAGAGCAATATTCAAGGGGTCGGAGAGCAACGTGTTGCTCACGAGCCACTGGTTGGGGATCACTGGTCTACAGAAAGCAGTGAGCCTCTTACAAAAGTATGCTCTCAAAGGGAATATTGACATGTTAATTATTTTCACCCGCAAGCTCAAAACTTGTCAAATGCTCAGGTCCTGCATAAAAACATACTTACTATGATTTTCAATTTGCAATTGCTGGGTATATGAAGCCAATCTGTAACTTTCAACCTAAATTCATTGGCGCAGCCAACAAAATAACTCTCTCTCTCTATATATATCTATATTCTTAACAAACCTCACTGATTGGATAACAAAGAGCAGTGGGGGAAGAACAAAGCTGTCTGTAGGATGATCTTCATCACTCAAACCTCCAGGCTGGTGAAAATTCCACTTACCTTTGCCCTTTCCAGCTCTTCTCTTTCTATTGCCATTTGCTGCGTCATGACTCTCCTCTGCTCCTCCAGTGAACGCTGCAATGATTCTACTTTAACTTGTTCTGAGGTGACCCTCCAACGTTCCTGTGGAAAGAAAACTCATTAGTTCCTCCTACAGTGGGGTTGCCAGGCAGCTCATAACCATCACAAAGGTGGGGGTCATTTTCTCACCTGTTCTAGGAGACGGCTTTGCTCAGTTAGCCGTGTCTCCATGTTGGTTATTACCATACGGAGACGGTTTCGTTCTTGCTCCATGTCTTTCTGTTGATGGCTCAGTTGCTCCTGGAGTGCTGGGGAAAGAATTTATCTTTTGTGGTAATTGAGATGCCTTGAGGTGGCCATTGACATTAAGATTTTTCTCTCCCTATTGACTGATTTTAGTCTTGTCTAAATCACCCTCCTATTTCATGCTTTTCATTCATATATTTATTATGTTAAATATAGCAATATAAATTCTCCCATAAATCAATATAATATTTAAATCATCTTTTCCATGGAACAGAATGCTAACAATGCTTTTATGGATGTAGATCATAATGGACAACATCACTAAAAGTAGACCTCGCATTAGTTAAGTATGGGCACTCCTGGGTTATGGGCACCGAACGATCGTGCATGTTTTAGCCCGACATTGGTCAGAAAATCGATCGGCCAGGTTAAAAGGTTTTCAACGTTCACAGTGAAATCTATTCATTGTCTAGTTGTTTGTAAGGCCAAGCAGACAGCTAACCACAGTTTTCCTAGCTTCAACAAGACGATATCTTGAAATAGCCTTTTTTTGTTGATGGACAAATTGTACATTTAAACGATTATTTCAAGACAATCTTAACATCTATGGTCACCTTTACTGTGTGCCCCCCTTGGAAAGAACAGTAGTATTACAGCCACACATACAGCTGTTCTCCATTTTGTGCGTGTACCTCTGAGCTGCCCTTCTCTCTGTCTTGCTCCTGTCTCGAGTTCCTGAGAAGTAGTCTGCTGAGTGCTTTCTACTCTGTGGGACAGGTCACTTAGCTTGTAGGAGAACGACTCCATTTGTTCAATGACTGTGTTCAGTGATCTGGAGAGGAGTGGAGATGAATCAGTAGAAGGCAAAAGGAGAGACATTAGTTCCAAGGACAAACAGAAGAAAGCAGTCAAAAGTAGACAGAAAAGTCTTTGCAATTCATGATTGCCACTTCGTGTATAACAGCTTTGTTATGTTTATAGTCGAAGAAGACATAGTTAATGCACTAATTAGTAGTTTGTTATACATGTGAGTTACAGGGTGAGACTCCCTGTATAATTGGTTGTTGGTTTCAAACCTTGTGTGGGAGGAAGCACTAGTCACTGCGTCAATCTCTTGCTCCTTTAGCCGCTTGAGCCTCTGCAGCTGCTCCTCATGGTCTCTGCACATCTCCTGGACAGACACTCTGTAGAAGCGAGAGATACCCATATCTATAAACTGCCCCAGAAGGGAGAGGGAAGGCAATGGGAGTTCAATCTCACCTCTGCAGTTCGCGAATTCGCTCCAGCTCCTGTTCCTTCTCCTGCTGGAATTCAGTTAGTTTTTTTTGATACTGCACCAGCAGTTCTGCTTTCTCGTTTTCTGTGCTTTGGCACCTAGATAGGTACTGCGCAGACAATTCCTGGTTTTCAAGGCGTAGGCGCTCTTCTCTTTGCCGGGCAGAGTCTTCCACCAGTTTTAGGCGGCTCCTGTGGAGAAAAGAATTCAATGAGTGAACTAACATGTAACCTACTTCTGTTTAGGCATGACCTTGGAACTGGGTGCTAATGGGTATATATATATATATATATAGGTATATTATAGATTAAAAGGGTTGTGGTACCGATGTGTGCTCTCTATCAGCTCCATATCCTCCTGGTGTCTCTCACGCAGGGTTTCTAGTATCAGGTTCTGTTGGTCCTTCTCCAGCTGCAGCTTTCTGACCTGCAGGAGACATGGGCAGCTTGGTTTACCACTGGCATATTATGCAGAGTTCTATTGAAAATGGCTTGTTTGGATGAATAAAAAAGTCAGCCTATGGATACGGTAACCACAGCACCTGTGCCTCCAGGTCCATCACTCGGTTCTGTGACAGCAGGAGATCCCCGTGAAAATCAGCATCGCCATCTCGTGCTCTTCTTTCGACTGCACGTGAGACCACTGTCTGCTGCTGGAAAAGCAATGGATGTATAAGCAGCAGCTGCAATTAGGTATGATTATAGGGGTGTAGGGAATTACAATCTTAAATCTTGTACCCTTTTGAATCCGCTGACCTATCGGAGAATCGTTCTTTTTTTTTTTTTTTTTTTTATATTTAATTTATTTATTCAATTTTTTTAACAAGACAAAAAATATAAGACAGAACGAATAAATACAAAGTAAAATAAGTATCATCTTCTTGCATATTCATCACAACTTCGATAAATTCATTTTCCCTTATACATAAATCAATAAATACAGAAAGAAAAAGAAAGAAAGAGAGAAAAAAAAAAAAAAACAAAGGAATAGATACACAAGTTTTTATTATTATTCCCCCCTTCTTAATTGACCATCATTTCCTAGGTAATCACACCAAAGTTCCCATAGTTTATGGTGTTTATTAAATTTCCCTCTTTTTTTTGCTATTATTTCTTCTATACCTCGTATTTCTTCAATTTCCTTAATCCATGATATTTTATTTATTGATAGTTTTGTTTTCCATTTATGAGGTATCATGTTCCTTGCCACAGCTATTATTAATTTAATTACTGGGTCGGTGATAGTTTTTTTCTCTTTATAATCATAAAGCAGTATAATTTGTGTTATATCTGTATCTGATATATTGGTTCCCATTTTATTTATTACAGATCGTACATAATCCCAAAAAGGTCTAATCACCTCACATTCCAGCCATAAATGAATATATGTTCCCTTCTCTTTTCCACATCTCCAGCATGTCTCGGGCATTCCATACATGTTATGGAGTTTGGTCGGTGTATAATACCATCTAGATATCAACTTATAACTAAATTCTTGCAGTTTTGTATCCTTGGATATCTCTATATTGGCTTTGCAAATATAATTCCACTCCTGATCTGATAGGGATATTTTTAGTTCCTCCTCCCATTTTTTAAAGAAGCATGGTTTGCTTGATGATCCTTTAATTAACTCCCTGTAGGTTCTCGATAGACTGTGTTGTGTTTTCTCTCCTCTGTCTATAAATTTCTCAAACCAAGTTAAGGGTCTCCTAATATCTTTCAATCCCAAGGAACAGATAAAGTGTCTTATCTGGTTTAATACCCAATTTATTCTTGGATGGTATCCATATTTTGCTATTAAGTTTCCTGTTGTGATTATTCCATCTTTATCAAGGAAATCTTTTATTCTCAATATTTTACCTTCCTTTTCTTCCCATTTTTTCAATAATCTATCTTCTTGACCCGGAACAAAGATGGGATTATCACATATTGGACTCATAATAGATGGGTATGTGATTATGTTTAATTTTCTATTTTTCCTTCCCCATACCTTTACAGTTGGTGCAACTGTAAGTTCTTTATTATCTGTTTTTACATCTAATTTTATGTTGGATCCAAAGGCGGCTCCTAATAATATACCCTCATCTCCTCTTTCAGCATTGAACCATGGTGATGAATCATCCTCTAAGGCCCAGTTTAACACCCTTGACACCTGCACTGCTTCATAGTAAGTATAAAGGCATGGGAAACTCACCCCTCCTTCTTTTTTTTTCCGAATCAGATTCGCATATGATACCCTTGGTGGTTTGTCTCTCCAGACATATCTCATCAAAATACTTTTCATTTTTGAAAAAAATCCTTTTGGTAAGTATATCGGTAATGCCTGGAATATGTACAATATCTGAGGGAGTATCATCATTTTAATAATATTCATTCTTCCAAACCATGAAATATTAATATTTTTATATCTAACCAATTCTCTTTCTATTATTTGGAATAGTGGAACATAATTTCTGATGTATAATTGGTTTGCTTGAGATGTGATATAGATTCCCAGGTATTTGATTTCCTTAGTTGACCATTTTAGGAGAAATTTTTTTTCCAGTTGCTCTGCCTCTTCTTTTTTCAGGTTTAAGTTTAGTATTTCAGATTTTTTATAGTTAATTTTGAAATTTGTAAACGTTTTATATCTCTCTAATAGTTTCATTATATGTGGAATTGTTGTTTTGGGTTCAGATACATAAAATAATAAATCATCAGCAAATGCTGCTACTTTATGTTGTGTTCCCCTGATTTTAACTCCCTTTATCTCTTCTTCTTCTCTAACTGCATTAAGTAGGGTTTCAATACATAGGACAAATAATATAGGAGATAGGGGACATCCCTGTCTAGTGCCGTTCCTTATGTTAATTTTTTCAGATAAAGTACCGTTAATCTTTACCTTTGCATTTGGGGTTATATATAATGACATTATTTTGCTGACCAACTTATCTCCAAATCCCATATACCATAATACTTTTTCCATGAAATCCCAGGATAGTCTATCGAACGCTTTTTCTGCATCCATTGATATTATTACTGCTTTGTGATTTCTTTTTTGTATTGTCTTAATCAAATTTAATGTTCTAATTATATTATTTTTCCCTTCTCTCTTAGGTACAAATCCGCTTTGATCTTTTTGTATTAACATTGGTAAGTATTTTTGTAATCTGTCTGCTATAAGTTTGGCAAATATTTTTTGGTCCAGATTAATTAAGGAAATGGGTCTATAACTAGCACAGTCCGTCGGGTCCTTCCCTTCTTTATATATAACCGTAATATGTGCTTCTTGTGATTGGCTTGGAATATTGCTTTTTCTATTTTGTTCATTATATAGTTCTAAAAGTGTTGTAAGAAGCTCATTCTGAAATTTTTTATAATACAAAGCGGTTAATCCATCCGGGCCTGGGCTTTTCCCTACCGTGAGTTCTCGGATTATTTTTCTTAATTCATTTTCGGTAAATGGTAATTCTAAATTTTCCATTACCTCTGTAGGTATTCTCGGAATTTTTAGTGTTTGCAGAAAGTTATTCATATCGATTTGGGTTTTTGCTCATCTTCTTTAGATTTTCTTTTTTGATCGTTTAAGTTATAGAGTTTATTATAATATTTTTGGAAACTTCTAGCTATTTCTTTTGTTGTAAAGACCATATTATTTTCTTCATTTTTCATTTTGTGTATAAACGTCTTTTTATATTGTGTTTTTAATTTATTAGCTAAAAATTTTCCACATTTATTACCATATTCATAAATTTCCATCTTAGATTTAAAGAAGATCTTAGATGTTTTTATATCTAATAAAGATTTTAGTTCTTTTCTTTTAATTATTAATTGGGTCATTATATATTCATTTCCTGTATTTTTATGAGTTTGTTCCAAACTTATTATTTCTTCCCAAGTCTTTTTAATTTTTTCCTGTTTTTCTTTTTTATTATGGGCTCCCATGGCAATTAGTATTCCTCTTATAACACATTTGTGTGTCTCCCAGCGTATATGTGGAGATGTATCTGCACTCTTATTTTCTTCAAAAAAATCCGTTATCGCTTTTTTAATTTTATCTTTATATTTTATATCTTGTATTAAACTCTCATTTAGCACCCAGTTGAAGCATTGTTTTAATGTATTTGGGAGCTCTATAATGAAACTAATTGGGCAATGGTCTGATTGAAAGCTTGTTTCTATTTTGCTCTTTTTGACAATCTGTAACCATCTATGTTGGATGAAAAAATAATCAATTCTAGAGTATTTCTTATGCAGTGCTGAATAGTGCGTATAGTCTCTTTCTGATGAGTGCATACATCTCCATATATCCGCCAGTTCTTCTCCCAGTAACATCTGGTTTATCTTTCTTAATACAGAATGGTTAATATGTGTCTTCCCTGAGGAGCTATCCAAAATTGGATTTAAGGGTACGTTGAAGTCTCCTCCTACTATAACTATTCCTTCATGGTAATCTTCAAGTTTCCTTATAATTTCTCTTAATATCTTATGTTGTTTCGTATTCGGCAGGTATATGTTACACAATGTTACTGTAATACCATACAATTCCCCCTTCACAATTAAGCATCTACCATCTTCTCTTTTGTATTCTCCTTTCACTGTAAACGGTATGTTTTTATGAAGCATAATTAGTACCCCTTTTGTCTTATTTTCCATATTATTAGCCATAAAAATCTTATCATAAAATCTGTGGTTTAGTATTGGTGTTTTCCCTTCTTTAAAATGAGTTTCTTGGCAAAAAACAATATTAGCCCCTAGGTCGTTACAATGTTTCATTATCTGTGATCTCTTTACCGGTTCATTAAACCCATTAACATTTATCGATATAAATTTGCATTCCATAAAAAAAAGAAAGAAAGATATAAAACACGGAAAAGGTGCAGACAAAGTAATAATCATATCCCAATAGTGACCACATGGTGTACATACATTGCTTATTCATAGATTATATATGATTAACATATTATAAAGCAGCTTTATGTAATAATCGACATATTTGATAAATTTCACCCAAGGGCAGTGTGTAACAAATATTGCCTGCAAAAAGTGGGGGGTCGAAAGGCACAGCAAACAAAAAAAACGAGAAGAAAAAAAAAAAAAAAAAAAAAAGGGTTAAAAATTGTACATACATCAAGAAAGCCACTTTTTAAAAAAAAAGTTAATTAAACTTCCTATAATACTTAAGTAGAGCTTGTATATCTTAAATGTGGCTATTTTAATTTTAGGACAAATCAGGCTGTCCTAGTGAGAGAGTGAGACTGAAGATTGCTCCTATTTGATGATTCCAATAAGGATAAATAAGAATTTATTCAAGAAGGCTCTGTGGTAGGTATAAAGAAAAAAAAAAAAAAAAAAGAGGCTATATGAGGTGCGAGAAATCTCTCCCACCAATGTGCACATGGGAAATAATCCTTTCCCTTTCTCCTGAAAGAGGAGGAAGAAAAAAAAAAAAAAAAAAAAAAAAAAAAACACCAACATATAAAACCCCTAGAAGAACAGAAAAGAAAATTTTTTCCCTTTTCTTCCCCCCCCTCCCCTCCCCCCCCCTTTTGAGGGGAAGGGGGGGAAGGAACAGGAAAGAAGCGGGCGGGAAAAAAGGAAGGAAAGAAGAAAAAAAAAAGGAAAAGGAGGGGGAAGGAAAAAAAAAAGAAAAAAAAAAAAAAAAAGGGGGGGTGAAAGGGGATGGAAGGGGTGGGAAGGAAGTGAATGGGCGGAAGTGGAGTGGTAAAAAAAAAAAAAAAAAAAAACACACCCAACCCCTAAATGGGAAGCATAGTTAACCTTCTTGATACGGATCACTCCTAATATCTACGGGGGTTTATTGCTGTATATATATATATCATCTATGTAAATGATATTCTTTTATATTTATATTCTCGGTCCCCCTTAAACCAATTAAATCAGTTCAGTGAGTTCTCTAGAGGTTTCCATCTTCTCTTTCTTTTGCTATACTTGTATTCTTTTTTCTCTGTAGTTTTGGAGTCTGCCACCAATCCTCCAATCTGGGATCATTTTCTTCTGGGACTTTTTTGGGATTCCATCCAGGTAAATTTATTCTCTCGATCCCTAATTGCATTAAGAAGCCATCTGTTTCCTCAGGTAGTCTTAGATTAAACCATTGTCCATCTTTTTTTGCGGAGAGACAAAATGGAAATCCCCATTTTGTTTGAATATCAGCACTCCTTAATATATCTATTAGTGGTTTCAGTGATCTCCTCTTTTGTATCGTTTTACCCGAAAGGTCCTGTAGTAGGAGGATTTCAGTATCTTTATATTTTACGCCCTTTGCCTCTCTTGCTTTCAACATTATCTCCTCTTTTATAGCGTATTCATGTAGAGCACATAATACATCTCGGGGTGCTCCTTGTGGTGCATTTTTTGCTTTAAATACTCTATGACATCTATCAATCTTTATTTCTTTATCTTGGTCATTTTGCAGTATATTATTGAATAAATGCTGTAATACATTTCTTAAATCATTCTGTATTACTGTCTCTGGTAAGCCTCGCACTCTTATATTACTTCTACGGCATCTATTTTCATAGTCTTCAGTCTGGCGTTCTAGATCAGCTATTTGTATAGATTGTGCATGAATTTTATCGTTTAGAGATTTAGAGTAAGTTATTACCTTTTGTTGACAGTGTTCAAGCTGTTCCGTTCGGGTTAACATACTCAGAAGATCTTTCCTTATCTCTTTTAGTTCATCATGCAGCGCCAGTGTCACCTCCTGCAGCATCCCTTTAATCTCAAGCTTTGTTGGTAAGCATTTCAGGTAAGAGCGCATATCTGTCTCCTCTTCGCTGTCTATATCCGTTGTGTATGAAGAAACACTTGGATCTCTTGAGCTTCTTTCAATCGCTTGCTTCCTTACCGGCGCCATTTTCTGTCCTTTCAGTGTATCTTTATGCGCCTCCTTTCCCTTTGTTAGGAGCTCCGCAATTGAATTAGGTGTAGGGTTGCTGTTTGCTTTCCGTTTACTTGCCGTATTTTGCTTTATCTTAGGTGACTGCGGTTGTGCGTTTGGCTTATTGTGTCTTCCCATTTTAGCCTCAAACGGGTCTCAGGGGAAGTTTCCCATGTGCAGCGCTAGCCTCTAGGCCATCGCGGCCATCTCGATGAACGTTGCGTGCGTGTGCGTGAGTGCGCGCTCCTGCACGTGAGCGTCGATCCTCGCGTCTCCTCCTCTCTCCCTCCTCCAACTCACACGCTGGTCCTGCCACTTGTCCAGAACGGAAGTCAGAATCCGGAGAATCGTTCTTGAATTCTGTATTTGTTATAGCATCTACTAGAAGCCTTGCTTTATTTTACATATATTAATCCCTTTGATATTTTTTAAATGCCTAAAATATTACTCATTACATACAGTCATCTCTTGTTTGTACAGGAGCCTGTTTGCAACTTAGGAAACTTATGTTATATAAAGAAGCTGGCAGCAGTAGTATTAGAGTCAGGTTCTTTCTGTTCTTCTTGTTGATTGAAACCCACCCATTGCTCATACACTATAATATAGAGGCAGCAAGGATGCAGAATGATCAATGTTTTTTTTTTCAAAACTATACTTTTACATTGCAAAAAATTTGTATACTGCATAGTGTATTTTGCATACACAAGCCAGTTTCACTTTATTATGATTAATAAGCTGCCATGTTGTATGTCTATGCCAGTACAGTAATATTAAAGGCTAATCGAGGCAATTGTTACACCATTACAGTACTATTATTACATTCCCACTGAATAGTTCCATTCTAAATAACTCTGTGTGTCAGCTGTCTATCTAGGCTCTACTCTTTCAGCTAAACAGTTAAATGGTTCAGTCCCAAACCAGGAAATAGATAAAAGGAGAATGATGCATATCAGTAAGTAAGTATAGCAGCCTACATGTTATCATTTCATCCCCAGGGACCTCTGCTAGCAATAATGTAAACAAGCTCAGGTACATTCTATAGTTTACAATCCTTTATGAAGGAAGAAGGATACAGCCTTCCCAATACAATTCTTAGCTGAGATTACAGTGTTGTGAGCAGGAAGGAAAGTTTTATTTATGATAACTAACCGAAGTTCTGGCTGTGCGATGTTCTTGAGATGGGGTGGTAAATGCTGTAAATAAAAAGATACCAAATATGATGTCAGAAACAGTTAAGTAATGCAATAATATAAGGATATACAACACCTAACAGACGCCGCTGCAGAAAAGCAACTCCCAGCAGCTAAATGGAATGTCAACCCAAAAAATGTAACGATGCAAGACAAGACAGCTGATTCACAGACCTGACTTTCCTGCGGAACGAAGACTTTTGTAACAACCAGGAGTAAAGCAAATGCTGCTTTCAATAGCAATTGTTTTACAAATAACTTTAAAAGCACTGCATTTTTAAAATAAATATATACTGGAAAGTTGTTTAAAATTATGTTTCCTTTTAAAAGGAAAATTTTTTATTTTGAGGTTGACTTAACCTTTAAGGCGATGGAGGATACTGGGAACTGTATTTGTATAACAAGACGAGAGCCTAAGCTTTGTCTGTCCTGCTATAAAATATGGATCCTGGACAAATTTAATTGTGTGGAAAGGATTACCTGTCTGAATGGTTTCCTCTTGTTTGGGAGCCACAAACGTAGAGACTCTTTTGGGAGACCTGTAAAGACATAAACCAGAACCTGTCAAAATGCCAGCATATTTGTTTTTTGAAAGTAAACATACAGTTTTTAAAACAAGTTTAACCCGCTGTTATGCTGTAACATTACGGGGCCGATTCACTAAGGGTCGAATATCGAGGGTTAATTAACCCTCGATATTCGACTAGGAACTAAAATCCTTCGACTTCGAATATCGAAGTCGAAGGATTTAGCGTAGATAGTTTGATCGAACAATCGAACGATAATTCCTTCGATCAAACGATTAAATCCTTCGAATGGAACGATTCAAAAGATTTAAATCCAACGATCGAAGGAATATCCTTCGATCAAAAAAAGTTAGCCAAGCCTATGGGAACTTTCCCCTTAGGCTAAAATTGACTTCGGTAGCTTTTAGATGGCAAACTAGGGGGTCGAAGTTTTTTTTAAAGAGACAGTACTTCGACTATTGAAAGGTCGAATAGTCGAACGTTTTTTACTTCGAATCCTTCGATTCGAAGTCGTAGTCGAAGTAGCCCATTCGATGGTCAAAGTAGCCCAAAAAAAACTTCGAAATTCTAAGTTTTTTAACTTCGAACCCTTCACTCGAAGTTAGTGAATCGGCCCCTACATGTTCAGTATGGCTGAAGATTATTATTAAAGTAAATGCTATAGAATTTTTCATGGCAGTTCTTGTATTGTTAAATGGCAAGTCAAACCCAAAATAAAAATTTGTCTAATAAAAGAAAAACATTATTCTAAGCAACTTTGCAATATCCATGCATTACACATTTTCTATGGTTTTTAAGTAATTTGTATATGTATTGCTATTAAAAGCAGTGCTTTTCTGTCCCTGTCTGTTCTGATGGCTCAGACTATTGTTACAATGTAAGACAAAGCAGCTGATTAACAGACCTGACTTTGCTGGGGAACCAAGACTTTTGCAACACTCAAAAAGTTAAGCATATGCTTAACAAATAACATTTTTAATTAATGTATATTGGAAAGTTGCTTAGAATTAAGTTTTCTTTTATTAGGCAAATCTTTATTTGGGAGTTGACTTGCCCGTTCATGCCAGCACTAAATACACTTACCCAGAAATGTCAGCATTTACCATACCATCCTCTTTCATGCTTTTATTAACGGTGGACTGCTGTAAGTTGGGTGGTGGGATAGCTGCAGGACTGAAAAGGAGAGGTACAATGAATATATAATAAATACACATGGTGCAGTATCAGGCCAGTATTTGACCCATCAGTCTACAAGCCAAATGAACACATAAGGGGTTACTTATCAAAGTCTGAATTTATCTCAATATTTTCTGCTACAAACTCTGATCAAATCCGCGCTGGTTTTTTATGCTTGTTTATTAAATTTTTCCGAAAATTTGCTTTGCAGGAAAAAATACGATTTCTCCAGATTTTTCATCCGATTTTTTTTTTGCCTGAAAACTCTGAAAACTTCGGGGTATTACACGAAACCCAGCGCACATCAAAAAATCACTTTTCCCATTGACTTATATGCAACCTGGACAGGTCTGAGATGCCGGATTTTCTGATTCGGAAAAGTCAGATGTAAAAAAAAAAAAATCACTAATTTTTCGTGATGTTTGCATTCGGAGTTTAGTAAATAACTCCCATACTGTACAAGACGCAATACACATGGCCACATTTGTGTTGTCCAGTTAGTATGGGATAACCACCTAAACGATCAAAACAGAAGAAAGTGAAGTAGAGCTGCAGAGTTGTGGCGCCTCTTCACTTCCTTTCAGGGCTGACTGAGAATTTTTTGTCAGAATTGCAGTATGTCTAAATGCCCCCCATATGGTTGGGCAGTATGGTTGAAATCTGCCAAAGTGCCTGATCAAATCTGGGCATGTATGGCTAATTTTACAGTTCATACCATCAAAAAGAACTTGCACTGTATTGTCTGATGGGCGCATTTATTTGCCTATAAACAGCACTATCTATTACCACTGTGCTTTTAGCATTAGACAACAGCAGTTTTTTTGTTTTCTATGCCTGCAGTTTATATCCAAAAACACAGTCTGTGCCATTACCTTTACCCAACCACTGCTGCTTTTACCTGCTCCCAATAAGGATTCCCTCTCTGACTTGGCTCTTGCTTTTTTCCTCCATTTCCTGTTTTTGTGCCTTTTTTTGCGAAAGGGCAGAGGCCAGCCACCCATCATCATCCTTCACTACTGAGGCTGCTTCCTGTAGCCCACTTCTAGGTTGGTTTGTAGGTTTATCCATAATTTTATTTCCAGATGTTGGACGTCCGCCTGAACTTGGAGTAACACCTGCAGACCGGGGTGGATCTCTGACAGGTAATGAAGGTGCCAAATCTGCAATACAGGTATGGGATCTTTTATCCAGAATGCTTGGGACCTGGGGTTTTCTAGATAACGGATCTTTCCATAATTTGGGTCTTCATGCCTTAAGTCTACTAGAAATTCATTTAAACATTTAATAAACCCAATAGGGTGGTTTTGCTTCCAATAAGGATTAATTATATCTTAGTTGGGATCAAGTAGAAGCTACTGTTTTATTATTACAGAGAAAAAGGAAATCATTTTTAAAAATTTGGATTATTTGGATAAAATGGAGTCTATGGGAGACAGCCATTCCATAATTCAGAGCTTTCTGGATATTGGGTTTCCGGATAAGGGATCCTATACCTGTACCAGCATCATCATCTTTCAATCCTAGCCAGTCTGCCCCACCCTTCTCTCCTCTGGCTGGACTTGTCGTTGCTGGGGTGCTGGAGCGAGACCTTCCTTCAGATTTCAAATTGTCGTTGCCATCTGCAGAGAATCTGTGTGATAGAAAGGATGGTACTGAAAAGAGGGGAAGCGGGTTTTTTCCCAGTTTCTTCTTGTTTAGTGCAGTCCAATTGAAAACCCAAATCCTTGAGACAGCAAAAGGGCAGTACACCCCCATGTTCAACATTAGTGAATGAATAGGACTTGTGCTGAACATACTTCTTGCCTATTATTTTAGTTAGGAAATATGTATTTTTTGTAATTTCTTGGACTAAACAGGGCAAAATCTGAAAGTAAAGTCACATTCTACTCCCTGACTCTTACAAAAGTCTTTCAAAAGAAATCAGCAGTCCACTGACAAACCCTCTTTATAAACAACCCCCTTCTTTCCCAAGTTGCAGCCCTAGAAACACCAGTTAGAGCAAAAGAAAATGAATTTCAGTCCAAAAAAAAAAAATTAAAAAATGACTTGATACCTGACAGATGCCCTGCGAGATGGTCGCCCCTCAGGACTGTAGGTGGCAGTGACAGTAGGTTGGTACGAACCAAAGTTAAAGTCATCATCTGGCATCTTCTGGTTCTCTTAAGAAAAAAGAAGACCCTGTCATCGGTTTGCACCCTGACTCCCTAGTTATTCATTTCTCTGGCCCTTCTGAACTATAACTCCTAGCAAACTTAGTACTGTTCAAAGCTGTACTAAGAACTAAGTTGGTCTAAGGTGGTCACTTTGTATGCCCTCAAAACAAAGTCATAAATTATTCCCGGGCTCAAACTTTAAGACTAATTAGAATGATTTATTTCTATATTTACACCCTACACTCACCTGGTTGTTTTTGGTATTTAGGATCAAGTTTAAATTCTTTTCGCTCCCCAGTGGGTGGTCTTTCCAGAAGTTTGGCTGCGGTCCCTCTACCCATAAGTTCATCTAGCCTGGATCGGGCAGGAGGTGGGGCAGAGCTGTGGGAAAAAATTCACATCGAACAGCCAGTTAGAGCAGATGGTATGTATACAACCTGATTAAATGGATTCTTAAATATTAGCAGGATTTCTTATATTTTCCTATAAAGAAGTAAGACAAAATGACAGTTCCAACTGCTGGAACAGAAGCTGCAGCTGAAGCACCATACAATCGCAGATATAGTGCATGGGCCGATTAGATTTTTAAATCTACCCAATCCCTGAACATACCAATATTGGCTGCCATACATGTCCCTAAAATTCTATATAACTTTGTATAATTTATCAGTACGTGTATGCCCAGCTTTACACACACTTTTTTTCCAATGATACAGCTTGTTTGTTAAGGGAACAAACCGTTTATTCTGAAGGAAATAACTCACTTGCAACAACACACACTCACCTTTCCTTTGCCCGGTTTCTTTCAGGACTGTTCTCAAATCCAAGGGCATCCATGAGATCATCGGTCTCCTCGCCAAAGTTAAAGTCGTCCTTTTTAGGGGTGGCTGGAGAGGGTTTTGCTGGGCTAATGGGAAGATTATCTAGAGACAGAACATATGTATTGTTTGAGTCAGAGGCCATAACAAAATACTATAGGTTTGTTTTTCTTTTTGCACATACTAAAAGAGTTTAGGCAAGTTTAAGGCATTTGCAACTGTTCTACTGTTTGTTGTCTATCTGGACATCTGCCCTCCATATAATTAGGTTACTCTAGCAGTGAGGTCACTAATACTTTAAGCAATATTTTAAAAGGACTGTCAGTAACATTATGTCCTGCCCCTGCCAAATGTAGTTTATCACCAGAACTATGGTATTGTTGAGCCTCTCACCTGAGCTCTTTATCGGGACAGATTCTGGAGCAGATTTTGGCTTCTCAGTAGTTTTAGATCCCCGTGCTTTGATCTTTTTCTCAATATCATCATCTTCATCAGATAAAATCCCTGCAAGGGGATCATTAAGATCTGGAAGGAATAAACATATGTAGGTCTAAACACAAAATGTGCTGAACGGCTGGTAAAAAAATTCTTAAAGCTGAATTAGGTGGCATGGAACATTTATATTTTGGTGCTCCTCCGTTGTAAAAAAAAAAAACCCGGTGGTTCTTCCCACATAAGGGGGTAACATAGAAGTACAGGCAACCCCTGCCTTCAGTCTCACCCGATTGTCAGCGCTTGTCGCTGATCGAAGTCTGTCCTTGCGGTGGGTCTCATTAGAAAACAAGATCCAGCCTCCTGAAGACAGGACACTAAAGAGGAAACAATAATGCTAGGGGGTAAAGCACCCCTGGCATGCCTACTTTGATTACCTCAATTGTCCTGCCTCCTGTAGGGAGGAGCTTTACCCCATCTGTCTCCTGTGTCCCCCAGAGATGACAGAGAAAATCATATATCACTGACATCTCTAAAATATCTGGGTTGCATTACCTGTCCTCTCCAGTGGTGCCTGAAGCTGGGCATCCTCTGACTCGCAGCAAAAAAAGGAGAATGGAATCAAACAGGGTCTTAATCCACAAACCTCTCATCTCCTTCAAGCACACTAAATCCATACCACCCCTCTGAGGATATCTGTTAAATGTGCCAAGACCTACCTTCAAGTGAAAACTTCTTATAGGGCCGGGCTGCTGGCGATGATATGATTTTTCTTTCACTTTCTGGGGCAGAATGTCCTGAATGTACAAAGAGAAATGGTATATGCAAAGTTACCCTACTGACACAAAAAATATCCACTCTTCACTTTTTATTAAAAAAACAAACAAACGAAAAAAAACCCCATAAATGTATTGACTGGGACCCATTAAGACTTCTTCAATACAGCTCCTCTACAGTTTTATTTTGATTAGTCTGACAGCAATCAGTCACACCGGTGTTGCAAAAATAAAAAGGTTTAGCATTCGCTAGGGTAGGATTCTGGGAGTTTTTGTTCTGCAATATATGAACTACAAAATATTACAACTATACAAACAGAATCATTTTGCCAAAATAGTATAAATAAAGTTGGACGTTCTGGTGCCTATTGAAGATATAACCTGTTCTCTTTACCCCGCTTGTTTTCTATTGCCTTCTCTTCTGGTTTCAGCTCCAGGCCAGTACTTCGGCTCATCCCAGAATCCTTTGCAGGGGCAGATTTCAGCCTCCTCCCTCCAAATATTTCTGCGTCTAGCTCATCCATGTCCTTTGTGGAAGAGAAGTTAGAGGCAGGCGAGCAAATATTAACATAATATTACAATAAGAAAATGAAACTAAATATGTATGGTATTTTCCACAAAGGAAATTAAATTTTTATAATACATCACAGATTGCCTTAAAGGAGAACTAATAAAAAAAATTAATATGGTTAAAAATGTCATATTTTTTATACAGAACTTGTGCCAGCCTAAAGTTTCAGCTTGTCAATAGCAGCAATGATCCAGGACTTGTCACAAGGGGTCACCATCTTGGAAAGTGTCTGTGACACTCACATGCTCAGTGGGCTCTGAGCAGCTGTTGAGAAGCTAAGTTTAGGGGTTGATGCAAATTATCAAGCAGAAAATGAGTTTGTCTGTAATATAAGCTGATGCTACAGGGCTGATTATTCAATTCTGATGCTAATTGCACTGGTTTCTGTGCTGCCATGTATTAATTATCTGTATTAATTACTAATAAGCCTTATACCGTGATATTTATATTCTATGTGTACTGTATATTGTGAGTGGGTCCCTAAGCTCAGTAAGTGACAGCAGCACAGAGCATGTGCAGTGAATCAGCAGAGAAGAAGATGGGGAGCTACTGGGACATCTTTGGCAACACAGATCTTTACTGCTAAAGGGTTGTGGTTGCCTCGGGTTGGCACAGAAGCCCAAAACATCATGTACAACATTTCTAGCTACTTCTTTATTTAAATTTTAGTTCTCCTTTAAAGAGGTTGTTCACCTTCCAAACACTTTTTTCAGTTCAGTTGTTTTCAGATTGTTCCCCAGGAATAAAGACTTTTTTCAATTACTTTCCATTATTTATTTTTTTTTACTGTTTTTCAAAAATCAAAGTTTAATGTTCTGTCTCTGTTGTTTCAGCCTAGCAGCTCAGTAATTCAGGCGCACTCTAAACTGTTACAATTTTGCAACATTTAGTTGATACATTTCTCAGCAGCATCTCTGCAGTATTAGCAACTATTGTATCAGCTGCCTGTAACAAAACCCAGAGATTCTGCTCAGCAGGGACAAAGATAAGAAATGTATAAGGTGGCCATACACGAGCCGATAAAAGCTGCTTATTGGCCCGTGCATGGGGCCCCCCGACGGGCTTCCCCGATCGAGACCTGGCCGACTAGATCTTGATTGGATGGGACTAAAAATCCCGTAGAATCGAGGCTGCATCTGTTCGTTGATGCGGTCCCGCGATCCGACCACCCGTTACTATTCGTTAGGATTCGATCATTGGGCCCTAGGGCCCACGATCAGATCAGCCCGATATTGCCCAGAACAGTTTAGAGTGTCGGCGCCCCCCCTCCCAGAGCTGCTTTAGAAAATGACACTTTACACTCCAATATTAGAAAAACTGTGACACATAGAAAATAGAAAGTAATTGGAAAAAGTCGTTATTTCTGGTGATCTATCTGAAAACAACTAGTTGTTTGAAGGTGAATAACCCCTTTAAGATCAGTTTTTATACATCATATGATTCAATCACCACACACAGAGCCACAAATATGGTGGCTGTCTGATTTCGGTTTCCCACCATATATGGGTGTTCTGAATGCCAATATCATGAAAGCTAAAATGTAATAATATGTAAATTGAAAAAGTACTCAGAATAATGTTACCTTCATGGCATCAAGCAGGGCCTGGGGATCAGCCTCCGACACATCAGACTCCTGAACACAAAATAGAAAAACGTTAAATTTAGATATTCAACCTTTTGGGTGACCCAGTCCTTCCACCTCTATTATTGTTACCTCTCCCGCCTCTTTAGCCAGCTGACTGAAGAAAGTGTCATCGAGTGGAGAACTGTGAGGTAAAGACATTGATATTGGTGGGGGTTGATGATGTTATTCTGCTGGTACTTTAATGAGTGAGTACTCAAGGGACAAACAAGGAAGCTTCATAACATTATAACAATTTTCATAATTAACTACTGATCACATTCGATTGTTCACACTAAATCAGTGGGTGTTTCTGGTAGGATTACTGTAAGTACAATTCACTTAAAATAATAAAGTGCTGTATCCTGTAAGTGAATATGGATTCTCACACTGTACTTGTGAAAGGGAACAAATCCTCCCTCATATAAATGATATATTCGGAGAGCTCTTCTGAACACATTTTAAATGTACATATTATTACATTTTAGATTTCACAATATTGGCTGTTTTTTCACTGCTACACTGGCCACCCCTTGTGATTTTTCCTTTCTTTCTAAGTTATATGGTGGGGGTATATGTCCTTTTTAAAGGGATTGTTCACCTTTGATTTAACTTTTAGTTACTAATGAGAGGTCTACTGATGTTCTCCCATTATGATCTACATCCATAAAAGCATTGTTATCATTCTGTTCCATGGGAAATATTACTTAAATATTATATTGAATTATGAGAGACTTTATATTGTTATATTTAACAAACCCATATTAGATAACCTGAACATACTAAAAATCTGAATGAAAAGCATGAAACAGGAGGGTGATTTAGACAAGCTGTTTGTTGACAGTGTCTTGAGATCTACTGATTACCATCTACTGGTAGATCCCGATCTACCTTTTGGGCATCCCTGATGTAGAAAATGATATTCTGAGACAATTTGCAGTTGGTTTTCATTTTATATTGTTTGTGGTTTTTGAGTTATTTAGCTTTTTATTCAGCAGCTATCCAGTCAGGTTGCTAGGGTCCAAACTACCCTAGCAATCGTGCATTGATTTGAATAAAAGACTGGAATATGAATAGGAATACAAATATCAGTAATACAAATTAACAATAACAATACAATTGTAGCCTTAGAGAGCATTTGTTTTTTTTAGATGTGACCCCCATTTGAAAGCAGTTGAGAATAAGGCAAATAATTAAAAAACTATAAGAAATAAATAATTAAGACTAATTGGCCATTCTATAATAACATAGTTACGTTTTAAGGTGAACCCTTTTAAGTAGATGCAACCCGTTTTCATTGGTAAGCCAATGCTGTAACATACAACAATAGCTTGCCAATTTAAAATTGAAGATATAAAATTAATTTACCTTTTGTGAGTGCTGGATGTAATGCGGGAATGGGGTTTGTTTGGAAAAGCAGAATTCATAGGAGATGGCTTGCGTGCTCTGTTCGGAGTTGGTTCTGCAATTGTATCAGATTTAAATTTTAGTACAACCTAAAATTAAAGATGCAATATACACCTGCTTTACACAAGCCCATTGATTAGAGACTAGGTAGATAATTAGAGATAGAAGACTTTGTGCCAGGTTAGGTATGGGTTGGAAAGCTATAGGTTAGGTTTGGCTGTGGGTTGAAAATGTTCTAATTGTTCTAAACCCAATAGGCAACAACTAAGGTCGTTTTGTAGCTAAAATCAGCATTCAAAACTCCCTGGATTCACTTTCAACCAAATTTTTCTAGGGACCTTCTGATCTCATAGGTTAAGAGAACTTTTTAGACTAATGACACCTATATATATTTGCCACGTTTTCAAAGATTTATACAAGCTCCTTCCTTACCATCATCTTTAAGAAGGTCTCCAAGGTCATCATCTATAGAATCTGGAGATAAGCAGAGATACATAAATCAGATTAAGTATAGGATCTTAGCATCATTACCTATATTGGGACTAAAAGTACTAGCAGCAGAGATGTAATCATAAAGATTATAATGGATTACTGCCATTGGTAAGACTGTAATACACAAGGAGCAACGCATTTATATTGCCATTAGGTATTTCGATTTAACCACTATCTACCTGTGACATGGAATTGAGTTTTATAATTTAGTGTTTCATTCATGGGCCAGCTGTTGAAAGGTGAACTGATTGAGGGAAAGTTGAAGAGCAGGGCAAATAGATAAATAACGAAAGAGACAGGCCAAATGAATATGAAATAATGAATTGAATATAGGAAAGAAAAATCTATACGTGTTGAGCGTAGACTTTTACCTAAAATTCCTTTCTTTTTTCTTGCTGCCTAAAATACAAATTAAAAAGAAGCAAATTATTACACATGATTTCAATGGCCACAGGTGAGGGTAGGTGCAGAACTCTAGGGCACAAATCAGGGCTACTAGAATTAAAGGGGAACTAAAGTCTAAAATAGAATAATGCTAGAAATGCTGTATTTGTATACTAAAACACTTACTGCACCAGAAGCCCAATTAAACAAATGATTTATGCTTTCAAAGTTGGCAGCAGGGGGCTGTCATCTTGTAACTTTGTTATGCATCTATGCCCATGCACAGTGTGGTCTGCTCTTCAGTTGGGAGGTTAAGCTTAGGGGTCGTCATAAATTATCAAAACAGCACAAGTCAAATTATATCTGCCATAGAAGCCGATACAGCTAGACTGATTAATAATCAGAATATGCAGACTGCACTGGGTCTGTGGATAGGAATCTCTACACAGTCGCCGGCGGCTTTACAGGGAAACAAACAAAGCTGCTTGAGTTCTGGGAAGTAAGATGGTGCTTTGAAAGTAGGAGTCTGACGTTTCTTATCTGCAGCTGTCAGAGCAAGTAAAACGAAGGGGGAATTTCACTACATACAATCAGGTTTCTTCTAAAAGCGGTACACATTTTTAAATTAAAGTATATTGGAGATAGATTTCTTTTTCATTAAAGAAAGTAAAAATTAGATTTTTTTTTTTGCCTTTACATCCCCTTTAAAGACAGCCCTTGCCATTTCATTAATGGAACTGTCAAGCATGGCAGGGTTATATACTTACCATTCTGGGTGTAAAAGGTTATCTCTGCTCTGGGAGTCCTTCATACACAGACCCTAGGACTGATATAAAGAAGTGACACAGGAATCAGGAGTTTACACTAAAACACACTCCCCTGTGTTTGGGGGAATAACACAGAAAGTACAACAGGGGGTCAGTCAGGGGCGTAACTATAGAGGAAGCAGACCCTGCGGCTGCAGGGGGGCCCAGGAGGTATAGGGGCCCCATGAGGCCCTAATTCATATACAATTTCAATAAATATTGGAGAAACAAGTCAACCTCTAAACATTTTGGGGGCCTGAAAAATAATTTGCTGTGGGGCCCAGTAATATCTAGTTACGCCACTGGGGTCAGTGAATGACAAAACAGAAACAAGTTACAGAGAGAGATGGGAAAGGACAGAGGGCAGCTGAGAAAGAGATTAGGGCAGTAAAGAAGGAAAGGGCTACAGGCTAGAAGATCACACAGAAGGAAGATCAGATGGTGAGTTGCACACAGTCTCTGGCACAGCATTCACAGTACCATTTTACCCATCATACTCTGGGCCGGTGTCTCCCCGATGTACGGAGCACCCACTAACAGATCACTTACACTGGGGACGGATGAGAGACACTCAACAACAACTCTCCGCTCACTCCTAGCTACCCAATCGGCTTCCCTCACAACCACTACTTCCGGGGGGCGCGACGCATGCTGGGCATTGTAGTTCTACGGATGCGTTCGAAAAGCCGAGCGTGGACGTAAAGACGTTGTTATAGACGAGTGATTTTGGTGATCTCGCTGGCAATACACATGCTGCGCTTCTAAAATGATTGCAGCAGTGGTGCATTGTGAGAGCTGTAGTTGTAAAGCTGGAACGGCCAGGAGCTCACGTGACTGAGGTATTTGTATTTAGGTAGGGTAAAACGTGCAAGGACATGTATTTATTGTGACATCCAGAGCTGCATACTAATCAGGTATTGAATCATGGGGAACTGGGTTATGCAGTAGGGAGTAACAATACCAACTGACTTCACATGGTGGTGCCACTGCTAGCACTTTATTCCCTATTAGAGTTATGGATATTTCCTCTAGTCTAGGAAGTGAGTTTGCAGAGGAGGCTGTTAAAAGAGCTGCTTTCCCCTGGTCTAATCTTCATCTCCCTCAGGAAGTTTGACTTATTACAGAAGCAGTGTGATGCTGCCCTTATGTCTATAGCAGGGGTGTCCAACCTGCGGCCCAGGATGGATATGAATGCGGCCCAGGATGGATATGAATGCCGCCCAGCTTAAATTTCTGGCAATCCAGGAGCCGCTTGAACTTCTGTAAATCCAGGAGGCGCTTGAACTTCCGGCAATACAGGAGCTGCTTGAACTTCCGGCAATCCAGGAGCCGATTGAACTTACACCAATCCAGGAGCCGCTTGAATTTCCGGCAATCCAGGAGCCGCTTGAACTTCCGGCAATCCAGGAGCCGCTTGAACTTCCGGCAATCCAGGAGCCGCTTGAACTTCTGCCAATCCAGGAGCCGCTTGAACTTCTGCCAATACAGGAGCCGCTTGAACTTCCGCCAATCCAGTCAGGAGCCGCTTGAACTTCTGCCAATCCAGTCAGGAGCCGCTTGAACTTCCGCCAATCCAGGAGCCGCTTGAACTTCCGGCAATCCAGGAGCCACTTGAACTTCTGCCAATCCAGGAAACATCATGTTGCAATGTCACGCACCGCTTATTGTGTGCGGTGTGTGGCTTCCTAGAGCAGGTAAAGCAGTTAACAAGTGAGCGTTTAGTTACTTACAAAGGCAGGTAAGCATTCTTCAGCGGCATCGCCCGATATGCTAGGGATATATGCAGCGCCTACATTTGTGAGCAACTTTTTTCAAGAATGAACACACTTAGAGTAAAATTAGAACCAATTTATCTGATGCGCACCTTGAGAATTCACTGAGAATTGCAACTACTTCCATTCAACCAGATATTGATACATTCGTTTCTCAAACGCTGTCAAAAATCCCACTAGGTTTATGATACCCTCTTTTCTTTTACAATAAAATAAATAAAAAAATAGCGTTAGTTTTGTGTGTATTTCGAGTGTGTCCCTAGAACATATTTCTTCTTCCAATGTGACCCAGGGAAGCCAAAAGGTTGGACACCCCTGGTCTATAGTGTATAGCAGTGATCCCCAACCAGTGGCTTGTGAGCACCAATCCCTTTGATGTTGCTCCCAGTGGCCTCAAAGCAGGTGCTTATTTTTAAATTTCTGGCTTGGAGGCAAGTTTTGGCTGTATAAAAAGCAGGTGTACTGCCAAACAGAGACTCCTATAGGCTGTCAATCCACATCGAGCTACCAAATAGCCAATCACAGCCCTTATTTCGCACCCCCAAGGACTTTTTTCAAGCTTGTGTTTCTCCCCAAATCTCTTTATATTTGAATGTGACTCAGGTAAAAAAGTTTGGGGACCCCTGGTGTATTGGATGGGTTTCTGGCTCCCAAAATGCCTGGTTCCTCAGTAAAGGTAGAATGGTAGTCTAGGATGGAAAAGGCAAAAGGGATGGCTTGGGTGGCTTCTGGGCAGTATAAGTGCAAATAGAATGTGTGTCTGTTATCCTTATGGAATCCAACATGACCATGGATGGGCAGTTCAGTTCACACTGAGTAGACTTGTAGATGTCCATAAAAGTAAATGCACAGATCAGTGGGTAACTATATGATATCCCCCCCCCTTTTTTTAATAAAGGTATTTTTCATAAATATATATTGAAACTGCTTATCAGTCACTGCCATGGGTGGGTAGTTCAGCTCACATTTTGGGTAGACTTGTAGATGTCCATAAAAGTAAATGCACAGATCAGTGGGTAACTAAGATATTGCCCCCCGCACACACATTTTTCAGATATTTTTCATAAACATATATTAAAACTGCTCATCAGTCACTGCCCCCACCCCCCTATAGTTATACTGTTAGAACAGGTTTCTAAAAGAGGCCCTGGCTGGCCTATAATTTCATAGAGTAAGTGATATATTTTATATATGTGAATCTGTTGTGTGCTGTTCAGCAGTCTACATCAGTGGCAGAACCTCATTTACCAAACCTCTCAATATGGCCGTGCACATTGTGTAACAGTAATAATGAGACAGAAGGCAGGGCAAGAAATTTCAGGGCTTTATTATAATCTTTACATAAAAATTAACAGATTAATTACATTTTTAAACTTGTCTCTCTTTATCCCCAAGATAACACCGTCTCTGACATCCATCAAAAGACAACATGGAAACATTACAGCGAACACCGTCCAGTGCATTAGTCAAATATTCCCTTAATTTCTGGCCAAGTAGTCCGGAGCAAGCACTCCTTTAGATTAACATTGAGTGTATTGACAAATGTATTCTTATCCACTGTGGAGCTAAATCTTTTATATGCTTTTCTATTTTGCATCAATTCGAAGCAAAACTTGCAAAAAAGCAGGTGGATGTGGGTCAGATGTTGTTATAACTCTGTATTGCTTATCTTTCTCTTTAGCACTTCTGCCCTTATTTTACTGATCATTTCTTGTTGCTCAATTCAGTGAGCCTGGCAAAGAAACAGGGAAACAGCTCAAATTCTAGACCCAGACTAATCTTATTATATCATTGACTACATAATTCTTAAAGGTTTATTGTAAGTTGGATTTTCACTTCCTTTTAACATTATTAGGGAGGCACCTCTGCTGGTTAGATGGGTCATTGCTCCTACTTTTGTTTATTAACCACTATACAAACAATGCTGATCTTATAAAGGGTGTGTATGCCTTTAGTTTCTACAGGTCGGCATGACTGTACTAGCTATGTCGTCATCTCCGACCTAGAGCAACAACTGGCTGTGCCAAAAGGTTGATAAGATCTCTGTTAATGTAGGATTACATTGCCTACACATTGCTTTGGCCCCTTGTTAATAAACATAATTTGACAGAAATTAGGAAAACAGTTTTATTACTTCGACGGTAGGTTATCAAAAAAAGAGAACTGCTTTTTGTGTTTCCAGATTCGGGTTCAGCAGAATTGATGGGTGGATCATAGTTTGGACTGTAGTGGTTTCAAGTACTTGTGGAAGGATTCGTGCACCTGTGGAAGCAATGACAACAGTTAGATTATTAGGTACAGGGCTCTCCAGGCTCTAAATGTAAATTGGTCTTTCAAATATGGGTCAGTTTGACACACGTCCATCAAATTCAAACTTTTAAGTCTATATATAACCTGCTTAACTGCTAGGTGATCCAGAGGAAGGCAAAAACCTCATTTGAAGCCTCTCCAATTTGGCTCAGGGGGGGGGGAATTCCTTCTTGACTCAAAGATGCAATGGGAATAGTCCCTGGATCAACTTGTAGTATAAGCTATGTGCCATAACCCTGTATTCCCTCACTTGCTAAAAAGCCATCCAACCCCTTCTTAAAGTTATCTAATGTATCAGCCTGTACCACTGATTCAGGGAGAGAATTCCACATCTTCACAGCTCTCACCGTCAACAACCCCTTCCCAATATTTAGCCGGAGACACCAGAACAGGCTATGTTTTTAACATACACCGAATCCCAGGCCTTTGATATACTAATGTTAAGGGTTTCTGGATTCCCAACTCACCTGTGTTTTGTTCAGCGGTGATTTCTTTGCCCACTCAAACATATTCTCATAGACGTTACCGTCATATCTGCCCAGAACAGATCCCAGTTGTGTGTCTGAGTAATCAAAGGCATCCACCAAAGCCACTGCGTTAGGACGGATTACTGCCAGCAGATCCTTTACTCTTTGCTGCACTTGATTTACCTGAAGAGCGGTCAGAAGTCCAGCCTACGGAGAACAGAAGACAACATCCTATAACTGCTGGTTGGAATTACCCCTATCGAGAAGAAGAATGGTTCATTTTGTCTCTTTCAGTTGCTGTGCCAACTACATGGGGCCTTAAGCTGGCCATAGACGCAAAGATTTTTGGTGTGTGGAGAGTGCTGACATTTTACGTCCTACGGAGATCGGTCGTTTGGTAGATCGGACAGGTTAAAAGATTTCTGTCGGCTGCTGATAATATCTCTGCATGTATTGCTGATCGAACGATTTTCAGTGGGAGACTGTCACCAGCTTTGTCAGACATACCTTTCGTACGATTGATGTTCGGGGCAGAACATCGGCTGATCTGATCTTTTACTACTTTCTTTAAACTGAAGGTTAGTGGCAGGTCGGGAGATGGGGAAGTCTGATCGTTCGAGGATCCGAACAATTGGATCTTTGCATCTATGGCCAGCTTTAGGATATACCAAGACTGATTCAGGCATCAAAACTTTAACCAAAAAGGACACGGCTTACTTAATGACTTACCTTTAGCAGACAATGCTGTTCTGCAAAAGCCAATGAAGGTACAATACTCCTCATTATTAATATTAACAAAAAAATGACTTCCAAGCTGTAGTATATTACTGCCTCTTAAAGGGGACCGTCACCCAAAAATACTATTCAAAATTTTATCACATTAGTCAAGCAAAATTAACTTTAATAACACTATATATAAATTATTTGAATCTTGTTTCCTTCAGTCTGGGAATTCATAATTATAGCAAGCAGGCAGGAGCCATTTTGTGGACACTGTTATTAAGGCAAGTCTTGTATCATCTCAGAATCTTGTTTGTGGACCCGATGTCCATCCCTTTGCCCTGGTTACACAATTAAATTGTGAAGAGAACGGGGGAATGTGTGGAGAGCAGTGACATCTAGGAAGTGATAAATGGAAAGCGGGGGCAGACAATATTTGAGAGATTTTTTAAATGAGCTTACAACAGCTGTGAATGCTTTAATAAAAAAATAGAACTTGGATTTCATGTTTAATTTGAAAAGGACTTTTATTATACAGCTTTTTGTGTTTGGGTGAAAGGTCCACTTTAATAAAGCACTGCTAAGGTCCCATTTATCGTCTCCAAATCACCAAAATGACAGTAGGAAACAAAAGACAGTGATTAGTAATTAAAGGCATACTGTCATGGGAAAAAAAAATTTCCAAAATGAATCTGTTAATAGTGTTGCTCCAGCAGAATTCTGCACTGAAATCCATTTCTCAAAAGAGCAAACAGATTTTTTTTATATTCAATTTTGAAATCTGACATGGGGCTAGACATTTTGTCAATTTCCCAGCTGCCCCTGGTCATTTGACTTGTGCCTGCACTTTAGGAGAGAAATGCTTTCTGGCAGGCTGCTATTTTTCCTTCTCAATGTAACTGAATGTGTCTCAGTGGGACATGGGTTTTTACTATTGATTGCTGTGCTTAGATCTACCAGGCAGCTGTTATCTTGTGCTAGGGAACTATCTGGTTACCTTCCCATTGTTCTTTTGTTTGGCTGCTGGGGGGGAAAAGGGAGGGGGTGATATCACTCCAACTTGCAGTACAGCAGTAAAGAGTGATTGAAGTTTATCAGAGCACAAGTCACATGAGTTGGGGCAGCTGGGAAATTGACAATATGTCTAGCCCCATGTCAGATTTCAAAATAGAATATAAAAAAATCTGTTTGCTCTTTTGAGAAATGGATTTCAGTGCAGAATTCTGCTGGAGCAGCACTATTAACTGATTCATTTTGAAAAAAATTTTTTTTTCCCATGACAGCATCCCTTTAAGTTAATAAAGACAGGCTTCCAGTGCAGGGTAAAATATATGGAAGAACACTCAAGTAATAAACAAAAAGTCGTCTTATGACGTTGGCACACAGACCTGAAGGAAGTCCCCAGTGTTCTTGCTGATCCCATGTAGCGCGTAGAAAAGGCAGAGAGAGCTCAGAATACGATGGGCAGCCACATCAAGAACCTCCGACAACTTTTCCGCAAAGAGTCTCACAACCACATAATGACAGTGGGCCTGGGACAGAGTAGAGAAGAAATATCTCAAGATTGAGAAGTCACTGAAAGGTGGTGCTATAATATAGGGGTCAGGTATTCCAGTATTAGAAGAGTAGAGTGGTGCTTCATGCACACTACAAAGCAAGATTTAATTGGTAATAATCTTGCTTTATGAGCCGTATTGAGACATTAATCTCCAGAGTTTCACCCATTCTTACCTCTGAAGCTCGGACCAGATCTACAGAGTTCTTGTTCCATGCGTCTTCCTTGCGCTTTCCACGCTTTGAGTCGGCGTTTACACTATTGGCAGCAGCCACAACTAACCTGAAGCACAAATAGCCAGAAAGAGAAAGAAAGGAATCAGTTGGTGTGTCTATAAATGTGGAATTCATCCATTCTTACCATAGGGACATACCAAGCAGCTCGTTGTTTGTAGGCCTCCACCAGATTTTGAATGTCATTGATGTCCTTGACAAGGAATCGGCCAGCAACAGGGTGGGGCTGTACACGGTGCTGGGAAACATCATTGAGGTATGACACCATTCCATCAAGTTGTTTCCCAGAAAGAACAGCTTCGTAGCTTTTCACCAAAAACCTAGAGAGCAACGGTAACAGACTTTAAAGTGGTGTTTCACCGTTTAGTTAACTTTTTTGTATGTTATAGAATGGCTACCTCTTAGCAACTTTTTAATTGGTCTTCATTATTTGCTTTTTATAGTTTTTTAATTAATTGCTTTTCTCTTCTCACTCTTCCAGCTTTTAAATGGTGGTCACTGACTCCATGTAAAAAAACAAATGCTCTGTAAGGCTACACATTTATTGTTATTGGTACGTTTTATTACTCATCTTTCTATTCAGGCCTTTTCTATTCATATTTTTTATTCAAATCAATTAATCAATGCATGGTTGATTGCTGCTCTCCAGATAGCTGAAATTGCAAACTGGAGAGCTGCTGCATAAAAAGCTAAATAACTAAAAAAAACACAGATAATAAAAAATGAAAACCAATTGCAAATTTTTGCAGAAAATCACTCTCTACGTCATAATAAAACTGAACTTTAAAGGTGAACAACCCCTTTAAGCACAATAAAGAAATTTAGGGAAAGAACTTAATGCAAGTTAAAAGGCAACATTACTAGATGGTGCTCAGTATATGGTAATACTAATGCTGGCAGAGTTGTAAGATATCTCTCTGTACAGGCTATTAAATGTCCCTGCTGAATTATGCTTAGTACAGTATATCATTTTATGTTAAGCGTAGAAGTTAAATTCCTATTGCAGATATGCTTGTAGTTTGCAATTAATCACTGCTTAAATGCAATATTTCCATTACATGAATACTGTAGTCCAAAATATTGCCTGGGCAAACAAAATTGGTCATAAACCAGAAAACAACAATCATTTTGGCCACTCGTTCTTCCTCCTCACCTTGCAGTTTGTAGCATCATCACTGTGTTTTCACCCTCATATGTGCATGCAGGGGTAAAAGTTACATAGATATCAGGTATCCCACTGCAACGGGAATATCCGTGTCCGCCACATGCCATCCTGCACTCTTCAATACCTGCGTTGGCTACCCATGTTGTGAAGGCTTTCAAGCCCGCAGAAAGGGCATGCAGCTGTTAGCGGACAGAACAGCAACAGAAGAAAAGAGGAGAAAGAAATACAGAAAGAAGTTAGAACTCATTTCAAGCCACCCTTACTTATGATTATAGATAAAGCAAGCATACTGTAAAAGTGATCTTATATGACAAAAGAAACGAGATGATAAAAGATAAAATTAAGGGGCATCTTTATCAAGGGTTGAATAGTAAATTCGAATATTCGAGTTTTAAAATTCACACATTCAAATTTTAATCCCCATAAATCCCTAATCCACACCTCGACCACGGAAACAGTCCTAATTCAAATATTCGCCACCTAAAACCTGATGTACAAGTCAATGGCAGAGGTCTGTTAAGCCATTTGGAGATGTTACTAGCCTTCCTGACATTCAAGGTTTTTTTTTCGGGAGAACTCGATTTGCATGAATCGAATACGATTCAAATTTTTGGGTCGGAACCGTTCAATCGAATATAAGACATTCAAGTTTTTTCTTAAATACCCTCCCAGTCGAATTGTGAGTATATTTATATTTAAAAAAATTCACATGAATTCAAAATTCGACCTTTGATAAATGGACCTTCCCCTGTTTAAAAAATAACTCAGCTGTTGGTTTAGTGGCTCTTCAGCTTGGCATGTTAGTTTGTATCTAGTCTCTAGAGTCAATGATGCTAGCAACTGTGCTGAGGCAGAGCCAGCCTCAAAATAGTGTCCTACAGTGGGATGGGTACAAGAGGGTTACCCGCAAAAAAAAGCCAGTATCCTGCATTTTGCAGGAAGGATTTTCGGGTATAAATGCGGCTGTGTTGGTCGCAGGTCTCATCTATATTTCTTATGTTATCTACTGTATATTTTACTCCTTTAAACATTTTTTTACTTTTTTCCTGCCCCCCGCCCACTTCTGATGTTACTTTTGGTTTGTAGAAACAGCACTTCCATTTTAATGGTGGTCATTAGGTTTAGGTTGTGGATAAGGCAGTTGCAGGTCAGGTCTCAGTCCGGACTTGTATGTGGCTCCCCAAACACTACCTGTTTTTATCTCACATGACATCTCACCTCGGGCAGTTCATTCAGATTGCCATCTTGGATTTCAGCGCTGATTCTGTGATAAGTGTGGTTCATGTACGATCCCACAAACTGGAAGGCGTATGCTGTAGCCAGCAGCGGGAATAACTTGTATTGCTGAGTTTGAAAGTCTAGGATTTGGGGCTCTGGCTCGCTGCAAAAGACAAAGGCAATTAAAAAAAAAAAATTATGGAAGGAGTGGGGAAGAAGCCTATAGGACAAATAGGAGAAGAAGCACTGAGATGCACAGAAATATAAGCAAGCAAGAAATAAGGCAAGTTTGTAGGAGGGTATTAACTCTTTATAGGTCTTGTCACAGACCAGTAGGATTACACTAAATATTTAAACATTCACTCTTCCACACAACCCTGTTGTTGGGTGAGATAGCTTGGCCAGATACCTTCTTAAAATTGATCTGTAACATTAATATGAACATTTGCATCCGGTTTCAAAAGTTCTGCATTTAATGTATCCCTGCAGTGCATCTCTACATTATTTTATCTACAGCCAAGGTAACAAAGACACTTACCCAGCTCTGATCTCTGACTGGTGCCTCACGGTACTATACCGGACAGCGATGGTACAGGCACGGGAAAGGCTGCGCGCAGAGTCTCCTACAATCATTGAACGAATGAACACCATTGTGCCATAGGTCAGTTTGTCACTGAGTGGCTTCACGTAAGTTCCATCTGGCTCAACCTAGAGGAGAAGGTACATGGAGTCACATATTTTTTGGCACATTTCTTATAATGATCCTTTAAATAGTTCATTGTAGAATGCGCACCTTGGCGTACTTCATCATCATATACTCTCGAGGAATCCGAACCTTGTCAAACTTAAGGAACCCGTTATCTGTTTCATCAAACCCAAACTTAGGCCCTATGTCTCCAACCATCACACCTGCAGCCATGTGAGATACAAGGAAAAAGTATTTGGTCAGACCAATAAAATTACTGTGCCAACAGTCTGGGGACGTTATCCAAGCAGAACTCACCTGGAAGAGGCTCATGGGTGCCCATGTGGCGGATGGGCACTATAAAAGCATGAAGCCCTTTACATTCTCCTTGTGTGTAAAGTTGTGCCAGCACTACAGCGTGGTTTGAGGTTTTTCCCACTTTGTGAGAGAAGAAGAAAAGATTAAAATCGAAATAGGTGAGATGCACAACTATTTCAGTATAGTTGTGAATTATACTGTATAAATTAAATGTTATTTTTAACAAACAAATTAAATTATTTACATCATAATTAGAATTTAAATACCTGTGCAGTTCCTGCCCTCAGCTGATTACTTATTGTTTTGGTCAACAAAATAAATGTACCAATTCTTGTGTTTTTCCGACCAAGCATCCTGTGAATATTGTTCAAGGGACCAAACACTGCATTGGAGCCTTTTTATTGTTTGGACAGACAGCTCAAACAATAGTAACCGCTAGATGCAGCTCCTCTTCTCTCTCATCTGCCAATGTACCATACACTGACAAATATGATATATCAGCAGATAAGATTTTCCAGCATGATTATCTCCAAATAAACTAATATTCATAGCCCATAGTTATCTATTAGGATCAGTGGGCTGCTGTACACATACTGAATAATGTAATATAAAACTTGGTTTCATATGCTATAATCGGTAGGTGTGTGGCCTACGTGGTGGGCATGGTCAATGCAGATAACATATCCCAATGTTCTTACATCCTCCAGGCCACCATTTGATAGAAGAGACAGTCGGGCTGTTGAGGATGAACTCCTGGGTGGATGGATCATATGTAGCTGTGGTCTCCAGCCCTCGGAGGTGGGTTCCTAGATTGAATGATGAACTCAAAATCAGTTGATGAAGCCAGCAACAGCAGGAACTAACCCTCCACATTAGCAAAATAAGGGATAGGCAACCTTAGGCTATTCAGATGTTGTAGAAATACAACTCTCAGAACCTATTTTACAGGTCAGCTGATGTGGCTATACTGGGAGTTGTAGATTTGGAACATCTGGAGCACTGAAGCTTGACAACCCCTAACACAGAAAGAGAAGAAACAAAGCCCGGCCAGAGAGACCTAAATATGTGCCAAACAGTAATACGTTTGTATTATTTTTCCCAGTCCGAGAAGCTTGTACAGGACAGGTTCAGAGGATGTACAAAGCTAAGGTGAGGAATGTGGTTACCATGTCCCATCTCAGTTTGAGCATAGGTCCCAATGATCTCCAGGTTCCAGGCAGGCATGAAGAGACGCTCCTGCTGCTCGGGTGTAGCCTGGTTCAATAGCGTGGGCAAGAACATGCCCAGATGAAGATCTAGGGGCTCTGGGCGGCCCCGGTGAACAAAACTGCAGAGAAAGATGAAACGGAATGGCAGAGTATAGGAAAGGCAATGGAGAAAAGAAGGCATACCGGAAACACAGGAGGAATGGAGAAAACCGTAATGGAAATGAAAGGAAGGAACATTTAGGGAAATGGAGAGGTTTATGGAAAGAAGAAAAGTGAGGGATTATGGCACACACAAGAGCGATGAAGGGGAAAAAGTAGAGATTGGGTAACATGTTTTTAGCAAATGAAAAATATAGGGTAACAGCAAGAAAAGAGAAGAGCATTAAGAAGGATAAGCAAATGAAGTTTGTAGTAGTAAATAAAGGAGGCAAGAGGGAAGTCATGATAGATGATTGTATAACAGGAGTGAAATGTGAGGGAGGAGATTTCACCAGGAGAAAGAAAAGAAGAAGAAGAAAAAAAAAGGATTAATTTAAGTGCACTTGATTTGAATGTGGTGAGGTCATAGCAGGCAAATAATTACACATGCACACCCCAGTCAATACATCCCAATTCCCAACAGGCAAAGAAAAGGCATGATTGGGAAGCTCTAGTATGCAAGAGCCAAAATGGAAGAATTTGTGAAGCCAAACTCATCATTGGGAATTCAGTCTTTTGTCCCAGGAATCTAGTGAGATTTAACAGCTTGCTCTCACTAGGAACAGTATGACAGCTCCCACTGGGACAATGCCTAATTCTGACACATTCTAGATTTTAACACAAATGTGTCAGTTTGGCTTTAAAAACCTACCTGGCACCAGTTTTATTCTCTAAAGCTAACTGCTGGTCTCCCACCATTAGGTACCTCTGTCGGAGCAACATTGCCTCAGGATTGCTATTGGGCTTAGGGTGAGGCTAAACATTTCTGAGACCACTTTTCTATCAGATGAAATTGTTTGTTATTTTTCTTAAATAAATATGCAAATTAGATTTCAAATTTGGTTTTGTATATGGCCAAATCTTTTTCAGAGGATAAAGAATAACGCCACTCCAAATATGTGTTCACTGCATCCCTATAACTTCCTATTGAGAATGAATGTAGGTTGCTTCTTGGCATCTGTTAGGTCTCTCTGGCATTGCCACCCATCCCCTGGCCCAGACTAACCGTGCCCCAACTCGGTCTGGGCATAGGTGCCAATGGCATGCAGACGACTGGCAAGGGGCAACCATTTCTGCTTCTGCAGATCCGTCAATTGATGGGCTAACATGTTGCTGAACATACTGAAGTGTAAGCCCAGGGGGTCGGTTTGAGAGCCAAGGCAGGTTCTACATAGGAGAGACAGAATGGTCAGAATGTCAAATGAAGGGGCACCAATGAGCTCTAAGACTGGGTGCTATAGGTTAGTTTACTGAGAAATTGCTGCAAGCATGTTATGGCATTACCCACTTAAATAACTTTTACCATGTTATTTTTTAAAAATACACTTTTTGTCTTACCACAGCTACACTATATGGCCAAAAGAATCCAGATACCCGTCAGTCAAACATGTAATTCCCAAACCAAGGTAAAAATATGAAGTTGCCCCTCCCTTGCTGCTATAACAGCCCCTTAATGTCTGGGAAGATTGTTGGTGGGATTTGCTTCCATTCGGCCTCAAGAGTATTAGTGAGGTTGGCCACTGATGTTGGGAAATCTGGCTTGGGTTGTGGGGTTCCAATTCATCCCACAGGGATTCACTTGGGTTGAGGTCAGGGCTCTGTGCAGCCAAGGCAGTTTCTTCTACTCCTATCAGCAAACCCATTCTGTACGGACCTGACTTTTCCCATGGGGCATTATTGTGCTGAAACAGGAAAGGGCCTTCCCTGTCATGCTTTGGGGCAGTCAATGTTTTGATAAGCTGGAGGACAAAAGTAAACAGTGTCACAGCTTATCAGAACTAGGGTTGCCACCTGGCCGGTATTTTACTGGCCTGGCCAGTAAAAATTATGGCTGATCCCAATGTTATTAATAGGGAAAAAAGATAAATATATAGAAAGGCCGGTATTTTTTTCCAGAAAAGGTGGCAACCCTAATCAGAACACTGTCCTGTCTCCAAGCACAATATGATTCAAGAAGCTGCTCCCTGTAGTAGTTAGAAATATGGGGTGTTGGGGAGAGGCAGGAGACACCTGTACATGGAAAAGTTATCGATATCTTGTTTATAGAGGAACAGTGACATGTTCCTGTTAAAATCAGAACAGGACACTATATGCCCGCAGCCCAATGCTTGCCTCAAACACTTTAACCAGGGGTGGAGGGTAAGGTATTAAAACACATTATAATTCACTACTGGTGTGATACAAATACAGTGCCAAATGCAGATAAGTGGTGCAGGTAGGGTTTCCATTCTCGTCGGTAAAAATAATGGTTGATCCCAATGTTATTAATAGGGAAAAAAAGATAAATATATAAGAAGGCCTGTATTTTTTCCAGAAAAGGTGGCAACCCTAGGTGCATGTTGCATTTCTCTGCATGCATGCCATTCTTGCAACATCACCAGTTTGTTTGCCTTGTCTGTGCCTTACCTGAAAACCGGCCTACTTATGAATAAAGTAGTTTTCCTTTAACGTATAATTTTTAAATAGAGGGGTTATTTGCCCTTGAAGCGAAATTTCAAGGGAAATGTGTTAGGAATCAACTTTCCAATATAATTTTCATTAAAGTTTTGCTTTTAAAAGTCGTTTGTAAATGTAATGACGATTGAAGGCAGAATACATGTCCCTTTCTGCACTGCTGGTTATGCCTCTTGAAACAATGTAGCTGAATTCAGTTCTCATCCAGGTCTGTTAATCAGCTGGCTTCTGCTACATTGCTTCAGGAGTCAGAACCAATGCAGCGAATCTAAAGAGGCAGATAGTTACTGCAATATCAATAACAAACAATCATGAGTGTAGATTCCATTTTAGAATTACTGAATGAAGCAAGTGCTATACAAAGTAAAGGAACTGTTACATAAACACACGTTCTCTGTGAAGTTTAATATGTCTGGAAAAAGGAACGCGGGGGGGGGGGAGGCTCAGGGAGGAAAAGTCCAAGGTTTCTGGGTGCTAGTGCATGCATGAAGAATCATGTACAAGGGTCATGATGGTTATACCCCTCCCACATACTCATGGTACGTGACACCACAGACGGGCTGGGCAGGGACTTGTGACAACATGTGCAATGAGAAGAATGCAAATGATAAGTCTATCAATCACTGGCTTATTGTTATTATATTATAACAACAGAGATCTCTAAGGATGCCGTCTCTGGGCATAGTGTAAAGTGATGTGCGGTACATCTTCTGTAGGCAAACGATATGCAGTTATATTTCCCTGGTGCATTAATTGGTTGCTAGCAGAAGGGACATTTATTTATGCCCCTGTCACAAGTGCAGGAGCACCAAGAAGTGCAAAATTGCACCCTTCAGCTCCATTCTTGCAGCACCCTGCACCTGAGGCCGGGACATGCAGAGCACAGTGAGTGCAGGTGTATTGCTTCCCTGAACATACTACCTGTTATAGGACAGGGGATAAGGAGAGGGTTCCTTAACACAATGCACCTATCAGCCTGCCTCACTTGCCCATATGAATGATACAAAAGTTAGAGTGTGAGTAGGGGAGCTGCAGAATGCAGGCAGTACGGTATTGATAGGACAGACGCAAAGATCTCTAGGGCAGGGTGCAAGTGGTTTGCACACTTTTTTTGCACTTTGTCTTATGCTTAGTAAATAAGGCCTTAAAGGGATCCAGTCATCGGAAAATATGTTTTTTTCAAAACGCATCAGTTAATAGTGCTACTCCAGCAGAATTCTGCACTGAATCCATTTCTCAAAAGAGCAAACAGATTTTTTTTATATTCAATTATGAAATCTGACATGGGGCTAGCCATTTTGTCAATTTCCCAGCTGCCCCCCGTCATGTGACTTGTGCCTGCACTTTAGGAGAGAAATGCTTTCTGGCAGGCTGCTGTTTTTCCCTTCTCAATGTAACTGAATGTGTCTCAGTGGGACATGGGTTTTTACTATTGAGTGCTGTTCTTAGATCTACCAGGCAGCTGTTATCTTGTGTTAGGGAACTGCTATCTGGTTACCTTCCCATTCTTCTTTTGTTTGGCTGCTGGGGGGGGAAAGGGAGGGGGTGATATTACTCTAACTTGCAGTACAGCAGTAAAGAGTGATTGAAGTTTATCAGAGCACAAGTCACATGACTTAGGGCAGCTGGGAAATTGACAATATGTCTAGCCCCATGTCTGATTTCAAAATTGAATATAAAAAAATCTGTTTGCTCTTTTGAGAAATGGATTTCAGTGCAGAATTCTGCTGGTGCAGCACTATTAACTGATTCATTTTGAAAAGAAATGTTTTTCCCATGACAGTATCCCTTTAAGTGCTCAGTAAGCATTGCCTTCCACAGGATAGCACAGTGAACCATGCATGTTATGGGCTGCATATGACTCCATTTGCATGCAGCCAATCACAGGCAGCCTTCCTGTCTTAACATGCCTTGCTTAGCCCCAAACTAACTAATATTTACTATTTGCCTTAACCAAATCACATGAATAAATGTACACACAGCCATGGGAGGGAGTTATGACTCCAAAAACACCCTGTATGCTCCTAGCCAACCACCCATGAGGAAAGGGTAAAGTGCACTAATTATTTGTTAAGACTCCAGATATTAATCAGTTTATTTTGCTTTATCTTTGGTACAGATTAGATAGTGTCAGGAATGCATAGTTTATTCTGTTGGAGTTTAAGCAATGCATTGCACATTATACCCCGGCCAATTCTATTCACTCATGTGGAAAATGATTAAACTGAACACACTGTTTACCATTGATTATGGGATAAAGTTCCCTTCTACCATAAAATATAAGGTTATTAGGAGTCACCAACGAGTAGGTCAGAGGTCAGAGGTAGATTATATGAGCTATCTCGAGGAATACTACATCATGAGTACAACATAAAAGGTGTAATGTACCCCCTACTGTAAATTATAAAGATATTATAAGTCACTGTGAGTTGTGACCATATAAAGACACAAGGCTGCAGGCTGAGTTATATAGGGAACTCTGAGTATCACTCATGTATTATAAGGGATAATGTACCCCCTACTGTAAATGATAAGGATATTAGAAGTCACTGAGGGGTTCTGTGGCCATATAAAGGCACAAGGCTGCAGGCTGAGTGGGAACTCTGAGTATCACTCATATTATAAGGGATAATGTGCCCTTACTGTAAATTATAAGGATATTAGAAGTCACTGAGGGGTTCTGTGATCATATAAAGGCACAAGGCTGCAGGCTGAGTTATACAGGGAACTCTGAGTATCACTCATGTATTATAAGGGATAATGTACCCCTACTGTAAATTATAAGGATATTAGAAGTCACTGAGGGGTTCTGTGACCATATAAAGACACAAGGCTGCAGGCTGAGTTATACAGGGAATTCTGAGTATCACTCATATATTATAAGGCATAATGTATCCCTACTATAAATTATAAGGATATTAGAAGTCGCCGAGGAGTTTTGTGACCATATAAAGGTAAGAGGCCAAAAGCCAATGCTTACATACAGGTAGGGTTGCCACCTGAGATCTGAGAAACTGAGCAAACTGACATGCGGTTAGACATATTGTAAGTTTCCCAGGTGCCCCCAGTCATGTGACTTGTGCTCTGATAAACTTCAGTCACTCTGTACTGTAGAGACACTCTCTTTGAATCTTCGCGTGTATCTCTGCTCTTACTGCTGCACTGCAAGTAGGAGTGATATCACTCCCTCCCCAGCAGCAGAACAATGGGAAGGTAACCAGATAACAGCTACCTGGTAGAACAGCACTCAATAGAAAAAACCCACTGTGATTCCTTCAGTTACATTGAGTAGGAGAAACAACAGCAGACATCAAAGGAGGCTGGCACAAGCCTGGACCCACACAATAGTAAGATCAGAGTCAGATTGTAAAAGGCTAAAAAGCTTACATTTTATTCTCCATAATTAATAACCAAGGCCTGACGCGTTTCGTGTCTACCAGGAGACTTAGTCATAGGCTGCTATTGTGTGGGTCCAGGCTTGTGCCAGCCTCCTGGTGTTTGCTCCCTTTGCTGAAGGTCTGGGGCATGTGCACCCGGGCTCACCTTGCATAGCGGTAAGCTCATTCAACAGATTTAAAATATTGCACATACTGGTTACACATTTGTATAGCTAGGAGAAACAACAGCCTGCCAGAAAGCAGTTCCATAGTGCAGCACTGGCTCTTTCTGAAAGCACATGGCCAGGCAAAATGACCTGAGATGGCTGCCTACACACCAATATTACAACTAAAAAGAAAATTATTGGCTCAGGAATTGAATGTTATATGGTAAAGTGAATTATTTGCAGTGTAAACAGTGTAATTTAGAAATAAAAACTACACCATAAAAATCACGACAGAATCCCTTTAAACTCCCTTTATAAAAAAAAGCTGTTGAATGAACAGGGTAAAAAGGAATTAAATGAAATTTGTAATTCTCCAACTCATAACCCTCACCAACAATTTTCATTGAACAGGGGGCACAAATAATTAGTATTTTATCTCAGCACAGCCTCACCACATACCTTTTGAACCAGTAGATTTCCTCTGGGTCGGAGATGCCATGTTCCCTCATCTTCTGAACCATCAGGGCACTCTTCTTGATGGCCAATTCATAACGCTCACTGCGAGACAGGAAATTGGGGTCTTCATGCTGGAAGCCGGGGTCATTGAGAACCAGACCCTCTATAAATGGTAAATTGAAGAAAGTGGAAAGGACTGCCCAATATTACTTTACTGGCAATGCCCAATTGGATAGGACTTGATAGGGTTAGGATTTGCCCCACATCTTTCTTTTCAAGAGCCTGCATCTTTAATGATACCCCAAAACCTGTCTCTATCTTTAATGATACTCCAAAACCGGTCTTTATCTTTAGAGATACCCTAAAACTTGTCCTTATCTTTAGAAATACCCCAAAACCTGTCTCTATCTTTAGAGATACCTTAAAACCTGTCCCTATCTTTAGAGATATCCCAAAACCTGTCTCTATCTTTAATGATACCCCAAAACCAGTCCCTATCTTTAGAGATACCTTAAAACATGTCCCTATATTTAGAGATACCCCAAAACCTGTCTCTTTCTTTAGAGATACCCCAAAACCTGTGTCTATCTTTAGAGATACCCCAAAACTGTCCCTATCTTTAAAAATACCTTTAAACCTGTCCCTATCTTTAGAGATACCCCAAAACCTGTCTCTATCTTTAATGATACCCCAAAACTTGACTCTATCTTTAAAATTAATGATACCCCAAAACCTGTCCCTATCTTTAGAGATACCCCAAACCTGTCCCTTCTCCTAGTGATAACCCCAGGATTGCCCCATTTCCTAGTGATTGCCCTGCTAGCCCCCCAGAACTTCCCCTCCTCCCAATGAAACCCCCAGTGTGACCCCTCTACCCACCAATTTCTCTCCTCCTGCGGGTCCTCTCGGGGCTGCCATCCAGGATGTAGGTGATGGTCTCGGGGTTGAAGGAGGCGGCGGCCCTTTCCCTGCTCAAGTCCGGGTTCATTCTCTTGTCTCTCCGGCTGGAATAAAGGAACTCAGACCTTCGGCCTCTCTAGTGACAGCAAAGCCCCGCCCCTCCCGGCCATATGACAGAACTGGGCGGTGATCTCGCAGGATCCCAACCCCAAACTACAACTCCCAGCAGGTCCCTGGGGTGGGCGTGGCCACATCAGTGAACGAGTAGACGGTAAGCAAAAGTTATGGCGGGCGGTGCGAGTTGTGAGCAATAGGAACTCATGGTAAGGGAAGCGGGTTCTGAGTGAGTGCGGCCGAATGTTGCGGCAGGTGATTGGAGGAACAAGCAGGTACTGAGTCAGTATAACTGTTTGTGAGTGGGTGCGGTCTCATTGAGGGAGCGAGGTACTGAGTGCGGTGTCAGTGAGTGAATGAGGGAGCTGAGGAATCAATGAGAGTGAGTGAGCCTGACAAGTTTTATCCCATTGAGCGAGGGAGCCTACACATTTATTGTTATTGCTACTGTTTATTACACATCTTTCTACTCAGGCCCTCGCTTATTTATATCCCAGTCTCTTATTCAAATCAATGCATGGTTGCTAGTGTGATTTGGACCCTAGCAACCAGATCACTGAAACTGAATAAAAAACTAAATAACTCAAAAAACACGTAGGCAACACGGCCATTCTTACAACCGCAGTTAAAGGGGTACTTTTAGGTTGTTATAAAAGTGCCAATTATAAGCAACTTTTCAAATGATTTCATTTTTTATAGCTTTTTAATTATTTGCTTTTTTTCTTATAAATTTTTTCAGCTTTCAAATTGGGTTAACAAAAAAACAAATGCTCTGTAAAGTTACAAACGTATTGTCATTGCTACTTTGTATTACTCATCTTATTATTTAGGCCTCTCCTAATATTCTAGGCTTTTATGCAAATCAGTGGATGGTTGTTTGGGTAATTTGGACCCTAACAAGCAGATTGCTGACATGGCAAACTGGGGAGCTGCTGAATACAAAGCTAAATAACTAGGGATGCACTGAATCCTTCTGCCAGACCTAACTGAATCCTAATTTGCATATGCAAAATAGGGGCAGGGAGGGAAATTGCATGATATTTTGTCACAAAACAAGTAAGTCAATTTTTTTCCGATTCCCACCCCTAATTTGCATTTGCATTTCCCCTTCCCATCCCTAATTTCCCAAACCCCTGAATCCTTCACGAAAGATTTGGCCGAATACCGAACCGAAACCTAATTTGCCACTACATTAAGGGGCATGTTTACTAACATTGGAGATAAATATATGGAGAGATTTCTGGAGATGTTGCCCATGGCAACCAATCAGCAATTAGATTTAAACAGCCACAGCCAAGTTAGAAAACAAAAGCAAAGATCTGATTGGTTGCTATGGGCAACATCTCCAGAAATCTCTCCAGATATTTATCTCCAATGTTAGTAAACATGCCCCTAAGTATAGTGTGTGAGTTTCAAGGGATTGTTTACCTTAAATTAACCTATACTTTAATGTAGATAGGGCTGAATCCAGGATTCGGTTCCGGATTCGGCCAGGATTCAGCCGAATCATTCTGCCTGGCTGAACTGAATCTGAATCCTAATTTACATATTCAAATTAGGGGCGGGGAGGGAAATCACGTGACTTTTTGTCATAAAACGAGGAAGTAAAAAAATGTTTTGCCCTTCCCACCCCTAATTTGCATATGCAAATTCGGATTTGGTTCGGTATTCGTCCAAATCTTTCACAAAGGATTCGGCCGAATCCAAAATATGAATGAATTTGGTGCATCCCTACATGTAGATAGGGATATTCTTGGACAATTTACATTTGTTTGTGAGTTAACCTTTTGAGTATGTCAAATGAATGGTGCAAAACTCTTCCTTTATCTCTCTCTCTCAAGAGAGAGAGCCTATTCCATAAAATCAATTTGCACTCAGTGTGGCATGGTTTCCAACTAATCTCTATTAATGTTAGGGAAGCACCGAATCCACTATTTGGAATTCGGCCGAATCCTTGGTGAAAGATTCGGCCGAATACCAAACCGAATCCGAATCATATGCATATGCAAAAGGTGTGGCGAAAACTCATGTGATTTCCCAACCTGCCCCTAACTTACATATGCAAATTAGGATTCTGTTCGGCCAGGCACAAGGATTCGGCCAAATCCTGCTCATACAAGCTGAACCCCGAACCGAATCCTGGATTTGGTGCATCCCTAATTATTGTATAAGGGCAGAGACACACTTGGAGATTCGGGGAGATTTAGCCACCCGGCGGCAATTGGCCAAATTTCCCCAAACTGCCTTCCCACCATCTAGAATCTAAATCGACGGCACTCGGAGCACTTTGTTTTACGAAGTTGCCTCACGAGGAAACTTCGGGCGACTGCAGAAAACAAAGTGCTCCGAGTGACATCCCGCTGGCGATTTCGTTTCTAGCCATCGGGGAGGCAGTTTGGGGAGATAAGTCACCCGGCGACAAATTGCCTCTTCTTCGGGCGGCTAACGCGTGTCTCTGTCCTAAAGTGTGGATATCCTTTCTAATTAGAAGTATCCTGTACTTGATGGCAGTGTACAACCTTATACGCAATGAATGTCAGGTTTATATTAGGGAAGTTTTGTTGTCTTCTCCTTAAAGAGAGCAATCCCAGGGATTAAGAGTAATTAGCAAGGCAGCAGTAACGAGAGAAAGTGCTTTCAATTGTTGTCAATTATGGTGGATTATTGGATTCAATTTACCCTGTCAACTGAGCGTTTACTAATGTACTTTTAAAGCTAAGGAATATAGTTGCACTTTGTTATAAATCTCTCCACAGATGTTTACACTGTTTCAGTTGGTCCCTCAGAGTCAAACCGAACTAAAATGAGCAAAAACAATCCTTCCTGTGAAGAGTTACTCTAGCTAAGGGGTTCCCTGTTTACTCTGTGAGCAAGAGGGTTACTATAAGTAAAAGGATCCTTCTACTCATTAAGCCTGAGTTCAAGTCAATTTAAGCCTGAGTTCAAGTTAAAGTGCCTCCTTTTCATTTTTTAGTAAGATTCAAGCAACATTGAGCATGAGTAATGTAACGTTCCTTTGAGTAAGATTTCGGAGTGCAATAGGAAGCCGACGCAGACACAGGGATAACATGCACTGGCTGGATTTGAACCTATCCACTATACAATCTACTGTAAACATTACGTTTGATGAAACAAACTATAATTAAACTGGTGTTTTCCAAAGAGACCTAGTATTGTAAAGATGCAGCCCATTATATGGGCAATGTGGATTCCCTTTGGCAAATAAATAGAATAACCTCTCAGCCACTAGTCATTTAGGAAAAATCCATCCACTGTAATTTTAGGAGTAGTTTTAACGGTCTAATGGTATAATTGTTTAAAGGAGAACTGAAGCTTAACGAAAGAAGTAGTACATTGTTGTACATTATTCTTTGGACTTCTGTACCAGCACAAAGCAACCACAGACTTTTAGCAGTAAAGATCTGTGTCTCCAAAGATGCCCCAGTAGCTCCCCATATTTTTTTTTCTGCTGATTCACTGCACATGCTCTGTGCTGCTTTCACTTACTGAGCTTAGAGACCCACTCACAATATACAGTACACATAGAATAGAAATGTCACATTATAAGGCTGATTAGTAATTAATACAGATAATTACTAAATGGCAGCTCAAAAACAAGTGCAACTAGCATGATAATTTAAATATCAGCCTTGTAGCATCAGCTTATAGTACAGGCCAACCTAAATTTCTGCTTGACAATTTGCGACGACCCTTAAGCTTAGATTCTCGAGAGCTTCTCAAAGAAAACTGAGCATGTGAGGGTCGCAGACACTTTCCAAGATGGTGATCCCCTGTGACAAGTTTAAAGTCCTAGATCATTGCTGTTATTGAGAAACTGAAACTTAAGGCTGATGAAATAAGTTCATTATATAAAATATGGCATTTCAGCCATATTCATTTTTAGGGTTTTGTTCTGCTTTAACCCTCCTTTGACTGAAGCACCCTTGATCAACCCCGCTGACCGTAATACATTCAAGGCACTTGGTATTCAGTTGGGTTATGGCTCTGCGTAAACCATTACCAGATGTGTAATTATGGGAAGTTTTTACAGTCATAGCATCAGATTTGTATAGCTAAGTAGCAAGGAATTATTGTTTCAGAAGAACATTAGCCTTTTGTGAAAATAAAGGAGATATAAATCTGTATTCCAAATCTGGGGTCTATAATAGCTGCAAAAACAATGAAAAAGGCCATGATTACCTGCAATCCCAGTTCCCTGACGCGCCATTGCCATGACAACAGGTGTGCGAAACCCAGGAAGCTTTCTACTGATCGCGATAGGGACCAAAATACTGTTTGGACTGGTTTTTTTTGGTAAACCTGAAATGCACCCACGCATCTCCAAACCCCCAGTCCTCGTAAAAAATTGTCCTGCTTCTGGTCCGCAGCATTTCTAGCCTTATTCTATTTTAGACTTTACTCCCCCTACTATAAGTTACTTGATTGGACATTACTGATGCGTGCATTACCTTTCTGAGAACTGTTACTTACATAAGGAGAAACACCACTGGGTTACCTTGAATTAGCATATTTGTCTGTGCCCTCTGTATTATTGTAAGTATTTGTGTAATTCTGTCTCCCGTTATCAGATGTGAGCACTATAGAAAAAAGGAAGGTTTACCAGTCCACCCATCATTTGTTGAGAGAAGGAGGATCTGGAGAAAGGATGCTTCCAGCAGCTTCAACTTTTTACTACCTCTGGGAGCTCAGCACCGGTCAAGTCCCATTTGGAGCCACGGTGCGAACTTTTGGAAGGTGTGTTTTTTCCCCCAAATGTGGATGGCCTTAGTGATGTATTCCACTCCTACAGGAAAGACCCAGACAGTGGGGCTCATTTATCAACACTGGCCAAATTTGCCCATGAGCAGTTGCCTATAGCAACTAGTCAGTGATTAGCTTTTTAAAGCCAGCTGCAAGTAGAACAACAAACGCAACAATCTGTTGCCATGGGTTCCTGCCCATGGGCAACTTTGCCCAGTTTTGATAAATTACCCCACAGGGTCTTTCCTGTAGATACTTTTGCAGTAGATTGAGTGTATCACACAGATGATCAACTTGCTTATCTTGTCTCAAGAATAAATTGATCTTGGCACCTTGACAATTGCACTGAATTGATTGTTTGGATAACATAGATTTTCTGTTGGTTCATGGACCTTATTGTACTTCACCCAATGAATCTATACACAGGCTCTGCAGGTATGATCTGGCACAGTCCCTTGCTACAATCACAGCCCAACATGCCTCTGCCCAGCACATGCTCCGCATCAGCACACGGTTGGTAGAGCCCCTCTCTGCCACTATAGGCTCTCATTACCTTGCACTGGGAGAATTAGAGGAACATGGTGAGTTTTCAGGATAAAATAATAAATAATAATGTTAATGTTGATTTTAGAGAAAGTCACACTAACAGACTGTGCCCTTGTAGGCAACCTTCCTGTGCTGTGCGTGCGTGTGATGAGTTGCATCGATGGAGCAAACCTGTCTCTGCTTCAGCAGGCTGTGGAAGAACAGAGAAAGTATTTTCGGAGCAGAGAGGGAACTTGAAATGGGAGCCGATGAGAAACAATCTTGTTAACAGGCTATATCCATAAGCTGGAGATTCATTTGCAGGCAATTAAAGGTCCTGTCCGCTTCTGGTACTGGTCCACAGAAGATATCTTGTAAACATAATCATTTCTGAGTAGCCTGCGAACTACAACTACAAGCATCCCCCAACAGGCTTTGCCTTGGTATTTCATGTATTCCACTGGGCAGCCTAATTGGACATCCCTGACCGGTATTTACTGTTGCCATAAGATAAGATTCATGCTGTGTGAGAATGCTGACTAGGCTTCTGGGTTTTCAAATTCCCACTATCTGTATAAATTGCAGCACTTAGTTCAGGAAAGGTTTTTGATTTTCTAAATTGTACAGCCTGTAAAACCAGATATTTTATTTCATTTATAATGTCAGAGTTCTGTTTAATTCCCCCTATCTCATCAAATTTTATTGAACCATGCTTTGTTTATGTATATCTCAAATTTAGCCAAATGTAAAATAAACCCCATGGGCTGGTGAGGTACTTATTTGTCTTTGTTTCCTTTAAATAAACATCACATATTGCTCTGCTGTTAACAATATACAGTGGGTGGTTGGTTAGATTAAAAATTATATAGCCACTTTTTGCCGCAGCACCATGTTGTGATACAGACACATGTTAAAGAACGTAAATTGACAGACTTGACAAAACAATTAGTTATTTCCTTCTACCAATTATAAGTATCTATGTTATGGAACATCAAGTTGTACTCCATTTCCATAAAACAATTTGATGTCAGAGACACGGGGGGAATATGAAAAAAATAAAGGAAGATCCTATATACAATAACCAAAAAAAGTTAAAATTGTGTTAGTAGGGAAAGCTATGAAAACTACGTCTTTAATGGCATTTAACCCTTGTTTATCTGTTTATAAGCTAGTGACCATAGAGTCCTCATAGCTTTCCCTTCTAACACAATTTTTAACTTTTCTGGTTATTGTGGGCATACTTTTATTTATCTGATAATAAAAGTTACATTTTATTTTGAAATCTTTTGTCGGTTTGATGGAATCTCCGAATATATACTGGGATGGTGCAACATAATGGGTCATTCTATTGCTCTCTATTGGCTCCCTTTAGCTTTGTTTTTTTTTTTTAGCAGTAAAGAGTGACTGAAGTTTATCAGAGCACAAGTCACATGACTGGGGCAACTAGAAAACTAACAACATGTCTAGCCCCATGTCAGATTTCAAAATTATATATGAAAAAAACTGTTTGTTTTTTTGAAAAATGGATTTCAGTGCAAAATTTTGCTAGAGCAGCACTATTAACTGATGCGTTAAGAAAAAAACATCTTTTCCCATGACAGTATCCAATAATGATTTGAATTTGTCTACCAGTTAACAATATTAGTGCTGTATCTGTGGTCATCCGTGATGAACTTACTGGAACTTACTCATCGGCAATAGTGTTATAAAGGACATATTTATGTTTTTGCTCCAGCAATATATGTCAGAAAATGGCTGTTGCTGTGTTAATACTTCCTTGTTTTAAGGAAAATGTCTTAAAACCCTATCTTTCAATTAAAAAAATATTCTATAAGACATCGGCTTGGTAAAAATGACACTTTAAGGGGACCTGTCACCCTAAAAAATAATTCCATATTATTTTCTATTGTGCAAATGTTAAAATATATATATATATATATATATATATATATATATATATATATATATATATATATATATATATATATATATATATATATATAATATATATATTTTTTTTTTTAAATAAAAATAAAATAGTCATATATGAAACAAACTGAAGAGAGCTTTAAGGCTTGTTTTGTGTTTATTAAGACAGCCAGACATGCATACAGTATTAATGCAAGAAATTAGGAATATTCTTATAAAATAGGACACCATATTTTCAAGTGAATATATTTAAATTCATAAAATAGATAGGAAACCTTTACGCCTAGTAATTATAGGTTGTCATGGAAGGGATGGGATTTACAGGGCGATAGACAGGAGGCTGGTAAGAATCTGGAGATGCTTCAAGAAGCAGAAGTCCGCTGCTAGGGTCTTTCCGGCATCGAGACATGGCTTCCTTATAATGTATTTTCTCCTTGGTGACGGGGTCAACAAGATCTTTCTTATAATGTGTCTCATCCTGGATTTGATCAGCAAGTTCTTTACTCACCAAGCCCTGCTCTACTGCCTCAGAAACTGGGATTCGACCTGTTTGTTTCGTGTCGATGAGACCTCCTGTGAGGTGCTGGACAACCAAGTAGGGTATGGCTTTATCTTTAGGCATAAGGTCCTTCTGAACAGCCTCTCCAATAGATAATCTCTTTTTGGTTACTGGATCCTCAACACCTGTAAAGGCTTTCTGTGCATGAAGCAGACTCTGTGTGTTACTACTATCAATCAGGGCCCTGTCTATAGCTTTATGAACTGAATATCTTTCTTTGCTCATAATGTGGATGATGCCACCAGTGGCCGCCTGGGCTTCAAGCAGCTTCTGACCAGTTTCAGCATCCAGTATTTTCCTTGTTATTGCACTTCTGATTGTGCATTTGCTGTCTGTGCTTTTGTCATATATGCCAGCGATTGGGAAGCTGTCGTCGTGAAAGACTTTGGGGGCACTTTGAGTAAATATGCTGCGAGACTGGGTAGAAGTTGGGGATCTGGGTCCAATTATTGAACCAATTGAAACTGATGAGGGCTTTTCTCCAGCCACCAGAAGGGCAAATTCAGAAATTGGGAGCTTGCCATCACGGTACATCTGTAGCTCATCTTTGGTGATTTTCTTGGTCCTTAGGGCATCCTCAATGGAATATTGTTTGCCACTCTTCTTATCCAAAAGAACAGAAATGTCACCACTTGATCCCATGGTGGAAACCTCTTCCCAGTCACACTCCAATTCTTGCAGCTGGATATATTGACTTCTATCTATGATGCCCCTTTTATAAGCTTCATAGGGAGACATTTCTTTACCCGTGTCAGGGTCCAGGATAGAAATTTTTGTGGAAACATTAGTCTCCCTCGTCTGTGTCTCTTGGTTGCGTTCTTCTCGGTTGACACGAGTCTGCAGCTCCCTAATATTCCTTTCCTTCTCATAAATGGCATCTTTTTCAGAAAGAATTTTGGTTTCAAAAAGGGACAGTTCATGGCCCAATTGTGTCTTTTTCTGACGTTCAATCTCTGCTTTCTGTGAGAGCAATTGAGACTCCTTGCTGAGGAACACACTTTTTTGCTGCTGTTGTCTCCTCAACTCCAGAAGTTCATTTTCTGCTGTTGACTTCTCTTGTTGTAGCTGCAGTCTTGTCTTCTGAAGATCAGATTCCTCCTTTGACCAAGTTTTCTTCATGGCATCGACCCTTTCTATTTTTTCAGTGAGTCGTTTGCTCTCATCTTCTAGGTCTTGCCTTGAATTACGTGCTTTTGAAACCAGTTCTCTCAACCTGACTCTCTCATTCTCAAGCACCTTGTCCTTTTCCACACGAATAACCTCCTTGTAAATGGTTTTCTCTAGAGATTTTTCCCTCTGTAGGATATCTATCTTCATTTGCAGGTTTTTACATTCTCTTTCAATGTTTAGATATTGACTTCTTTCATTATCTAATTCCGTGCGAAGAGAATTAGCTGCTTTTTCCATAACAGGGTCCCTTTCTACCTTAACAACTTCCTCCATAACAATCTTCTCCTGCACAGGAAGAGGGCTTTCCTCTATCTCCTTTATCCTCAGTGTAATCTGGCGTAGCTCTTTTTCTGCCGCCAGTTTTTTGTCTCTTTCTTCTTGAAAGTTGAGTAGTTTCTGCTTCTCTTCCACTAAGTTGCGTAACTGCTGCACCTCACGTTCCAGGCGACGCCTATTGCTTACTGTATCATCAAGTGTCCTGCTTAGCCTGAAATGATCATCTTTTATTTTGGGGTCTTGCTTAACAAGGACCACCTCTTGCACCACAACCCTCTCCTCTGGCTTTCTTCTCTCCAGCAGAATGTACTTGTTCTGTAAGTCATACACAAAATCTTCCACTTCCCTCCTTTTCTGAGCCTCATCTCGTACTTCTTGACGGAGACGCTCTGCTTCTTTTATCAGTACTGGATCATTTTCATACTTGACTACCTCTTTATTGACTGTTTTAGTTTCCACTTTTGACCTCTCCAATTTCCAGTTATCTCTCTCCTTGCTGAGTTTGGATTTCAGCTCCATGTTCTTGACAGTATTTGCTTCCATATCCTTCATTTGTACTTTCAATTTTTCTATTTCCTTTAGCAACTCTGGGCTTTTCTCTAGTTTGACCACCTCATTGACAACTTCTTTATACTCCACTGTGGGTCTCTGGGATTTCAGAGTAATCACCTGAGTATGGACTGTATCGAGCTCGTTATCAGACATGGATTTTCTAGAGCTAACTTCTTGCAGCACAGACTTCAGCCTTGCAATCTCCTTCTCAGTTTCTGGTTCAACAATGAAAACTTCGTTGACTCTTTCTTTGATTTCAATTCTGGGCTTTTGCTTCTGTACCACCACATACCTAGATTGTAGCTCTGTCAGCTCCCGTGTAACAACCACACTTTTGTTTCTTTCTTCTTCAATCAGTGTCCTTAGCCTTGCTGCTTCCTTCAGGATTTCTGGATCCTGTTCAACTTTCTTTACCTCCTTAACTATAACCTTTGGTTCAACAGACTCAATCAGCTTTTCCAGCTCCTCGGTTCGGGTCCTCAGCTTCACCACGTTCTCCTGAAGTGATTTTCTTCTGAAATTCTCATCATCAATCTGTAGCTGAAGTGCCCTGGCAGCCTTTACAATTTCTGGATCCCGCTCTAATTTTACCACCTCTTTCAACACTACTTTCTCTACAATATTTGGTTGCTTCTGTTCCAGAATCAACACTTCTTTCTTTAGTCTCTCTAATTCCAAATAAATTGAATTATTTTCTTCTTTCAGTTGCTTTATTTCTTTTCTAAGAGACTGCGCCTTTGACTCCAAATCAGGGTCTTTTTCTATCTGTGTGACCTCTTTAGTCAGCAACTGTGGCTTAATGTTCTTCCTTTGCTCTTCCAGAGTCGCCAGCCGTTTGCTCACCACTTTTATCTCAGACTGAGTGATCTCTCTTTCCTTGTTAGATTGTTCTATTTGGCTTTTTCTCACCGACAGATCACTCTCTATCTTAGGCTCTCTGTAATACTGTACCACCTCTGTTTCCTCTATGCGCTCAACTGGTCTTTGTGTCTTCAGTAATATCAAGCGTTTTGTGTTCTCCTCCAGTGTCTGCTGTACTTGAGCCACCTTCTTCTTTTCTTCCTCTAACTGGCTGGACAGATTTTCTGACTCTCTGACAGACCTCAGAGTATTTTCAGAGCGCAGATTTTGCAGAGTTATAGCCTGGATTCCATCTGTACCATCAGACTGGCAAAAATAGAAATACAAAAATATATTAAAATGGGATGGTTCTGTATAAATGCAACTGGTAGCCATTAGTAATCATCTGACGTGTATTATATGCCCATTTACACTGTACACGTGACAACAAGGCATTGTGGGGGGTTATTTATAAACACTGGTCAAATTTGCACTTGGGCAGTAACCCATGTCAACCAATCGGAACTTATAATGGACGTCAACCTTGTTGTGCAAGATGTTGTGTTATGATGATGTGTGTGTAGAACATTTCTTCTCTATATTTGTATTTCTACATATGGTGAAACCTGCTATGTTGTTTCACTTGCACTGGCATTATTTATTATGTTGTGCCCAGAACATTCCTTGTATATAACTTGTGTGTACAGAACATTTTGTCTTTGAGTATAGAGCTCTCTAGCACATTGTGTCCCCCAGAACCCCCAAGGCTGCACATTGCAAATGACATTCAAGCTGGTGTTCCAGCAAACACCCACCTTTCAGCCCTTCTTTATACAGCACTACCAGAATCCTAGCTCTCCAAGCAAGGTGTTAGAACTAACACAGAAAAAGTCAGCAAGACGACACACATACCTTATCCAGCACTTTTTTGGCAAACTCCATCTGAGTAAGCTGCTGCTTGCTCTCCACAGTCGCTTGGTTGTATCGCTTCACCAGATCTTTTTGCTATGGAAAGAAGAGTTGATCAGAGAAATCCAGACAAATGTTCTAAACGTTCTTTACTTGACTCTGAGTGACCGAACAAAAAGAATATATTGTTAATAATAACCTGCAGCCTTCTAGTTGTAGATGGATTAAAATTCTAAGCATCCTCTGATAGCCAAAATGCTTTCAGTGGGTGCTGGGAATTGCAATTACACCATGACTTGAGGACCAAATGTTGGATTCCTGGTGAAAATATTTAAAGCACCCCTGCTTACTGCTCTAGGACAGCTCCAGCTTGCAATACAGATCAATGCACAACCATCCAAGCGTGTTCCACCCTTTTTATAATATCAGCTGAACCTCACCTGGTCTTCTATTCCTTGCTGCATAGACACACCCTTTGGTTTTTTAGGAGGGACAGGGTTGGAGGAGGAAAGCGTTGTACTGTAACGTTTGGCTTGTTTTTCATAGTCCTATAAAAGAAAATACAGGTAATGACCCCAATGTGGAATTTAAAATTCTAGATGAAAAATGTGTGTCAATGAACCATAACATTTTAAAAGACTTAAAGGGGCTGTTCACTTTTGAGTTGGTAGAGTGTAGAGTGATATCCTGAGACAATTTTGCAATAGGTTTTCATTTTTTATTATTTGTTTTTGAGTTGTTTAGCATTTTATTCATCTCCATTCCAGCTTGCAGTTTCAGCAATCTGGTTGCTACGGTCCAGATTACCCTAGCAACCACGCATTGATTTGCATAAGAGACGGGAATATGAATATGTGGGTCTGAGTAGAAAGATGAGTAATAAATAAAGTAATAAATAAGCAATAACAATAATTGTCTATCCTTACAGAGCATTTGGTTTTAGATGGGGTCAGTGTAAAGAGTCAGAAGAAGAAGGCAAATAATTAAAAAAAAATATAAAAAAAGAAAAAATGAAGGCCAATCTAAAAGTTGCTTAGAATGTCATTCTATAACATGCTAAAAGTTAACTTAAAGGGGTTGTTCACCATCCAAACACTTTTTTTCAGTTCAATTGTTTTCCTATTGTTCACTGGAAATAATGACTTTTTTCAATTATTTTTTATTTTTCAATGTTTTTTCAAAATCTAAGTTTAAAGTTAATTATCCCTGTCTCTGGTGTTTCAATCTGGCAACTCAGTAATTCAGGGGCAGGCTGTAAACTGTTTACATTTAGTTGATATTTGCAGCAGCATCTGCACAGTATTACCAACTATTGTATCAATTCCAACAGCTGCGTTTAATGAAACCCAGGGATTCTGATCAGCAGGGACAAAAATAAGAAAAATCAACTAAATGTATCAATTTAGAACAGTTTACAGGGTCGGCGACCTCCCCTCCCAGAGCTGCGTTAGAAGGTGAAAAATTACACTTTATACTTCAATATTAGAAAAACACATAGAAAATAATTGGAAAAGTCTTTATTTCTGGTGAACTATATGAAGCCAACTGAAATGAAAAAAGTGTTGGAACTTGAACAAGCCCTTTAAAGGTGAACCATCCCTTTAAATTATTAATTAAGTATTTAAATGAATGTATACAGTGTATTGTTCTAATAACCAGCAGAGGAAATCATGAAATCATAGTCTACATGTACTTACATCAAAAGTGTTCACTAGGTCATCTGAAAGTTTAACCACATTATTCTTCTCTGGCTCCTTCCTCTGGATCTCGTCAACCAACCTCTAAAATAAAGTCCATTCAAATCCTGGTTATTATGAATGAAAAATCTACCCACCAGACAGGATGTGTCATGTAATATTCTGATCAAATAAAACTCATTTTTTGTTTATGCATACTGTGTATCATGCTGACTACAGTCATATTAAAAAGTTTGGGAACCCCTCTTAATTCTTTGGAGTTTTGTTTATCATTGGCTGACCTTTCTTTTAATATATAACATGCCTTATGGAAACTGTAGTATTTCAGCAGTGACATTAAGTTTATTGGATTATGCATTCAACAAAACTAGACAGGTGCATACATTTGGGCACCCCCAACAGAGATATTACTTAGTTTAGCCTCCTTTTGCAAATGTAACATGGTCTAGACGCCTCCTATAGCCTTTGATGAGTGTCTGGATTCTGGATGGTGGTATTTTTTGACCATTCGTCCATACAAAATCTCTCCAGTTCAGTTAAATTTGATGGCTGCCGAGCATGGACAGTCTGCTTCAAATCATCCCATAGATTTTCAATGATATTCAAGTCAGGAGGCTGTGACGGCCATTCCAGAATATTGTACTTCTCCCTCTGCATAAATGTCTTTGTAGATTTAGAATTGTGTTTAGGTTCATTGTCTTGTTGGAATATCCAACCCCTGAGTAACTTCAACTTTGTGACTGATGCTTGAACATTATCCTGATGAATTTGTTGATATAGGGTTGAATTCATCCGACTCTTGACTTTAACAAGGGCCCCAGTCCCTGAACTAGCCACACAGCCCCACAGCATGATGGAACCTCCACCAAATTTGACAGTAGGTAGCAGGTGTTTCTTCCGTCATGCAAAGCGCTTTTTGTTATGACCAAATAAAAAAAAGCACTTTGTTCCAAAATGACTGTACAATCTTTGTTTTCAAATTATTGAATATTGAGAGTTGCTTTGAGGATCCCATGCTGTCACTCTTCAGAGGAGAGTCAAACAGAAGCACAACTTGCAATTAGCCACCTTAAATACCTTTTCTCATGATTGGACACACCTTCCTATGAAGTTCAAGTCTTAACAAGCTAATCCAACCAATTTGGTGTTGCCAGTAATCAGTATTGAGCAGTTACATGCATTCAAATTAGCAAACTTTTTTTCCCCTAATTTTTGCACAGCCAGTTTTTCATATTTGATTTAATTTCACACAACTGAATACTGCTTCACTAATAATCTTTGTTCAGAAAACACCCCAGTACTCAGATGTTCCTGGGAAATGAAAGACATGCCACTGTTTTTGTTGAATTATTATGCAGGCTGAGAGGGGTTCCCAAACATTTTCATATGACTGTATGTGCTTCAACATGTGCTTAGCAAATGGGGCTTTAGCTGAACATACTTTTTGCTTATTGGTTTAATTAAGAAATATGTTTTTTGTTACAGTATTTTTATCATTCAAGAAAAAACTAAAACAACTCTCATTTTCCAACTTCCTGGTTCAACAGTCACTGTTTGCAGAGGAGTAGGCAGTACAATATATGACCAGTCCTGAGATAAGCTCTCTGAATAGCGAGCTGCTACTTATATCAAAGGCTTCAATTTAGGTAAGGGAAGGGGTTGTTTATACAGAGATCATCTCCATTTACATAAATGACTGTATTTACAGTAGTGCATTGTTCTTATGTTGAACAAAGGAGTATATATGTGTATACTGTTTTTTTCTAGATAGGAAGCCCTTGCAGCAATGACATCTTTCAAGGATTTTAACAGTGGCTTTATTCTGGTATTTGTTGCCTACGGGCAAAATACAGAATCTGTTAATATTTATTAATAATAACGAGTTATCATCTAAAAATGTGAGCTTTTTCTTGATAGGTTTAAGAAAAACCAGTTGCTTGATATGAAGGGAATATATGCAGGAATGGTAGAATTGGTTATATTAAAAATATGTATAGTGTACAGACAACTTGGTCCTAATTGTAAAAGTTGAGAAACCAGCTAATACAATAGTTGCATCTGATGTTCCTAAATAAGTATTATATTGTCCATTACTTCACAAACCCTGCTCACCTTTTGAGTCTGCAGCTTATAGTTGACTTGGCTGGGGCTATCTGATGATGTCACTTGGTTTTTAGGAAGACCTTTCATCCAGGTGTCCAGAGCCTCACAGGAAGATTTATACTGCTGGTAAGGCAGGTTGGCATCTCTCAATATCTTCTCTCTGATGGGATATTATAGAAAAAAAAGTATTTCAGACTGGAGTTTTGCTGTCCACATAAGGACCAGATTAGTCTATGTCTAACTTGAGTATACACTTAGAAGTCAATGGCAGATATACTGATTTGCGCTGTTTTCTAAAAAGTCGAAGTATTCGGCGCCAAATCTAAAAAAAGTCACTGTATTTTGGCGTCAAATCAAAAAAAGGCACTGTATTTAACATTTTTCACTCTTTTATAGAGTTTTTTGCCAGAATTTTTGGGAACATGTATTAAAAAATAAGGGGGGAAAAAAAAATCTGTGCGTATTTGGTCAGAGTAGTTTTCTGAAAATTCGGAGAAATTTTTGGATTTTGATAAATAACCCCCTTAAATTGTATTTTTTTTTTTTTTTTAAACTTGCAATTTTATTGTGAAAAAGCAAGAGTCAAAGTGTACATATTGAGAAATTATACACAGGTCGATAACACTTACGACATAGTCAGGTGGAACCTTCACAAGCAATTTACACATTGAACAAGGAGGATGCAAGGAAAGAACAGAAAAGAAAAGTCATGATAAAACAAGAGAAAGTAAAATAAAATGAAATAAAATGAGTCGTACATGGTATATGGATAGTTTCCCAGATCATAAAATATACTTGTAAGGAGCACAAACAGTCAGGATAACAGATAAGCTAAAATTGTATTTTTTTCACCAATCATAACCTTTAACAATCTTAAGACTTTTCCTTCTATGTCAGGTTCAACCTGGACTTACCTCTGGTCAAGCTGGTCAGCAACAGAGTGGTAGCGGTCATTGAGACGTTGAACTTGGGCACGTTGTCGTGGCAGATCAGGGGAGTGTTCCTGGCAGTTAGTCTGAAGAGAGCTGCAGGAAAGCTCTGTGTCCTTCAGGCTCCTGTTTAGCTTCAGAAGATTGTCCTGTTTGTCTACAAGGTCTCTTTTCATTTTCTGGGAGAGAAAAGTAGAGCTAATATTGCAGAATACAAATGTATTCTCCATGCTGTGAATTTATGACTGCTACCCTGATGTAATGTTATTAATAGGGATGCACCGAATCCAGGATTCGGTTGGGGATTCGGCCTTTTTCAGCAGGATTCGGCCGAATCCTTGTGTCTGGCCAAATCGAATCCTAATTTGAATATGTAAATTAGGGCCAGGTAGGGAAATCGCATGACTTTTCTTCACAAAAGAAGAATTTTTTTCAATTTCTCCTTTCCTGTCTCTAATTTGCATATACAAATTAGGATTCGGTTCGGTATTCGGCCAAATCTTTCACAAAGGATTCGGGGATTCGGCCGAATACCAAATAGAGGATTCGGTGCATCCTTAGTTATTAATGGTTAAAATGCATTATTTCTGCTTTCTCCTTGTCTACTTTGGAAAGTAGTTTTTATCTCTAGGAACTCATCCATGAATCTCAAGTACCTGTTGCACCTAGTTTTTTTGGGTTTTTTTGTCGCACCAAGGTAGCAGAATTGATAGCTGCAGATGTCTTCATAACAGAAGCACCCCCAGCCTGCTCTGGAAATTATGTATGGAACAGCATACCTGAATTTCAGTGGCCCGCTCCTGTAGGGCATTTGGGGAATATGGGATCACATCGTCCTGCACCAATAAATTCTCAAAACCGGTTATCATATTATCAGTATTCTTAATCTGATTTTCCAGGTTCAAAGATGCTTTGGCCCTGCAGAAAAGACAGAATAGTGTTATGGTGAACCTGAAATTGAAATTTCTAAGACCGAGATCTACATCAGTAGTAGGCGACCTGGAGGCTTGAGTAAAGAGAATACTCTCCCAGTAGAAGATAATCCTGAGATTGCAGTTCTTCTCGAGGTCTAAATATATGAGCATATTTATGTGTACAAAACAACAAATATTTTTGGATAGAAATAGGATTCTTAGGGGGTTATTTATTAATAAAATCCAAAGTTTTAGTTAAAAAGAAAACTTGAATTTTTCTTTGTTTATTATACCCCGAGAATGGAAAAATACTAATCCCAAAATCCAGCATCTCAGACCTGCCAAGGTTGTATATAAGTCAATGGGAGAAGTCCCGAAGGTATCCTGACTTGCGCTGGGTTTTGTGTAAAAATCCGAAGATTTCATTTGTACAATTCCAATTTTCATCTGATTTTCACACCAGTTTTAACCAATTTATAATATTTTGACAACTGAGCGGAAATATGAATATAAAATTAGGGTTGAATTCTTCTATTTATAGGAGCAAATATATCAGAAGAACACAGATGCTGTTTGGTATGATTTTAACCTAAAGCCTTAAGCCAATCATAAACCCCAAGCCAACTTACTCCTCTCCATAGAGCGAAGACAGGAGCTTGACATCTTTGTACTTGTTGTTGACATTTGATTGTGTGCTGGGGAGCTGGGAAGCTACTGTTCCTACTGGGCTTTTGTTCAGGAAAGCCTCACACTCTCTCTGCACTTTGTCCTTCTCGGATGCTATGTTTTGCAGCTGTAGGTCAGTCGCCTATAAAGTATGGGAAAATGGCTTAGCAAGGTCACACAACACCCTGAAAATTAAACCAGGGATGATTAAATCAACTAGGGATGCACCGAATCCACTTTTTTGGATTCGGCCGAACCCCCGAATCCTTCACGAAGGATTCGACCGAACCGAATCCGAACCCTAATTTGCATATGCAAATTAGGGGTGGGAAGGGGAAAACATTTTTGACTTCCTTGTTTTCTGACAAAAAGTCACGCAATTTCCCTCCCCGTCCCTAATTTGCATATGCAAATTAGGATTCGGATTCGGTTCGGCCTGGCAGAAGGATTCGGCCGAATCCGAATCCTGCAGAAAAAGGCGAATCCTGGCCGAATCCCGAACCGAATCCTGGATTCGGTGCATCCCTAAAATCAACACCCCCCATCCTGCTCTGGTAGCAACATGGCAAAGCAAGGAATGGTCTAAACATTAGAGAGGAGAATAAAACCAAATGTATGGATGTTTAAGCTGCCCCTGAAAAACATTGGTCACCGACTGGACAAATAATATTCAATATCTATACTTTCATAGAGTAATATGAAACTTGCACTTTGCGATTAATATTTTCTTGTATTATTTGCATTAATAATTATAAACAGCATGTTGTTTGGTCAGATCTGAAGTGCACTGTGATAGAATATCTCTATTTTCAGTAAAATACCATTCAAGTTCCACCAATATCTGTTACAAAAACGTTTGTTTAATCAAAATATCTATATCTTACCTCTTGTTGTTTTAGTCTCCCAGCCAAATCTTGACTGGGTGAAGCCTGACTGACTGGAGAGCGTACCCTTGACAAAACCTCTTGCTCCGTGTTCTGCAGGTTTTCATGGATCATGTTTAGCTTGTTAAGGAGCTGATTTGCTTGGGGATCCTCAATTGGTATACTTGATACGCGAACTGGAGGTGCAGGTGCAGTGACAACCGGACCTGCTGAACAGGTAAAGTCAGTGTACAAAATTTAACAAAAAGTCCAAATGACAAATGAAAATGATATTATGAACTAGTGTTACGTGTTCCACACAGACTGCCCACATTACATTATTTTGGTGTTATATGTGTGTGTGCCAGGCACTGCCTACTAACTTACATGTAAACAAAGATAAATGGAGGGCACTCTAATTTGAAAAGAGCAAAATAGCCTCAAACCTCCCCCTTAAGGTGGTTAAAAATACAATATTTTACTGTTAGGGGCTTGCACAGGCAAAATAAATGATATACAAACTCAGGTGGTATTGTTAGAAAATCTCTTTATAGATAATTCATTAATAATACAAAACATGCTCTAAACAGTTAATGGTGCATCAAACCCATGTAAATTCTGCAGAATTCCCCTTGAGAAATGCTTTACGCTGAAACGTTGGGGTAATTCTCATTCTTTGACAAGGGTGTCCGCTTTCTTGTATTTTTTTGATTCTCTGGTTACTATTTGGTAGTATGTATTTAAACATTGCTATTGATTTTGATGCACATTTAACTGTATATAAAGCATGTTGTTTGTATTATTAATGAATTTTCTATAAAGAGATTTCCTAACAATAGCACCTGAGTTACTTACCAGACTGAGTTGGTTTGGCAGGTTCCCGGTTTCTGTTGGATTTCAGTGTGTTCTGTAGAGCTGTCTTCTTCTTTTGTGCTTCACTTAGCTCACCCTCGAGTCTGAGGATGACAATTATGGAAAAAATTGGAGGCCCTGACAAATACTAGCAAAAAAAATCAAATGCAAAGTTTCAATGAATGAGGGCTATATTCTGATTTACACCACATGGCACCTTTTGCTTTTGCCATTAGAGCAGGTCCACTATGATGCAGAAAGATTATGGAAAGGGCACTCACTTTTGCTCTTCCATACATGACACTTACCTCTTCAACTTATCTATGGCCTCTTGATCTGAAGGAGGGATTACAAAGCAGGCAGATGGAGCATTCTTTGTCTCTCCTCCTGGAGTCTGTATTACCCAGCTGTCAGACTTGTTGTTGTCTTTTAATGTGAAGACCTCTCCCTTTGAGAGCTGCATCTGTGCAGAGAAGAAGCAGTTATCCTGTTATGATCTTCTTCTTCAGGTGTTAATCATTTCTTTTACATTCAACTCTCATCTCCTAGCCCCCAATTCTCTCATCTTGCTCCCACCCAGTTTGCTATTTATTGCACACATCCTTGGATTTCAAGTTATTTGTTAAAACACTTGTGTGTTTGAGAGCTGGAAGAACTACTTCTAATTTCTTTGCAACATACATCACATTTCCTCCATGTCTGTATTCTCACAAGATGCTTGGTCCCCGAAAAACACGTAATAATTTTTTTATTCTCTACACTCCTCTTAAGCTTATAGCAGATGGTTGGAATACATGGCTACCTTTTTAGACCCCTGACCAATATATTACTGCAGTGGTGTAAACAAGACAATCATCCAATCATCTTACATCAGCAGAATCCCAGTCGCAAATGCAGTTGATGTTTACAGGCTGCTTTGACTTTATCCTTCGCTGTTTGATGGGCACAATCTCAGGGGCCTTGTTTTTAAGAGCGGTCAAACTCTTCTCAGCCTGGGTCAGCTGCTTGTCTTCCTTTTCCAACTGGAGCTGCAGTTCTGACGCTGCTCCAGGTGCTGCCAAGTTACCCTGGCTAAATTTGGTGTCAAAATTCCTGTTGACCTCTTTTAAAGTTTGAGCTATGGTTTCTGCATCATCTTGAAACTGGGGGTAGAATTGAAGAGACATTAGTTATGACATATAACAAGCCAATAACTTTCTCAATGTCTGTATTTCTGCTGCCATAACACAGTATAGAGGTTCTCATAGGGTGTGTGCAAACTCCCTCACCTTTTTGTACTCTTCTGCGTTCTTGAGATGGTTCTCCTGACATATGCACAAGTTGAGAAAGTTTTGCCATTCACCCTTCAGAGCTTCATGGTGGGCCTGCAAAATATTGGTTTAAAAGTGTGAGAACTGTGTTATTAACAAGTGGACCAGCACTCACAGGGTCACAAGGTAGAGCAAAAGTGTTACTGCAGTCTGTGCAGGTCCCAGCTCTCACACTTGGCCAGGAGGCAATGAGAGTGGTTGTAGGTCAGAAGGATGACAGTTTGAACTTTCTAGAGTTTTTCATCCATTGCAATCAAGCTGACTGAGCCATTTATAAGACCATTCTTACCTGGATGCAGGGGACAGCTGGATGCTTTAGCTCGATCATCCTCTCCCCATCATCCAGAAGCTGATTCACATTTTCTTCCTGTGGCAGCAGGTCCTCAGATTTAAATTTCTGCAGAAGAGAGCAAACGAGGTTTGGGTTACTAAATTTGTACTGCATATTGCCTCTATTGGAGACTTTTCTGCTCGCCCTCGATATTGAAAAATATGACATTTTCTCAAAATTTCCACCTTCAAAGATGATATTGTGTGCATAGTCTGTGTCCTGTATCTCCAAACCTAAATATTAAAGAAACTTTCACAATGTAGTGTGGAGTCATACATTTTCACCTCTAAAGATGCAACTGAATAATTTATCTATAACACAGTCAAAAGAGTTTAGCAGCACACAAGGATGGACGGAAACTGTTCTGAAGGATACTCATATCTAAGAAGACTTTTGGATTGCAGCATGCCTACAGTTTCTTTTAAGTTTACTGCACAACCCTCATTATGCTGAGTTTTGTTTGTCTTCTTCATAACAACATCCACTGAGCCACACGAACAATGCTGTCCAAGCCTCCTTACATTTTCCATCCCAATTTGAGTGTGTGTACGTGTAACCACTGTGTAACTTGCCTCACTGCATTCCAGCAGTAACCACACAACTTTTTGTCAGAAGAGTTTTTGTTACAGCATTTCTACTGTTATCATTAATTACTCAATATCCCTTAGGGTCCACTGCGCAGTGCTCCACATTCCTCTGTAGCGCAATCTCTGGATGAAAAGAGACCCAGAACTTCCAGTACAGAACTCACCTGCTTATTGTCAGTACAGACTTATTTATATAACAATATCATTACCAAAATGACAATGAAGGTTACCTTATCTGCAAATTAGCCATATATCCTAACTCCCCCCACACTGGTATGACTCCTGGGTCCTTTTGAATTTTTTTTTGTTTAGGACCCAAAATGAAAAGGGTAATGAGGGTGTTGATATCAAAGTAAAGGAGTCTAGTCTGTGCTTTAAGATTGGTCCAAACTTGCTCACAGGGCCTGGTTTTTCAATCCAGACCACATGACCCACAGTACTTCTGCAAAGATTATTGTGACGTTATTTACATTGTATCCATAGAAAGAAATGGTAATTATAAATATTTGGCAGCACTGTACATACATGAAACATACAGTTTTCATAGAAATAGTGACACATACATTAGAGCTACTTGATGCCATAATTAAGGAACGAGTTTAAATAATTGGCTGCAAGTCCCTTACCTCATATTGTCTGCGGGTAGCAGGCAGGTCAGGTATCTGGTCACTCCAGTCCTTCCGCAGAATCTTGTTCTGCTCCTCGCTGAGATACATTAGTTCCTTGGTGCAGCCATGGAGGTGGTTATACAGGCTGCCCAAGTGCCGACTTCTCCAAGTGGATTCCTCCTTTATTTACATAGAAAACAGGAAAGAGATTGGTCATTGCAATTTAATACGCAACACTTGCAATTCTAATAAGTAGTTACATGGTTCAATGTCTTATATTTCCCTTTTGATTTTTGTGACCTTTCAGTAGAAGGGAATAACATTTTAATGTATCACTCCCTCCCCTTTCAATAACTGAGAGGAAGAACTGCATACCCCACACAGGAAAGATTAAGTTTTGACAAGACTGACCTGTAGACTCCGATACTGGTTCTTAATGGCTGCATTGTCCTGTTAAAAACACAATTAGATGAACATACAGATTATTAGACCAGGTTTGTACTATTGATACCTTCATTTCTGTGCCAACAAACCACTCAAATTCATTTAGTGATCTGTTCAATTTTTGAAGGAAATTAAAGTATGAAATCTCAGCTAGTGCAGAGAATCAATATTGTTTCTGTACTAACTGTCACATCCCAGCCTGCATAGCAAGGCATATCAATACAGAGAAAGGCAAACCGGGGGCAAGTGTTTCCATGCAACAGAATTCATTTTGTTCATGTATCTGCTGAAGGATACCTGCAACGAGCACTCCACCTTTGGCAGCAGAAAGGTATAACACTATCAAGGAAAACCCATTTAAAAAAAAATACAATAATTAATCAGTTCAGCAATGCGTACTTATTAGAAGTGCTCCGTTACTTTTGGGATATTCCCTCCGATTTGTGTCCGTATGTTACCCTTCCATTTAGACTGTAAGCCCTATGGGGCACATCCCTTTGTCTCCTTGACAAACACTTAATATGTATTGTAACTATACTTTATAATTATGTGTATTGTATTTTTGTACTTATTGTAATGACCCCCTGTTTCTTGTACAAATGTATTGTTCTGTTGTACAGTGATTTATACAAATAAAAATATACATACAGAGATATTCTGGTACCATGGGTAAGGTATTAGGTATGTTGTGCCTAAGGTATGAGCCTGAGATCATTCATTAGATTAGGATCACAGTACTTCTGTTGCTGCAGGGAATGGCTCTACTAACACTGGTTCTTCCTGTAGTAGCAAGTCCAGCTCACCTGCTTCATAGTGTGTGTGTGTGTGCTGCTGCTGTAGTATAAGGTTATGTATAACCAAAAAATATATGTTCTGTGGTGCTTCTATTGCCCCTGCGATTGGGTTCCCACCACATTTTAGTTCTGCAGCAAAAAGTCAAAACTAAATGATCCATATTGCTTCTGCTGCTGCTGTGATGCTCCAAGCCCTTGTGTTGACTCCCTAACATTAATAAGACCCTAGGGAGCCTTGTGCATTATATGGATTGCCATTGCAACAACTTTTGCATAAAGAATATAAAAATGGTGTACAGCCTATGAGAAGCATATGAGCATTATTTCATTTTACCTGGTTGCGAATTTCATTGCCATACTCATCAATCTCTCGCTGCAAGATATTGTGCTCTGCAACCTGCCGCTCAACGTCCGAGAGGCTGGGCCCATATTGTCCATTTTCTATTTCTTTCTGGAGAGAGAAGTGGGCAGAGAGGTAGGAAAAAGTAACCAAACAAGGTAGCTGGTTAAGACACAATATACACAATATCAGCTAAACACAATATACTAATCAATTATGTATGGGGGGCGTAGCATTCTACACTCACACACTACTTCATAGATCTCTGTCCATAAAAAATTTTTTGGGGGGGGTCTTTTGCACATTGAAAGAATGCAGAATTCTAAGTAAATTACCAAAAATATACATTTTCAGTGTTTTAAAGTTATTTGGAATAGCAGCTGAAGGCAATATTTTTCATCCCTTTCTGTAGCATGGCTCTATCTCAATAGTGTAGCAGAAATTACTTATTTTACAGGTTTGTTAATCAGTTGGCTTCTGCTACACTTTCAGCAGTGCAGATAATATAAATAACGAGATAGATGCAGTAGGGGTTAGGGAGAGTAGGCGAAAGGTTGTGGGGTGGGCAAGGGTTGGCCTAGGGGAGCCAAAATTACATATATGACTGTTAGCATAGAATAATTATATATATATTATTGATATTTTCTTATCCATTCCTGTTGTTATAGCAAGTTATTTTCTTATAGACACTTTCTTATGTCACATATAAAACATGGGAAAAATTGAAATCCCTAGACCACTTGCATTTTAAACTTACCTTCTTCTTGTCTAGGATCTGCGGCCAATTGACTTTGGGTTCTGGAGGAGCAATGTTCATTTTTTCATACACATCCCTGTACTCTGCGCATTCCATACTCAGACGTTCATGCAGGTGACGGATACTGGAGTTAATGAAAGAGCATATTGATAAGTGTCCAACCACATATTTTGCTGCAAAATGTAAGGCATTCTTCTTTGTTTATATATATATATATACTATATAAAAGTTACATGTACAATCTATTATTCCCTGTATATCTGTCCTTAGTGCTTAGGTCTAGGTCTAGCACCTTGTCAACCCTACATCCTCCCTATTTCTTTCCTTGTTCTCTTTCCAATCAATTTTACAATTACAGTAAAATGGATTACAGTTAGAGAAATAAAGAGAGGAGCGTAAGTATAACTCCACAGGCCCCTGTGCAAAGTTGATGCAGAGTCTGCAAGGTGAGTAGGTTACAATGCACAGTTGTATAGCAGAAGGTTTAGTGAGGTCACAGAACTTGCAAGGTGCTCTGTTTTTCAGGCAGGATGATATGAATTGAAGATAAATATTTGAGGAAATTTCCAAACACTATGCTATTTGAACCTTCAATCATTTTTACTCACTCTTGATCAATTTCTTGAGCCTGGGGGTGGCCATATTTCTTTGCCTTATCCACATCCAAAAACAGATCCTTTACTAAACTCTCAGAGTCTTTGAGTTTCTGCGCATTCTCCTGCTGGTGCTGGAATTCCTTCTTTGCAGCATAATTTCCAGCATCCTAAAACCAAAATGAAAGAAATGTTTGTTGCTGTCCCTTCAACAGTGACTCCCCCTCAATACCGGGGGCAATATTAAAAGCAGTAAGATTCTGGGAGTGAAGCTGTTATAGTCATGGTTATAACCTGGGTGGGTATGATTTCAAAGGTAAAACATGAGTTCCTGGGAGGAAGGACATTGAACTTTTTGTAGGATTTATGAGGCTAAGGAGGCTATGCTGAATGTAATTAAGCATCACTATCCTTCTCTCAGCATCTGTTTCTCCTCATTTTGTCTTCATTCAGGTGTTGGGTGTCAGATATATCTTATAGAGGGGGGGGGCTCCTTTTTCCTAGAAGATGTATTAGAACTCACTCTATTAAAATCACCAGAACTCCTGTCTCTCTACATTCAAAATTTGTGCAAAAGGCAGTTATTTTGTTAGATTTTGTTTGTACTGGAATCAGTTATTGGAGCGCGCTCTAATATATCTGCTGGGAAAGGAAGCCACCTATAAGATATATTGGATCATTCATCTGACACCAACTGCTGAATGAAGACAGAATGAAAAGAAACAGATGCTGAGAGAGGAATAGTGATTATAAACTTGATCATTTCAGAAATGATGCAGATTTTTAATTGATGGTATTTAGAAATTTCAGTATGAGGAAGCTTATATTCCATTTTCATTTTTGCAATAGTTCCCCTTTACCAAAGGGTGGGAAAGCCACATGGCAGGGTAAAATGGAAGTACAAGTAAGACTCAGGTGGTTGACCATTCTACCTTTTTTAGCTTCTCGTTGGTCTCTAGAATGTTCTTCTCCACCTGGTCGGCATTTTTCTGCATGCGGGTAATCAGCAGTGCTAGTTCAGTGGCCGCTGCCCTGGGAAATTGAGAATATCAAAATGTTAGTGCTATCGACACAGCAATCATATTGCTACAACCTGCTGCCTCTCTTAACACCCGGAGCCCAAAGGGATAATAACAACAATACTGTAGCCATTTTGTTCTGCATCTTGAATGAGCATTCAGCATAGAGCAGATACAGAGCCTATACAAGGCTAACTACAGTGATGCATTATGCTGCCTATGTCTGTTGTACATGTAACATGCATTTGGATGGCCTATGGCTAAGGCAGAGTACAAAACACCTGACTGCACATGTCTTTATAAAGGACACCCACATTATGTCAATAATAAATAAATAAAGCATAAATCACACCCATGGATCCACAAAAAGAAAATGAAGCCATACTTCAGAAGGGAAGAGAGATGGCGAAGGTGGGGTGTTCTCAAGAAAAAGCAAGGACCCACACCGTGACTTTTTGCAAAACCCAGATTTAGTTCAGAACAGAATATAAATTGACCAGTTTGAATAGCATAAATGCTGGAAGACTGAAAATATTATGGAGGGTCATCTTTCAGTGCCTCAAATGTGAGAGCTAGAGCAGTAAGGAGTACAAAATCATACCCATTAGTGCTGATTCACTGAGTGCTTGGACCAAGGGCATAGATGTGATCTCCTACTTGCACCGGATTAGTAAACTGGAGTGAAGTGCAGAACTCAACACTGGGCAAGGGCTTTATGGGGAGGGGATGCTTATATTCCTCCACCAGCACACTCTTCATGAGTATAGTGGTGCTGAATGCAGGCAGTGCTGTATTCATTCGATAATTGCGCCATTCTAAAGCACAAGGAATTGTGCCCACCGGCCCTGGGCTCAACATGAGTATAATGTGGTGGCTTGAACCTGTTTTTTTTTTTTTGCACTCTTCCCCAACATTTGTATTTGAGCCCTTGCATGCCTTCCAACATCCCCCTTACTATAGTATGCATATGAAAACCCCATTAGGCTAAAGCCACCCAGTGTGACCCCAACTGATGTCATTTGGCACCGTGAAGAGTTAACAGTGTTTGTTGATGTTAAGGTGATTGTGGGTGGCAGCCTTAACAACATCATTTCATCATTTAGTCTTCTAACCAACGTTTTTTCTTATAGCTGCTTGGCCCTGAGTAATTGCTTATTTTCAATATTTGTTAAAGCTGCCCTTCACTCCCCACGATATGTGACAAAAAAATGTTTCCAACCAAAGAGAGTATAAGCAACTGCTCCATATACAATACCATCTCTTGTATATTGTCTTACACAATCCTGAGACACCATCACTCCAAATGCAGCACGGCAATGTAAACTGGCTGGTCACACAAAACAGGTTTTTAATTATGTGCAATAACCATGGAGATCTGCAGGTATGTTTTAATAGTCTTTGTTTCTTGCGCTCTCTCTCTCTCAATATATATGTCTGTGTGTATGTGTTATTTATAGTATTTCAACTTCTGTTCATTGCAGATGCTGAATACAAATTCAGGCAAAGTAGGATAATTATGTGGGATGTGTGCCTCACTGCCACAGCTAATTGAAGCAAATATGGAGGAGTTGCACTTAAATCATTCTTATATGAGCGACATTTCAGGCCACATAAAAACCAGTCTGAAGCTGGGTTTTGGCAGGAATGGCTATACAGATGCTCCAAGATCTGCTTCTTGCTTATGCAGCAAAAGTTACTAATTTCCCACAGATCTGCTGCTAGATACTATTTGGACACAAAAATTTGCATTGTAGATTGGGTAACCAATTAAAAATAAATAAAAAATGTGGGTAGTGTTTTGGATAGTTATATTCACATGTGGGTAGGGATGCAGGCCACAAAATAAACTTCTCTGCCTTCTTAAATTTTTTTCTAATTTTCCTTTTATTAATATTCAGATATGTCATTTTTTATTGTTTTAATGGTCATTTTTACACCTATAGGTTCATCTGCCTGGAGCTGGACTAGAGCATTATATCCAGGGCAAGATGGGTGTGGCTTATATTTAGCATGACAGGCTGAGAGTAGTAGTTCAGCGAGAGTTTGTGAACACTGTTTCAGATTTTCCAGTATACAGTCATTGCCAGTAACAATTCTGCCAAGCAGTGACTGTGTAGAAACTTTATCGACCAACACCCATTTATAATAGCGCTGATACTGTTCCATCCCACCCGAGGAATCCGTGTAATACAAATATACCCTCATGAAGTGGCTGAAAGCTGGCCAGCATAATACTGTCCCTTGTCATAGGACATCCCAGGAATGTAATGCCAGATAAGAACTGCCCAGGATTTTAATGACTGCTGTAAAATCTCTGTTCTTTGGTTCTATTTACACAGATATGGCACTGCACCAAGTGTGCGGATACCTCTACTGGCAGCAACCTGTTTTAGTTTATAGAGATAAGACTAGTCTACTTGAAATGAACTTTTAGCTATTATGGGGCATATTACTGAATGGTGCAGGTTGGACCATTCAGACTAAAATCACAACTGCTACATTGCTATGCTTAAAACCAGCTCGGTCAGCTGAATACTGCTGTAGTTCAGCAATAGCAAGAGGGCTGCAGGTTGAAGGACAATTGTACACTGGTATTTCTGTCTTTTGCACCTTCAGCAGTTGTGTCTCAAGCAGCAGAAGCAATTACACAGTATAAATGCTCCTTTCATAAAAGCCAAATTGAGCTAGAGAAAGGGCAGAATGGGTGCGTCTGACTTTGATTCATTGTCTACCTGCCATTCTAGTTCTCCCTAGTACAGGGTCACCGCCTAAAAATTTGCCAACTTCCCATTTCCATAGTGTCAACACCCCAATACTGTCCTCATTTACTGCAATCCCACAAAGTTTCTCTCTCCTTTGGCTGGAAGCAAGATCCAGATATAGCAGTGTTCTCTGCATGTAGGGGTTTAAAGGGAGAAACTGTTTGGCCAGTTTCATTTAAGGACGACTCACACAGGCAATAGCTGTCACAGTAGCTGGGGGTTAACATGAATTTCCCCTGCTTGAATCTGAATACACTGCTTGCTATTATTATTTTTATATATTGCCATGCTCTGTAGGGATTGCTTTATCATTCACATTAATCACTGCTGATAATGGAGCTTATGATTCCTCTGCTACAGTGTGCATGAAATCTCTTATAGGGTTTGTGGTTCTACTAAACCAACCTCTTATAGGGATAAGTGGTTCTACTAAACCAACTATGGGTTGTGAAGATGATTCTGCAACACAATGTGGGTACCTTGAGAAAAAAAGGTCAAGGACCACTGATTTAAAAGATAGCAAACCCTATAATAAAGTCAGTGGCAACATTTTTAGCCCCAGGACCCCCCTGACAAATCATGGGTCACCAGAAAAATAAGGGCCACCCACAACCCACCCTAGATGGCCACCTGTATGGAGAAAGCAGACGCGGGTCCCTCCACCGCCGCTGGGTCTGTTTCCTCTATAGCTATGCATAGGTCCTGACCCATAGGTTAAGAACCCCTGCCCTAAATCATAGCAGTGAAAACACCTAAAGGGTCATTATACTGACCATTTATTGACTTTGAATAAAAGATTCCTTGCTAAGTGCTTACAAAGCATTTTACCATTTTCCATGCCAGTTTACCAACCAAAAGTGACTGTTCCATTACATGAGGTGACCTGGTCAGGGCAATCTTTTCTGCTCCCACTTATAGGGATAAACACAAATAAGGATCATGCCAAGGCTGCCTATACTGCATCTTTGGGGGTCATTTATAAACTTCGCGCAGGGTTCGCAAAGTGAATATATTTGCCCTGCGCATGGTTATATTTATAAAGCTGAATAAGAGGGTGCATACAGAATTGCGAATTTTTTATTCACAATGCGAATGTCTAAAGGGGCTTTATAAATATGTCACAATTCGCAAATTGCGAATCTTTATGCGCACACTCTGCGACTCAATTACGCCACAACTTTGGTGGCAGATAAAATATTCGCAAAACAGTTTTGCAAACTGCGAATTTAAGTTACTGTCAACACTATTTTCGCGCACAACAACCTCGCACATTGGGTGCGCTCGCGCAAACTCCTGTCTCATTTGCGCGCCATTTGCGAAAATTTATTCACACTGCGAATTCGCAAAAAACGGAAAGACGGGCAGAGCAGTGCAATATATTAGCGCTCAGCAAAAAACATGCGCAATACAACCATTTGTGAAAAATATGCGCTTCGCGAACTTTCTAAATGACCCCCTTTGTGTTTAACTGAACATCTCTATCAAAAAAAGTTAATGTAATCCCTAGATGAAGTTTACTTTAATTTCAGAAAGTTGCAGTAATTGTCCTTAACCTGATTTGCAGCTCAAGAGTAGCAAGTGTGTACAAAGCCAGCCTGAAGTATAAAGAAAAATTCCAAACATCATTTCCAAACATATAGAGAAAACTTTGGTTCATAGTAAAATCAGTGAAGAAGCTCATAAATAATATTAACAAAGTTTAGCACCCCTCCCTACAAGGTGGAATGTTCTTGCATCTTGCAGATGTGCTTTGAGCCTGCAGCAAGGGATAAAATATGTTGCATGGGGGGGGAATGGGGGGAATGGCCCAGCAGCAGGGAGAGCAAGTCAGACTGGTAGAATGTAACAAAGGCTAAGCACAGCTTTTTGTGTTTAGTGACAGGTAGAAACCCCTTAACTGCTCAGGTACCCACCACCCTCTCATTTCCACTTACTTGGAATGTTTTGAAGGAGACTTGGTTGGAGATTTCGTAGGAGACTTACTGGACTTGGTCTGCCCTTTAAACATGGTGGCTTCCCCCTTAAGGTTCCCTGTCTGTTTGTAGCGGAGCCTCTGTCCCTCTGTTTTGCTGCACCTGAGTATATGACAGTGACCAGCTGGGGAGGACTGTAGGACAGGTCTTTGCTGGAGTGAGCAGACTCCTCCCAGAGAATCCAGCCTGAGCAATAGGACCTGAGTACAAGGAGGAGAGGTGTAAATAACCTGTTAAACCAGTTGCATACTGAGAAAGGGAGAGACACCGACAATGTGACCCCACCCAGAAAGACTGTCCCAGACCCATTAATACTGTGTAATGACATATTTGTCACTGAGAAATGAGATAGAGAGGTTAGCTTGCTGTATTAACATGTATTAGGCACGCAAGCTTGCAATTTAGTTTTTTTTTTTGGGGGGGGGCGAGCTGTAGACAGGAAAGGGTTGCAATACAAAGTCCCCTGTACACTAAGCAGTTAGCGCAAAAAATATTAAGCTGTAGGCTATTATAAGGCAAGTCGTCAACAGAAACATTTAAAATGAAGGCCCTTTTGTTGGTGTTGAACTGCAACTATCAGAATCAGGCTAAAAGCCTACAAGCTGAATAGCCAGGATTAAAGTCAGTAAAGCACCTGCACAGAGGCAATTCGCTGGCAGCTCCCATTGATGCCAGAGATTGTGTGCATAAACAGATAGAAAGGTGGAGCTGGTGGGGTAAGAAGAGAGGTGCCAGTGGGAAGGACACTAGAGACAATTTTTCATTCATAGTAGCATAGAGCCTTTTGATATGATTTCAGATATCCCCTATGATCACTATTGTGGAGAATCCAGTCTCTCCGAACCTACTGCTAATATCAGCAATGACATAGCAGGTGATATCTGAAATCATTGGATCGAGTGTTGGGCTGGGCCTCCTAGGACCCACCAGAGAACCTGACACCCAGGGCCCACTCTCAATTAAATAGGACAGTGCTCAAGGGTATACAAGTTATATAGGCTTAGGGTACAAATAAGAAAGAGCTGATATGAATTGCCCCAGACTGGAGATCCTCTGTTACTGACCATACCTGACCCATCTGGAATTAGTGGGACCAAAACTTGGAATGTTGTGAAAAATTATTTTGCACTGTATCAATAGTACTTGTTGTAAGATGAAAATAAATAGGTATGACGATATACTGGGACAAAGCTCTCCTGTGTGCTTGAGTGTTTAGGAAATCCTAGGAGTAAAGTGTAAATATACACCCTAAGCAGCCCTTAGGGAATTATACTTAACAACCCGATTAAAGGAATTGTTATAAACATAAAACTTCCTCTAAGTGGGAAATAATTTACATGACAGGTAGCGCATAGGTATATGAGTGGTAGACAAGACAGATAGCCTTTAGCTGCTGGAGGATTCTGGTAGATGTTCTTCACCCACAGATGAAGGGTAAAAAGAGAGAGACAATTTACACACCACTAATTTTTGAGGTGGTATCTCTGTATTATATCCTATGGAAATACTTGCACAATAGCTTAATAGTGAGGTTTCCTGATATTTTAGCTTTCGGTAATGTCTGCAAAAAAAAAAAAAAAAAAAAAGTATTAAATGCTACCTTATAATAGACACCAAAGAGAAGATAAGGCTGGAAAGGATGTTATCCTGGCCATGCAAGAGCCTAAAAATGCTGCTGACTTTCCCCTTCCAAAATGAGCTGGCAGCTTATTGGCATGTATGGTTCCTCCTGAATGACTTGCCAGATCTATATCTATATGTCTGAAAATTGGACATATATCTATCAAGTCTACTCGCCAAAGACTGCATCAGTGCTTTGATGCAGTTTCCTCCATACCAGTCTCCATAGAGAACTGAACTTCCGAATATCATCAGTTTGACCCATTATAAGGCCAGCTTTAGAAACTGTGCCAAATGAAGCCTACGCTGAGTACTGGGCAATAGTAAGTCCACTACTCCCACCCCACAGCCTCTTGATCTCCAACCTCACTCAATAACATTTGTTCATCAGAGTTATAGGAACACGCAACCCCATGTGGTGGCACTAGGGAAACTAATTCCTGGCCTTTAAAACAATCATATTATTGACCCCCTCCATCAGCAATTTGACCAATTTAAGCTGTCCTTCTCCACCTCTGTTTCAAACATTGTACCTTATAAGACTGTTGCAGATCTAGTTTGCCAATTTGTCCCATAAATGTGTGTACAAAGCACTGGTATACAAGGCAGGCAGTAACACATCAGTCAGCAAAGTTGCAAGGGGGCTAACTTTGTATATGACTTGTGTATAAAGTTCTTACGTTTATATGTAAACATTTATTTGATAGGGTTGACCATACACTATGTGCATTCTCGCTTTCATTGTGTTTTTATGGAACACTTTCATCATTATGTTTTGTATATACTGTATATTCCTTGCATTTTCCTTTAAATAGGGACTCTGTCCCTTTAAGAGGTGTATTTTCTGTTTCTAACCCTTTTTTTGATTGGTTTCTTACAATATAAAAGCTCATTTCCTTTGGGTGAGATTTAAGCCCATGATTAAGTACCCTAGAGGTACGAAACGCGTAGGGCCCTAGGCGATGTATGTACATTTTTAACTTTGACCAATAACTTATTTTTAGCCCTGTGGATTCCTTTGAGTGCCGGATAGCCCTACTTTTTCTGTTATAGAATTCGGTTTTCTGCTCTCCGTGGCTGAGGGTCTGGCGCTGGTGCACCTGAACCACATGATCATCTTGGTGAGCATATTTGTGATTTATACTATAATTCTGGAGCACCTCTTCCACTTTGCAATGTTGACCATGGAAATAACATGTCAGCTCCCAACCACAAATATGAAATTTTCTATACCCTCATCCTGTACTGTCTAAAGAAACAATATGGCACCTCCTATCAGATTTTAAGCAGCTCCTTGGCCATATTTAAAAATACATATTTACAGAGAAGTAAAATTGTGTGTGTATAATAAAGTGTGCCCTCATTATAAACTTTCTGTTTAAACTGATAAACCTTAATTATAAATACTTTTATTATACAACAACAAACATGGATAATCAAGGAGAAAACTTGCCCTATATATGTACTGCCTCATTCCTGAATTAATACTGCAGTGAGAAAGAGAAACCAGCTCAAGTAGGAATAATTTCCCTGGCTAACACCATTACAGCCTGCTTTGTCTGCAGTTAGGTAGGTAGAGTTCTATTCATCCCATGCAATTACTTTACTTTGTTCTTTTTAAACAAGGGGAATGACTATACATCAGGCAGGAATTTATACCTTATAGATGTCCAACTTGATACCCAGTTCTTGCTAATTTTATGGGCCTCTTGCTGATACTGTGCACTATTAATACAAGTACATGTACCCATAATTAGACACCACATCAAACCATAGGATTAGCAGTGCTATTTCATTTATTGCTGAGACAGGTGTTTGTCTCACTAAGGTGTATGATTTTGTATTAAGTTAGACTCATAATGACAGGTGCGTCTGCACGTTTAAATCAAACTTTAAGGATTAAAAGTGCATATTAGGGTGGAGTGAATGCTTTAAAATCACGTTTAATTTAGGGCTAATTAACTATTAGGAGATGTCTTACAGCTTCAGGTTCATTGCTCTGATAGGAAATTAATTATCTAAAAATGAATGTCACGTTTAGTTTTTTTTTCCCACAACGTTGTCAATTAAAACTGTATTTAAAGGAACATTGTTCATTTGTATTTACCTGCTGAATTTTGCTTACTATAGGGAGATGCCTATACTGGCATAGTTTTCTGGTACAAGTATGGGACCTTTTATTCAGAGTGTTTGAGACCTGGGCCTTTCAAGCTAAGGGTTTTGTTTGTAATTTGGATCTCCATATATTAAATTGACTTAAAATAATTTAAACATTAAATATACCCAATAGTATTGTTTTGCTGCCAATAAGGATGGATTATATCTTAGTCGGGATCAAGTGCATGGTACAGTTTTATTATTAGAGAGAAAGGGGATTTTTTTTTTAAAATGTGAATTATTTTATTAAAATGGAGTCTGTGGGTGATGAACTTCCCCTAATTCTGAGCTTTCTGAATAATTGGTTTCCAGATAAAGGATCCTATAGCTGTATCTCTCTATGAGCAAACTTAGAGGGCTGTTCCTACTTAAAGCTTTGTTCACCTTTAAATTAACTTTTAGTATAATTTAGAGAGTGATATTCTAAGACAATTTGCAATTGGTTTTTATATTATTTGTGTTTTTTAGGTTTTTATTCAGCAGCTCTCAAGTTTGCAATTTCAGCTGGTTGCTAGCGTCCAAATTATCCTAGCAACCATGCAATGATTTGAATAAAAGACTGGGATATGAATAAGAGCGGGTCTGAATACAAAGATGAGTAATAAAAAGTAGCGATAACAATAAATGTGTAGCCTTACAGAGTATTTGTTTTCTAGATGGGGCCCCTTTTGAAAGCTGGAAAAAGTCAAAAGAAGGCAAATAACTCAAAAACTATTAAAAAGGAAAAATGAAGGCCAATAGAAAAGTTGCTTAGAATTAGCCATTCTGTAATGTACTAAAAGTTACCATAAAGTTGAAGCACCCCTGTAATTGTTCTTAGTACAGGATGGCTGGCATCAGGGCCAAGTTCGGCAGATACCCAAGGCAACCGGTCCCTCATTGTGCATGTCCCGCACCCTCTCATGCACGAAAGTGCTAAAAAGTGGGAGATGGGGGGGCTGGAAAGTGCAGAGAAGGGCTGAAATTGAAGTCACTTGAGATTTACCAGGATACTTAACTGTGGGAGCACAAGCAGCAGGGGTACGTGCCCAGTGCCTCTCCCCCCCACTATTTGCACCCTAAGCTCATGCCTCTTCTGCCTACCCCTAGTTCCGACCTTGGCTAGCATCTCTCTACAGGCTATATAATAATCTAGGATTCAGAATGCATTGCTGCGTATAATATTTGGGGAAACATTGTTTCCCTGCACCCAAAAGGAAAGACCTTACAAGCTAAAAATATTATTCTCCATATGACAGCACGTCATTAAGGTCCTTGCAGCCCTACTAAACTGCAGCAGTGCAATAGCAACCAGTTGGTATTCAGTTTTAATCACTCTAAGTTAGAATGTGAAAGCAAAAGTCTGATCGGTTGACACTAAAAACTGCGTACAATATAGCAGTGTCAGACTGGGGCATCTAGGGCCCATCAAAGGACCTGACCACACATACTAATGTAGACTGACTTGGCTGCTGTGCAACGCTGCACTGCCTGTGACATGCACAGTGGGAGAGATGCAGCAGTATGCAGATTATGCGGTGCAAGAGGTAGCAGCCAGCAGAAATGGAGAATATTATGTAGAGGCCAACAGACAAGCACAGGGCACACCGGGATATTCCCAAGTATCCCAACAGTCCCATCCTGCAATATACACTGTAGCACCTAGATTAGTGAATCAGGACATGTTGGAGATTAGGGATTCATTGATCCCTAATTAATAAATCCCTAATCCCTTTTAAATGTCATTAGTGGCTCTTCGATGTAATATGGATTTTATGTTTTGTGTCCGGCACAACCTGCTCTAGCAGGGAATTCCTTAGATAAGTGTCTGCCTCACAGGTTCCTTATAGTGCATTTCTGTATAGTTTTATCATATAACCCCCTGGCCTTTTTTCTACACTAGCCGTTCTCTTCTTTACTCACCCCTACAGTATTTGACATGGATCATAGTTTTCTGATGAATCGTTTGCCAGAACCACTTGGTTCTGCAAATAAATAAGAGACAGCACAATATATTGTAGCCTGATCCTGTGTTCCTTGTTGTTGGGATTTGGATCTGTGGCAAATAGGGAGATGTCACTGGGATCTACCTGTTACCCACTGGAGGTGAATGGAAAATGGGTGCAGGGGTCACCCTGCAAATGTAACTACTATGCAAAAACAGTGCCAGCATCTGCACAGACAAAGATACTTATATATATATATACTTATTTATGTACAGTATAATGGCTTCAGTCTCATATTCCCTAAAGCATAAAACACAAGCTGGATTCAGATGAAAGTGCCACTTACAACATTTGCAAATATTTGAGGTATATCCATAAAGATTGGTCCATATTATGGGGTTGGATAATTAAAGGGAAAGTTCTATTCATTTTTTTGTTATGTTCTTTTAATTCTCTTCATTATTTATTGTCTTATTCTGAACCAGGATGGGAATGGCCCGCAAGGGCACTGGGAAAACCCAACGATGGGCCCCAACACTTATCGGACCCCACTGGCACTTAGGAAGGTGGTGGAGCACAGTGCTGTGGAGCGCGGGAATATGATGTCAATCACCAGCGATGGTAATCAGCGGTGCTTGTTGCAGAGGTAGTCATGGCAGAGTTAGTCATGTAGGGTTGGTGGGCCCTTATCTGGGGGAATGGGCGGTGGGTCCTTAGCTGGGGGGATGGGTGGTGGGCTCTTAAGATAGGGGGATGGGCAGTAGGCACTTAAGTTGGCCATAGGCACAAAGATAAAATGGTATGAATCTTTGTTTCGTACAATTTTCAGACCGCGCTGACTATTCCATAGCATGACGATTGGTCGTTTAGTCGACAGGTTAGAAGATTTCTGTCGGCTAGTGATATCTCTGCATGCATGAATTGATATCTGATGATATCAATGGGTGACTGTCACTACTGTTTGTCGGACATAACTTTCGTAGGATTGCTGTCTGTCAATAAATGACCCGAGCATTGTCTGGTTTGTTCTTTTTACTACTTTATTTTATTCTGAACGGTTAGTGGTAGGTCGAGAGATTGCAACAAACAAGCGTTCGTCAGAAATAAGGATATATCTGCTTATCTATGGCCAGCGTTAGCTTGTTTTTTCTGTGAAGTTTTTTTTTTTCCCAGTCCAACACTGTTCTGAACTCTTATTGGCCCACATAATGAGGAATTTTGATGCAAAGAACTGACTTTATGGGCACAGCACAACAGTCTCTTTAAAGAGGGTGAAAATCTATAAAATAATATTTGCCACATAAAAGAAAATGCAATTTCCTGTATACAATCATTGACTCTGGTCACTTACCTGTTACCCCAGTCTGACACTCCTCTTTTTCCAAAATACATCAGCCCAGGGTACTGATTGCTGAATGTCATGCAGCCATCTTGTTCCAGTCTTCCGGGGTTCCCCCGTCAGGCTTGGACAAGCACACGTGCAATGCAGAACTTCAAGATTTCTGTACCGTGAAAGCACTCTACTAGGAGTCACCTGGGCTGAAGAAAGAAAATGGCAATGAACAGTACCATAGGAGGGTGAAGAAGGTGAGCATCAGCCCGGGATGGCAAGGGTTATTGGGTTGTTCCTTGATTTTATCTTTACTTATCCTTTAACATTTTTCTGTGGCATAAAAATGATTTGTTCTGTCCCTCTTTGCAATTCTCCTGCCCCTTGCAACAATATAGCAGAAGTAGCATGCTTCCTCGCAAATCCTCTGGCTTCTGCTGCATTGCGAAATATATATGAACCGGCTTGGCAGAAAGGAATTAACAAATATTCTTTCATTTACAAACCGTTGAACATGCGTGATGTATATTCAAAAATTGCTGAGAATAGTGCTTTACATTTCCTTTAATGGCCCTGATGTATTTTACGGGAAGTTCCTCTAGGCTTCATGCTTGCATGATCTAAAAGTCTTGGTGACGTACACCATTGACAGCCACTAAGAGTAAGGGGGTTAGTTATCAAAGTCCGAATTTATCTCAATATTTTTTGCCCTAAAAAAAAATCTGATTTTCACAATTTTTTCTGACTCTTTCATTCGATTTTCATGATTTCCACAATTTTTTCTTAATTTTCACCCGAAAACGTTGGGGTATTGCCCGAAACCCAGCGCACATCAAAAAATCATTGGGTCTTCTCTCATTGACTTTTATGCAACCTCGACAGGTCTGAGATGCTGGATTTTCAGATTCTGACTTTTCCATCCTCCGGGTTTAATAAATTGTTAATTTTTTAAAATGTTTGCATTCAAAGTTTAGTAAATAACCCAATTAGTGTTGCAAAATACATACCGTACTATCCTCGTACCAACAAACAAATGTTTTACTTAGTTTTACTAGTTTACAAAGTAACCTACTGTGTGACAGAAAGAGCAAAAAACATGTTCTTCAGAGAGATTATCTAATGATACAGCCAGTTTCCTGCAGGAAATGTCTGTGTATAACCAATGTTTGGTGCCTGCAGATTGCACTACAACTTGTAGCATGCCTTGTAACTCAGTTGGAGAATCACATGCATTAAAGTATTAAGAATCATTCCCCTACAGGGGCCACTAGGGCCACCCAGTTGCTGTATATACAACAGTAAGTGCATATTTAAGCTCTTAACATGTCACTCAGTGTTGGTCTTTCCTACTGTTGTTTTCTTGCAGGAATCAGGCTACATTCTACAAAGTGTGATTGGCTACTTATTAGGACCCAGCATGAGGCCCTTCTTCACCTGGTGCTAGGTTGGTACAGCTGAAGACTTGCTACACCCTCACCCTCTCCTCCTCCTCTCAAGCCGGAAGCCCAGGCATGCAGGTAATTCTGATTTTGCAAGGAATGCTTGGTATTTCTCCCAACAGGTATTTAGGGAGGGGAGCGGGAGATGGGTGGAGCGGCGCAGGTAAAGACGCAAGAATCCACTAAGTGTAGGTGAGGCTACAGGAAGAGGGGCAGGATTGTGTTTGCTGGGAGAGAGGAAGTTCTACCTGTAGAGCAGGCTCTTGGTTTAACCCCTGCACTGCCACGAGAACCATTGGCTTACCTGAAGTTAATTTGACTGAAACAGTAACCATGAAGCCAAAGTTGCTTTTATATGCTACAAAACGATACAACAGTGTTCTTTTGTTATCTCAAGTAATCTGTACCTTTTTATTACTCAAAAGAGAACACATTTTCTGACAGTTGTATTAAACCGACCAATTAGGGATTGTATAACTAATTCTGAATACAGCAAAGGTGCTGCCCATATTCTAGAACTTAAACGGTGCTGCCTTGCGGCTCGGGGGGTCCTGTGTTCATTTCCAGCCAAAGAGTTTGCATGTTCAGTTTTTTCCCAGGCACTCTTGCTTCCTCCCAGACAGCAAAAACATACAGACACGTGAATTGGGAAAATGGGAAAAGTGACCCTTGTGTGTGGACTGGAAGTGCCACTTAGGCTGTGACTGATGAGAATGATGTATAAGCAGTTGTTGTGCTTGGTGCTGCTATACAATAACGCAATTTGCTCTAATTTCAAAGAATGTGGAAACAATCAAAGGTAAAATGATATTATGTAATTAAAAGGCCACAGGCAATTCAGAGAGCAATCAGTTGTATTATGACTTTGTCAGACCTCAACCAATAGCTACGATAAAAGGCTGTTTTTAATAAAATAAGGGTACCCAATTTTTGTTCTTGTATAAATTCTCTTAACCAACCAGTGTGCCATTATCCTAAAGGTTTGTATCCCAGTCCCCATAGATCACCTGCTAATTAAGTCGCTAAGAATGTCCCGCCTTATCTATTGCAACATTTTTCTAATTGTGCTGCCCTTGCGCAAGCCTCCTCACTACGGTCCACCCAGAAGCTACCAACTGAGCAAAGGAGTTCTTTTGGTGTGGCTCCTACTTCTCATACATGGTTAAAAACAAAACGAGAGATTTAAGAGGAGGAAGACTCAAGCCCTCATTAGAAGTGAGGTGGCAATTACATAAATCAGGGGTATCTTAACGATTTATACAATATGCACTTTGTCTCAAAGTAAATGTCTATTCTGCCCTCATGTGAAACTGACTCTTCACAAGAGGACATGTTAAAAACAGTACAGTTGTTTCATGGATTTCCCAATAGTTTTTGTTTTCCCTTCACAAGAGCAGGTGAAATTCAATATACCTCAGTGCAATACCAAGTGTCCTTGGTGGGCAGCCAACCGACACTTTACTCATGTGGTGGGAATGCAGAGAGCTATGCCAAGTGCCCTACTGCACTCTCCAAAGCACTTAAGAAACTAGATGTACAAATATATTGTCATCAACGTATGCGCCCCTTAATGTTCAGGCACTTTGTATTCTTCCTATATATTCTTTTTAAATTATTTTCTCATATATTATTTTTAAATCTTGCATTTGTGTAAATCTGCCGTATGTCATATCAGTAACCACCTGAACTATTGATTTATGATTTCATGCTTATGGCCTTGCACATACAGATCGATACAAGACGAAGCTTCTGAAGAATCAAGTCCATCTTGAACACTCAGTTCAGAGAACTTGGGGGAGCCCTACTGGAAGAGTATAATAGTGGCCATGCTGTTCAGTTTTTTCCCAAAGGGTTCCTAATTTTTATAATAGTTTTTTTTCAGTCAAGTGCAGATCCACTCATTTGAAGAGGTGAAATCAGATCACAATGAGGGAAATGCAGGAGGTCCATGTGAGGACCACCTCAACAAACTGATGCGGTCCTTGATCTGACAGAATTTTTTAACCTGCCCGATCGACGTATGGTTGATTTTTAGCCTGGTATTGGAGAAGCCTGGTGGAAGGCCCCATACACTAGCCAATAAGCTGCCGACAGTTTTTATCGTTCCATGTATGGTCACTTTAAGAGGTAAAAGAGTTAGAATAGTAGTCTTTGACATCTTTCTTGCTGGTGAGGCCTGGGGTAAATAGGCTTTGCAGGGCTTTATTAGAAAGTAGGACCTTCCAATTTGCAGAGTTTGGACTATATGAGGGTGTTGGGAGTTACAGAAGCAGCTGGCAACACAGATATCAAGTGCTGCTCTCGTTTTTGCCCTTTTGTCTGTAGCTTTTGCTTCCATCTTGCCCTCTGCTGTGTTCTTACCCTGCTGTCACTGGTCTGCTGTCATCAAGCTACTTGCTCTCCTGTTACCATCCTACCATACCTGCTGTCTTGCATGTATCTGACGTTCTACAGGACCCAGCATACTGACCCTTGTTTGGACCCCCATGATAACATCTCTACCCACGGGGGGTAAATATTCCCAGCTTTCACCTCCCTACTGAAACCACCTTCTACTCTCCATATTGCTTTTAAAAAGCATACAAGGGACATTGGTATACAGTTGCATGGGGTTTGAACTTAAAAAGAATATGTGCTGGGGATTATTAGCTTGCAACATACCTTTTACATGCCCCTGGCTCTCAGTCAGCAGATATAGAAATGAGAAATAAGAAAATGACTCATCGGAATTCTTGGAACATTGTTAATGAGCTGGCATCAAGTTTTTTGGGAACATATGCAATATTTATTGCTGTGTCAAGCCGATACTATGTACCATCCCACATCTTTTTTTTTTATTGCTCAGGCACGTCATCGTCCCCCACTGGAAACAAAGGCTGATATTTTTTGATTTAGTAACCCAAGTGCCAGTATTTATAGACACAAATTAGAACTGTCTTTATAAGTCGTTCGGCAATGAAAAAAGCATTCAGCCCCCATGTAAGCAGATATTGTACTCAAACTTGCCGTGGGGTACAAATTCTATTTTAAGATGTTCAGCCTTGTAATAGACATCTGTTGATTGTACATAATCTCCTTGTGTTTTGTGTGTGTGTGTGTATATGTATATATATATATATATATAACTACTGTAAATCTGCATTCTCAACACTCAGAACCCCCTGGAGGACCCTAGCCTAACATACCTTGTCTAGCCAATCTTGGTAATTGTGCTAATTGACCAGTGAGTGTGGGTGCTGGCATTGCCCATAGGAATGAGTAGAGGGCTACTCCAAGCATTTTGTCACCTCTGAGCTGGAAAATGGAAAGGCACCAAAACACAAATGTTGTTTTCAGGTTGTTCCCCAGAAATAAATACTTTTTCAATTACTTTCCATTGTTTATTTTTGACTGTTTTTCCAAAATCTAAGTTTAAAGTTGAATGTTCGTGTCTCTGGTGTTTGAGTCTGGCAGCTCAGTAATTCAGGTGCAGACTCTGAACTGTTACAATTTTGCAGCATTTAGTTGATACATTTCTCAGCAGCATCTCTGGAGTATTAGCAACTATTGTATCAATTCTAACAGCTGCCTGTAATGAGATTCTGCCCAGCAGGGACACAGGTAAGAAATGTATCAACTAAATGTATCAATTTAGAACAGTTTACAGGGTCGGCGACCCCCCCTCTCAGAGCTGCTTTAGATATATACTTCAATATTAGAAAAACGGTGACACATAGTAAATCTAAAGTAATTGGAAAAACTCATTATTTCTGGTGATCTATCTGAAAACAACTGGTTGTTTGAAGGTGAACTACCCCTTTATCTGCTGAAAATCATATACAAGCCAAGATATCAGATAGTCCCAAGTCTTTGGAACCTGCCTGTATGTTTTTGGTGTGTGTGAGGAACCCTCTCAGATACAGGGAAAGGTACACACTCCTTGCACACAGTTCCAAGCTGGAATGAAACTCCGTATCCCTGTAGTGCAATGCAGAAGTGCCACCCAATGAGCCACCTAGTATAATGTACAGGGCTGCCATTAGAAATCACAACAACATTTTTGGGGCCTCCTGGGCCCCGCCCACCCTGGTGCCCAAGCCCCACCCCAGATCCAGCCCACTCCACATCACAGTTAAAAGGCCACACAGACATCAGTGCTAAAAAAGTAACCCCCCAAACACACACAAGTTATAAAAAGGTATTGATAGTCAGGGCCCCCTTATAAGTTTAAACAAAAAAAAAAACTTTGGCACCAGGGCCCCCCATAAAAGTTTTTTTTAAAAAAGCATTGATGCTAGGGCCCACCTTACAAGTTAAAAAAAATGGGGCCCCAAAAAATAATTTTTTTAGAAAAATGGTGGCAGGGCCCTCCTTACAAGTTAAAAAAAATTGGGGCCCCAAAAAATATTTTTAAAAAAAACATTGGTGGCAGGGGCCTATAGAGTATTAAAATAAATAATACATTGGTTGTCAGGGGATTAAAAAAAAAACAAAAAACACAAATTGGTGTTCAGTAGAATTAAACTCATGGCTTCAGGACTTCCACTTCGCCTCCTTTTGTGACTTTTGGTCTTTTCGCTGCTTCAAGACTTCAATTTTGGCTGTTTTAGTGACTTCGGGTATTTTCAGCGCTTCAGGACTTCGGCTATTTTCGTGGTTTCGGGTCTTTTTTCCGCTTCGGGAGTTCAGCTTCGGCTGTTTTCGTGGCTTCCTGTCTCAGCTTTTCGGCACTTCCGCATTTCAGCTGTTCGGGACTTCGAAAAATTGCCGCAAAGATAATTAATTACTGCATCTTTAAACACCACCGGTACTCTACAGAATGATCTCTGGTGAGCTTTACCTAACACCTGTGTTGTTAAACTGTCCCATTATGTGACCTTTTATTTGGTTTATTGTCTTGTCCCCTTTGGGGTTTGCCTGTATAAACTGAACATAACACATATGAAGACTCTGTATTCAAGATTGACTTAGAAAGGTTCTACCCTGCAGTGCTGGATGGTTTGTATCTGGAATTTCAGGGTCATTATGGGGGAAATGATGTTTTTGTAGCATGTAGTTATATTACCTGTCTGTCTGGTCTGTGCACACCCAATGGAATGCAGAATTCCTTCTCTCAACCACACAGCCGGTGTAGACTCTCGGCATCAAGCAGCCAATATATGTGAGTGACTTTGTGTGTTATACAGCAGGAAGGATTGTGAACAGGGGCCTCTCATTGTTGCTGTAGTTATTGGACGATATTTTAATGTTGAATAGTGTTAGGCAGTGACATAGCTAGATATAACTGGGCTGCACAGTAAATTCATTTAATGAACCCCATTAAAGGAGACATATTGTGTAAAAAATAAGAATGTACCAGTGCGTTCTACTCATTTAGATATAGAAGAATTGTGCTTAAAAAAGCTGTGTTTCAGGCTGATTTATTGAATATTTCTGCAAAAACCCTAATAATCCCTCCCTTCTCTTCCACTTCCTGCTCCCTGAATTCCCAGGCTGTGCAGGGAAGCTGGCGGCTCTGAGCTCACTGCACTGTAGGACAGGAACCAATCAGCAGCTAGCAGGACCTGATAGGGAACCGAAGCCTGTCTGTGCTTGTGTGACTGCAGGACTGTGATTGGCTGTCCCCCTCTTACTGTACTTCTGGCAGGGACCGTTAGGACACGCCCACCCCTCATTTGAAACACAGACAGGGACCAGAGAACATCTATAGGGAGCTCCAATAAAGGGGCTATTTTTGAAGATAATATTAATTTTTAGCACCATGTAAAAAGCAACACCATATATTATTCATAATTGACTACAAAATTTGTGGTTTTTCATTGATCCTATATGTCTCCTTTCGGAACTCAACCTATGTATTAAAATGGCTTGTTTAATTGTCCCTGCTGTACTCCTGGGCCCCCTGCAACTATTGGGTGGCTGGGCATTTTGGAAAATGGAGGCCTTATTGCTCGGTCATTGTAAAGTGGCTAAACCCTATAATAATACAACCCCCCCCCCACATTAGTTGGAATGAAATATATAATAAAGACTTTAAGGCTTCAGGGGTAAATGTCTTGAACGTATAGTTAAGGATATGCACCATGCTTCTTTGATTGCTCCTCGTTAAAGAGCAGTGATACTGTTTGTGCACTTCTCTGCATTTTTAGTTTGCTTTTTGGTTTGGACAGAGAGATCTTCAGCATCAATAAGGCAACTCCACTGCATGGGTAATGTGTTTGGGAGTTGTGCAAGGTGGGGTGTGTGTAGCCAAAGCAAAATAATAAAGGCCTCTTCTTGAGTGTATGGTATTGTTTTAGGCACATGGAGGAATTCTCGCGCGTGAAAGGTCCTTTGTATGTGCAGAATGTGTGAGCCCGTGAACTATGGTTATGACAACTCATTTCATTGTTAGCATGAAACGTACGGCAACAACATGTTTCATAATGAGTAAGCAAATACAAACAGAGGAAAACAGAGCTGGCAACACACACCAACCATCTCCCACTTTCAGGTTAGTGGAGTGGTGAACTGTGTGTGGGAAAAATCATAAACAAAAATGTACTTTAGTTACAGTGCTGCCCAATGTTCTACATTTAGTGGGACCACTATTTGTTATTTCACATAATCTTGTTCAAAGAATTCTGTGGAGCTTTTTAGCAAAGTGTGGCCATAAAATTGCATGATGCCCAACATTCCGTGGTCCGACCTCATCTACTATGTTACTATCATGGAAAAACTGCACCATGCGTTTTACTCCCTGTTTTATATACAACCTGCATTATTCACATCCACATTCACACGTAAAAAGAGTTGGGGAGCAACACTAGCGTGAACAAAGTCTTTGGGGTGTCAAATAAGGGCTGTGATTGGCTATTTGATAGCCCACAAGAGGCTCTGTTTGGCAGCACACCTGGTTTTTATGCAACTTGCCTCCAAACTAGGAATTCAAAAATAATCTCCTGGGTTGAGGCTTCTGAGAGCAACATCCAATGGATATGTGAGCAACATGTTGCTCATGAGCAACCAGTTGGGGATCACTTCTTAAGAACATGACATGTAGAACTTGGTAAAATGGGTGATCTTAAGCTGGATAAGCAATATGATGTCACTGATATTACATGGCCAAATGAGTCACTGGGTTATAAATATAGAAGGTTACATCATGTTTTGAACCAACAGGTTAAATAGAAAAGGGGGTAGGGTATGTCTCTATGTTAAGCATCATTTGAAACCCAGTACAAAGGTAGAGGTTGTAGTGGGAATTAGTGGTAAAGAGGAAGCTGTGTGGGTAGAACATTTTACAGCCTGATGACATGTAGAAGTATTCTACAGACACCCTCTTGTACTTGAAGAGGAGGAGGCTAAGCTCCTGCTGCAAATAGAACATAAGATCTGATGCCATGCCACCATTCATTCAAACGGAAAGAAACCTTGAACACTTTCCATCAAAACCCTCCATTTGTAGGGTCTGCAAGTCAGGAATGTCCCCTAAAAATCATTGGAAGTTATGATTTACCCACTACATATATTGTAGTGGTACAGAAGGCTTAGCGAATCACAACTGGACATAAAGGAGCAAAGTTATTGTAAGCAAGGCTCCAGGGCTTGATGAATTACACTAGATCTGGACTGGGATTCTAAATAGGTCCTGGCATTTTTCAAGTACACAGAGGCCCAAAAAAAATCCCCACCAGCCCAATAAATAGTTACTGTCTATGGCATCTTATAGAAGCCCCTCTGCCATTTGCCGGTATCCACAGATTCCCAGTCCAGGCCTGAATTACACCCACAAGAGTTTAGTTTAGTTTAGCCAGGCCATTATATCTCACAGCCCAGATGATGCTTTGTCTAATGGCATTATAAAAAGTAATCAGCATGGTTTTATAAAGGACAGATCATGGCAAACAAGTGTACTTGCTGTTTGTGAAGTAGAACGTTGAACAGCGGTGATATTGACTATTTACATTTTGTAGTGGTGTTAAATTGTCATATAAACTGCTTTCTAAGCTATGGACTCTTGGTCTTGGAGGTGCTGTTTGTATATGGATGAGAACTGGCTGAAGAATTGAATAGCGATGGTAGCTGACAATGGTGTGATTGGACTAGGGTTTTATATGTTGTGCTGCAGGTTCTGTATTGGTTCCGTTTTAATCAAGTGAGTAGTATTAGGGGAGTAGGGCATTGAACCCAGTTTATCAGAGCTGACGTCAAAGAAATACATTAGAAGTCAATGAGGATGTGTCATACTTGCAGGGGCATCTCGACAAACTGGTGACACGGGCAGGTGAGTAGCTGGTTAGATTCAGTGTTTATAAATGTAAACTTGGGAATAAAAGAATATACAGTATGGAAAAAAGCATTGTATCAATCACCTACAGCCTTTGTAGCCTCAATGGGATTTCATTCACCACCCAATTTTATTTGATTTGGCCATAGAACCCTTCGCTTATTTAATAAGATCTGATAACATTATTCAAGGGGGTTCTGGTAAACAATACCCATCATAAAAGATCTATGTTTGCAGATGACGTCAGCCTGCTGGTCACCCAACCTCTTACTTACCTCCTAAACTCTGCAACCTATTAGACAGATTTGGTTCTATATCTGGACTCGCTGTTAACCATGATAAATCTGAAGCCCTCAATCTTTCTCAACCCCACGAATGAAATTGTTGAAACTTGATTTTGGTTTTAAATAGTGTACTAATTACGTTTCGATATTAGGGGTCAATGTGTCAGCTGGGCATGCACAACTTTATCAAGATAGTTACCCCAAACTCTATTCCTACCTACTGAAATGAATGTAAGAATGAAACAGATACCGGATATCTTGGATCAGGATAATTAACGCAATTAAAGGAACAGTAACATCAAAAAATTTAATTGTTTTAAAGTAATAAAAATATAATGCAGTGTTGCCCTGCACTGGTAAAACTGCTGTGTTTGTTTCAGAACCACTACTATTGTTTATATAAATAAGCTGCTGTGTAGCAATGGGGACAGCCATTCAAAGGAGAAAAGGATCAGGTTACACAGCAGATAAGTGCTGTAGAACATAATGGTGTTATCTGTTATCCACTATTTAACCTGTGCCATGTAGCCTTTTTAAATTTCTGCCATTGCTTGTGCTTAGATGCACTGGACACATTTGTGATGAAAATTTATGTTGTCCAGATTGTGTCACTTTTGATTGGCGGAAATTATTTTCCTCTATTGCACATGCGCAATCTGGAGATGCTTGTGAAAAAGGTAAGACGACTGCATGGCGCTCTGTTACTTATCTTTCCGTAATTTGGATCTTCATACCTTAAAGGGCTTGTTCACTTTTGAGTTAACTTTTAGTATGATGTAGAGAGCGATATTCTGAGACAATTTGCAATTGGTTTTCATTTTTTATTATTTGTGGTTTTTGAGTTATTTAGCTTTTTATTCAGCCACTCTCCAGTTTGCGATATCAGCCATCTGGTTGCCAGGGTCCAAGTGCCCTAGCAACCATGCACTGATTTGAATCAGAGACTGGAATATGAACAGGAGAGGGGCCTGAATAGAAAGAAGTGTAATAAAAAGTAACACTAACAATACATTTGTAGCCTTACAGAGCATATGCAATTTAGATGGGGTCAGCGACGCCCATTTCAAAGCTGGAACGAGTCTGAAGAAAAAGGCAAATAATTATAAAACTATATAAAATAAATAATAAAAAGCAATGGAAAAGTTGCTTTGAACTGGGCATAACAATATGGGCACTCACTGAGAAATAATTCTCATTCTTTTGTATGTGAAATAGTAAACAGCTAAAAAAAAACTAACATTTTCGGCCAAATTGTTTTTTTCCTGGTGATAATGGTTGAAAAGTATTTTCTGACTTTTGATAAATGAGCACAAAGCCTGTGTAATGTCAGTAGTTAGACATATACATTCTTTGCATGTTCCTTCCAAACCTGTGCTCGGCCCCCTCCGTACGGTGCAGTTTTACACAATGACTCACAGGCAGAACAGTGAAAAAGTGACTAATTTTTTCTCCCGTGTGACATGAAGAAGGGAGCAGAGGACTTCTTTGTGGAGCCACAGGTGTGAGCAACTCTCAGAACAAGAAGGAATGCTCTCAGGGCGAGACCCACAAGCCCTGCCTTTCATAAGTGAATCTGCCTCAAAACCAAAAAAATATTGATCAGGTGGGAAGAGCTGATCTTGGGTGGAGTTGAAGGGCGGGCTGAGGACAAGTGACACTTTTATTTAACCCTTGTTGCAACTTGGAACAGCTGAACAAGGAGCACACATTTGTTTTTTCATTTTAGTTTGGTATGGATGTCGCATGTCTTGTCTGATATCCAGACCACATTCCAGATTGCTCCCAAGAAAAAGACAAGATGGCAGCAGTTCTGCCTACATTAGTAGCCAGTTTCAGAATTGGGCCAAGGCAATACCATATGGCCCAGCATACTGCCTAAATGTCGAAATTTGAACTGTATATAAGGCTTGTTGGGGCTGTGAGACCTTGCCTGTGATAGGATTTGTTCCTGGTGCTTCTGAGCTTTAAGCTAAATCTGCTGGAACCTGTTTTGATTCCTGTTGTGACCCCTGCCTGGCTTTTTGACTATTCTGATCTCTGGATCTTGACCCTTGCCTGAATACCGACTACCTCTTCTGCTAAATCCTTTCTGATTGACTACCTGGTTTGACCCTTGTCTGCCTGACTATGTTGCCCGCCTTGACCCAGCCTGATCTGACTACTCTATTGCCTAACACCTTGTACTACGACCTTCTGCCCAAAGACTGTGCTTTACAGTCGTGCCCCTCTGCCTATCCAGAACCTATAGCCTTGCACCTCTGGTCCTGGTGGCATCCAAGTAGCTGAGGGCTCCTCTCGAGGCCAACGGCGGTCACACTACAGGTGAAGCACAAGCCGAGACCAGGGTGCTTGGCATTTGTTCTGGTGTTGGGTGCCGACCGGTACAGGTACAATGTATTAAACTTGAGTTTACTACTTGTCTACACATAGCAACAAATCAGAACAGAACACATCTTCCTGTTTTTAGCTCTCTAACTCTGAGTTAGTCAGTGACTTGAAGGGGAGGGGCATATGGTACCTGTTAAGTGAGTTTGCAATTGATCCTCAGCATTCAACTCAGATTAAAAAGCAACAGTTTTGACACATGTGCCCCCCCCTCAAGTCACTCATTGGTTACTGCCTGGTAACCAATCAGTGGAAACCAAGAGAGCTGCAAAGCAGGAAGTAGTGTTCTGGCTGTTATGTTAGACATCCAGTCACTCCAGCCGTTATACATTACATTTTAACTATATTAGAAACATTTTTTACTTTTCACAGCCTATCTATTTACTTTTATTTTTATACTGAACAATTCCTTTAAATGTAATGGGATATAAGGAATCCAGATTTCTGTAGTCCCTGAAATACTTGTGTGCCATTGCCCAGAAGAAGCCAGAAGCAGTAGGAAACACAGTAAATATCAGACCTTCTGCTTTGATGATTTTTCTTTGCCGTTACTTGTCCTTTAAGACCAATACATCTTATCATTGGTGGCTCAATTGCTACGCTCTTAGGGCTCTTACAGACGAGCGTTTGAAGCGGTGCTCCCCTGCGTTCCGTTTTTATGCGTTCAGTCGCAGGGGAGCGCAGAAATAGATGCATTCAGTTTTTTTCAATGGGGCTGTACTCACAAATGCATGTAGGCGCTGAACGCAGGAAAAATGCAACATGTTGCGTCTCACCCTGCGTTCGGTGCCTACATGCGCCTGTGTGAGTATAGCCCCATTGAAAAAAACTGAATGCGTCTACTCCTGCGCTCCCCTGCTGCTGAACGCATAAAAACGGAACGCAGGGGAGTGCAGCTTCAAACGCTCGTCTGTAAGAGACCTTATGGAGTGAAATGGTTACACTCTGCTTACACCACAGTGGAAAAGTGACTAACTTCAGTCAGCCTTTTACTGGGCCTGGCTCTAGAAGCAACTCATTTGTTTTGAGTATTGATTGGGAAGAACATTAAGCTCACTCAGGCAGTTTTGGGTGTTTCCCCTTAAGTGGGTGCTCTTCAGGCGTGACGGATAGTTTCAGCTTACTGCATCCACCTTGATCACATTCCTGCACTATTTTTGGAATCGTTGTTTTATTCTATTATTACAGTCTGTTTATACAGTCGAGCGCACTAATATCACTATAATTACCATAAATCAGTGGGTTTACAGCTTATACTGGGACACTGAGTATTTCATCTTATTTACCCTGGAACACATGCAAGCTTTACTAAACCGTGTCAGTTGAGGTATTCATAGTATTTGCCCTATTTTGCTTCTACATTTTCATACTTTGCTGGCTGAGAAAGATCTTGGCAAACTTCCTTTATTAGTTTAAAGGCGAAGGAAACCCTGAAATAGGGACTAAAAACACCATGTTTTATATACTGAACTTATTGCACCAGACACTCACATGCTCAGTGGGCTCTGAGCAGCTGTTGAGAAGCTAAGCTTAGGGGTCGTCACTAATTATCCAGCAGAAAATGAGGTTGGCCTGTAATATAAGCTGATTATTAAATTCTGATGCTAGTTGCGCTGGTTTCTGTGCTGCCATGTAGTAATTATCTGTATTAATTTACTAATCAGCCTTATATTGTGATTGTATTTATATTCTAAGTGTACTGTATATTGTGAGTGGGTCCCTAAGCTCAGTAAGTGACAGCAGCACAGAGCATGTGCAGTGAATCAGCAGAAAAGAAGATGGGGAGCTACTGGGGCATCTTTGGAGGCACAGATCTTTACTGCTAAAGGACTGTGGTTGCCTTGGGCTGGTACAGAAGCCCAAAACATAATGTAAAACATTTCTAGCTACTTCTTTAGTTTAACTTTCCTTTTCCTTTAAGGGTACTGGCTGCTAAATTCATGGTGATATCACCAGAGTGTAGTTCATTGAGCACTTGGTAAGATTGTCTCATTTATCTTATGGACTGATTTGTGATGAGCCAAAGTGTCATAACTTTTCTTTCACAGGCCCTACCAGTCATGTTAATATGCCACCTGCAACCATTGCAATCCCCACATCATGATTAGAAATATATAACAATGTACAGTTCATGGCATTTTCTAGAAAAACCCCAATTAGGTACAGGTATGGGATGAGTTATCTGGAAACCCGTTATCCAGAAAGCTCCAAATTACAGAATGCCCGTCTCCCATAGACTCGATTTTATACAACATTTTAAAAATTATTTCCTTTTTTTCTGTAGTAATAAAACAGTAGCTTGTACTTGATCTCAACTTAGATATAATTCATCCTTATTGGAAGCAAAATCACCCTATTGGGTTTATTTAATGTTTACATGATTTTCTAGCAGATTTAAGGAAGATCCAAATTCTGGAAAGATCTATCATCTGGAAACCCCAGGTGCCGAGCGTTCTGGATAACAGGTCCCATACCTGTATCAGTCAGAGAGGTTATTGTTTTGGCCCCACTGTTGCTGCTTCAGCCCTTGTTTGGGCTAAATCACCTTGATAGCCATGATAATGATAAGAACACTATAAAGAAAATAAACCGTCAATATTAAAACTTTAAAAAAACTGTTAGGGCAGGGGCACACGGGCAGATTTAGTCGCCTGGCGACTTATCGCCTCTTCTTCAGGGCGACAATCTCCTGAACTGCCTTCCGCCTGCTAAAATGAAAAAACCGCCTGCGGCAATGCACTTGCGGTGCTTCGATTTCGAAAGTCACCCGAAGTTTCCTCGTGAGGCAACTTCGGAAATCGAAGCTCCGCGAGTGCCATTGCGCTGGCATTTTCTCATTAAAGCAGGGGGAAGGCAGCTCGGGGAGATTGTCGCCCCAAAGAAGAAGCGATTAGTCGGCAGGCCACTAAATCTCCCCAAATCTGCCTGTGTGCAGTTCCCCAGGTTTTCCCTAACTATAACAAAACAATATCTGTAGCAGGAATAGGTATCATTGTATATGAGCTTGTACCCACCCACTGTCTGTAGAGGAAGCAATGATACCTGCTTTAGCCAGATACTAATAACAGCTACTAATCCACATGGAGATTAGTCTCTTTTTCCACCTGTTTGATTAATACTTTGAGCCTTGAACACAAGGACCTGGGAGAGGGAACCCAGGCATTATATGCAGTATACAAATCTTAAAGGAGCAGGAAAGGCTTTTTAACTTGGGCAATAACCCCGAGTTATTACATTTACATACCCAATACCCTGGGCTGATGTTCCTACCAGCAGAATACTGCACTGGCCCGGGGCTCCACCATGGAGTAATCCTCTCCTTTCTTCAGATTTCCTGGGGCAGATGCATATGCAATAGAGTGAAAAGACCAGATTTTCTTTTGTTAAAATCGCTCCATGCTGCTCACTGGAAGTGCAGGTTTTTGCTGATAGGAGCACAAGCTTGGAGGTGCTTAACTTTTGGCACCCTTCTCCTTTAAAGGTGGTTCACATTTAAGTTAAAGGAAAACTATACCCCCAAACAATGTAGGTCTCTATAAAAAGAGATTGCATAAAACAGCTCATGTGTAAAACCCTGCTTCATGTAAATAAACCATTTTCATAATAATATACTTTTCTAGTAGTATGTGCCATTGGATAATTGTAAATAGAAAATTGCCATTTTAAAAAATAAGGGCTGCCCCCTGGGATCATAGGATTCACTGTACACACAAACATACCAACAAACCATACATGTAAGGTCACATGAGCCAATTAACAGACAGAGTTCTGCCTTTTGCTTCCTCACTTCTTCCTGTTACAGTTAGTGTTGTAGTATTTCTGGTCAGGTGATCTCTGAGGCAGCACAGATAGAGTCACGAAATGGTGGTTCAAGGCAAGAGATGTAAAAGGCAATATTTACTTAAATATATAGATCAGTTTGGTAAGATTCTTTAGTATGCCACTTAATTTGATATAAGCTTAAGTGTTCATTTTGGGGGTATAGTTTTCCTTTAACTTTGAGTATGCTATAGAATGGCTAATTCTAAGCAACTTTTCAATTGGTCTTTGTTATTTATTTTGTATAGTTTAATTACTCGCCTTCTTCTGACTCTTTCCAGCTTTCAAATGGGGGTCACTGACCCCCATCCAAAAAAACATAATGCCCTGTAAGCCTACAAATGTATTGTTATTGCTACTTTTTATTACTGATCTTTCTGTACAGGCCTCTCCTTTTCATATTCCAGTCTCTTATTTAAATCAGTGCATGGTTGCTGGGGTAATTTGTACCCTAGCAACCAGATTGCTGAAACTGCAAACAGAGAGCTGCTGAATAAAAAGTTAAATAACAAAAAATTAAAAACAATTGCAAATTGTCTCAGAATATCACTCTCTACATCATACCAAACATTAATTTAAAGCTGAACAACCCCTTTAAGTGAGATGTGCAGGGTTTTATATGCAAAGCAATCTTTAGAGGGTGTAAATAGGGGAGAGTACCACACTGGGTGGTGCTGTTCAGTGAGGCAGTCAATAACACAGAATTTTTTTATTCACATGGAAGCAGTTTATTGACCCCATTTCAAACCAAATCAAAAATTCCCACAAAACTTGATCCACAGCACAGTGGCCAGCGACACTAAGTGACCTAACACTAATTATAAGGTTTTATTAAACTGATACGGACAGAACATGATGGAGACTTCAGGAACGGTCATGTGGGTATTTCATCTGCTGGATGGGACAAGCATTTCTTCTTGAACTCTTCTTGTGCCAAAAGTGTCGATTCTCCAGCATATAATGTGATTGGGCAAGTTAAAAATTAAAAAAAAAAAAACTGCTCATGGTGCAATTGCCAAATAAGAGGATCTTTACCCAAACTGGCCGCCATAAGGGGGAAGGACCAAATCAGACAGGGAGCCAATGATATAATCCACAGCCCATTGTCCAGTACTAATGATCACGCCCTTGAAAGGCAATACCCCCCCCATGAGCCTGCAGCAAAAAACATTTATTTCACTTTAAAACTAAAAGTTTTTATTTTTCTGACAAAACTAGAAACTAGAGTTCATTTTTAAACCGTAATAGAGTTACATGTGTCAGTACCACTTTAATGCCTGCCTCCATCTTGCTCCCGGGGCTACAAACCTAACGACTGGTGTAAGGCCACTTCTATACTGTAGTATTTGTCACTTAAGATGGGGAGGGGGAAGATGTTCATATTCTGATAGAGTTAAAAAATTAAATAGGATTTTATGTGACAATCACTACCTTCATTTCATTGGACCAAAAAAAACCTCATATTCTGATAGAGTTAAAAAATTAAATAGGATTTTATGTGACAATCACTACCTTCATTTCATTGGACAAAAAAAAAAAAACCTCATCTGAATTCATATTTGTTCAGGGTATTACATAAAATGCAGCATATTACTGGCAGCCAGGAGTGTGTATTTCTGTCCAATAAATCCAGGGGTACTGGGATGAAAGTAAATTTGTTGTTGGCTAGAGCAGGAAGCGAATACCTTTGCCCGATAACATTATAAATTAAATAGAAATCATTCGTGAAGCTTTGCACCAGTATTTATCTGTGGATCCAAGTCGTAAAAACAAATGATGTTCTCGTATCTGTGGCCTTTCTTTCCATTAACTGCGAAATCCGAAAAAACCTTTAAAGTATCCGGTCAGACCGCTCTTAGCCTTCTGCTCCAGCTTATCCTCCAGAGAGGGCAAAGTCACGTGGTTCAGAGCCAGGTCGAAGAAAAGAGGCTTGCAGGGAATCGGATGGAAGTTCGGCGGGAACTGAACCAAGCTGGCGTGTTTTCCTACTATGGATGGGTCAAGTGAAAAGACATCGAATCGATCTGACAGCGGCTGTAATGGAGCAGAAGATGCAGAGGATTTAAATCAGAGCCATCGGATACATTGCTGTGCATAAAATCTAACTGCATTCATTCATTATAATAAGGATAATGAACAAGTGAATAGGGTGTGTTTAGTCCCACAATTCAGGAGACATGGGGTCTCAGGCAGGTGGCAGGCCAGGGTGTTTTTAAAGGAGAACTAAAGCCTAACTGTAAGTAAGTGAGAATGTTGTACATTATGTTTTGTGCTTCTGTACCAGCCCACAGCTCTTTAGCAGTACAGTTGTATGACTCCAAAGATGCCCCAGTAGCTCCCCATCTTCTTTTCTGCTGATTCACTGCACATGTTCTGTGCTGCTGTCACTTACTGAGCTTAGGGACCCACTCACAATATACAGTACACATAGAATAGAAATGTCACAGTATAAGGCTGATTAGTAATTAATACAGATATTTACTACATGGCAGCACAGAAACCAGTGCAATTAGCATCAGAATTTAAAAATCAGCCCTGTAGCATCAGCTTATATTACAGACCAACCTCATTTTCTCCTTGGTCTGCTTGGGGGACACAGGGACTATAGGTATAGCTTGCACCACTAGGAGGCAGGACACAACAAAAAAGAAACATTAACTAATCCCTCCTCCTCCGCCTGCTATACCCCAGCTCCCAAGTGGAGCCAAGCCAGTTTTCGTTGTGTCCTCAGGAGGTTAAGACATATTCTCCTTCTGGAGTTAGATTTTGTTTTTTATTTTTCTCTTTATTTTTATTTATTTCTTAATTCTTATACACAATGAGGCTGAAATGGGCATCCACACCGCTTGCTTTGCCTCCATGTCCCCCTCCAACTGGTTGTCTCCGGGGTCTTTTGTGCCCTGGCACTGACCACCCAGACTCAAGCTTCCCCCCCCTCTTGTTTTTCTAGTGTGTCTCTGTGTGTGTGCATTCTTCAGGATCAGCGTGCTGGGGTAGTGACCTTGTTCGTTTCCTAGTGGTAGCTGAGTGAGCGCTCCACTGTACAGCAGGCATGGCGATCCTCTTCTGCTGGCGCGCCTCTGGCCCCTTTCTCTCTGCCGCATAGCACCATTCTAGTTCTAGCAGGGGCGGATCCTTCGGCTGTCGCAGCAGGGAGGCGTGCACATTTTGCGCGTCACTCAGGAGGGGCGGATCTCTCTTTCGCGCCCTCTCTATCTACTTCCCTTCTGCTCACGCGTTCCTGCGCACCTCATCCAGGGACTCCAACCGCAGCGCTTGTATTTTTGGCGCTCTTCTCTCTGCTGGCCATCCCTCACTGCGCTCCATATTAGGCTCCATTCAGGACCCATTGTAAATTGCACTACGACTTAACCCCTCAGATCCTGGGTTCCAGCCTTCACCACTTCAGGCAGAATGGGCGCCTAGCTAGAGAGGGGGGGGTTTCTATATAGGCTCTTCTACACCCCTGCTCCCCAGTAGACCCAGCACCTTCTGGGAAGGGTCACTATTGTCTATCTTGCCTAACATATTTGATTTCATTCTAGAGCACCATGTCTGAGAGTTCCAGTGATACCCTCTTTCCACGGGCGGCTGCACCTGCAAAAATTTCATATCTGGCCTGTGCCAAATGCCGCAAACGTTTACCACTTGGTAACAAGGAACCTCTCTGCTCCTCGTGTAAACCACCTGAGCCTGCTCCGGAAAATCCAGGGCCTCGCATCCAGGTAAGCTTAGACACCCTTGGGGCATCAGCGGCCCAGGGCTCTGACCCTATTCTTCCGGGTCCCCCTTCCCCTCCTCAGTGGGCTTCTCAATTGGCCTCAGGCATTCCCAAACTCGCTGATTCCTTAGACAGACTCCTAGCTCGTCTTGACAAACCCAAGCCATCTAAGCGCAGGGCGTTTCTCCCTCTGCTGCTGACAGTGACGAGGAGTCCATTTCCCCTTTTCCTATTCCTCTAGGTTCCGGGGATGAACAGTCTCTTTCTGACAGCGAACTATCCCACGGTTCGGATCATGAGGAAGAGGATTCCCCTAAATTCTCCTCCGAGTACTAGAGACCTTACATTTGCAGGACCCTGGGACCAGCTCTAGCTCATTCTCAGGCCTTTTCAAGCGACGGAACCGATCTTCCCCCTGTTTTCCCTCTCATGAACAGCTTGATCAGATCATACAACAGGAAAACAGACGTTTTCTTAGACTATATCCATTCCCTTCGGATCTCACAGACAAGTGGTCCTCCCCCCCTTCTGTGGATCCCCCTGTGTCACGCCTTTCTAAGAACGCAGCCTTGCCGGTCCCCGACGCTGCGTCCTTCAAGGATTCCATGGACAAGAAGCTGGAGGGACTCCTGCATTTCCTTTTCACCGCTACTGGCTCCTCTCTGTGCCCAGTTCTAGCCTCAGCATGGGTGACCAGGGCTATGCAAGCCTGGTCCGATGCTCTGTGCCGAGCTATTTCGTCCGGGGTCCCTCGCGAAGAACTCTCCGAACTTGCCTCACAGATCAAGGAGGCCTGCGACTACCTATGCGAGGCATCAGCATGCAGCTCAGGTTATAGGACGGTCCTCCGCTCTGGCTGTAGCTGCCCGTCGTTCCCTCTGGATGAAACTTTGGTCGGCAGACCTTTCATCCAAGAAGTCCTTGACCTCCATCCCTTTCAAGGGCAAACTCCTTTTCGATCCTGATCTCGACAAGATCATCAGTCAAGCTACCGGGGGCAAGAGCACCCTTTTGCCTCAAACCGGGGCACGCCCTTCCTTTCATAAGGGACGTACTTTTCGTGGCCCCCAGAACAAGTCCTCGGGGCCCTCGCCTCCTCGACACTCCTCTACTAACAGAGGCCGATCTGGATCAAAACTTCGATCCTCCTGGCAATCCCGCAAGCCTTCTTCTACACCCACCGGCAAGCCCGCTTCAGCATGATGGTTTCCCTTCCAGCCATCTGTCCGTAGGTGGCAGGCTGCATCACTTCGCAGACGCATGGACCACTCTGACTTCAGACTCATGGGTTCACGAGGTGGTGACTCGGGGTTACCACTTAGAGTTTTCCTCTCCCTGGCCTCACCGCTTCATGTCCAGGCTACCTCTGGAACCCGTCAAGGCTCAAGCTCTTCTAGACGCTATAGACAACTTACTTCAATCGGACGTCATTATTCCGGTGCCTCCCCAGGAGAGGTTCAAGGGCTACTATTCCAATCTTTTCGTGGTCCCCAAAAAGGACGGATCGGCCCGTCCAATCCTGGACCTCAAGGAGCTCAACTTGTTTATCCGTCCGAGGAAGTTCAAGATGGAGTCTCTCCGTTCCGTTATTGCGACCATGTCTCCAGGCCAATTTCTGACCTCCCTGGATATCAAGGACGCGTACCTCCACGTTCCTATTTTCCCTCCCCATCAGAGGTTCTTACGATTTGCTGTCCGCAACCTGCACTTCCAATTCACAGCTCTCCCCTTCGGTCTCATCTTGACCCCCCGAGTCTTCACCAAGGTCATGTCCGTTGCCACCGCATTGATCCGGACTTCGGGGGTGTCCATCACTCCCTACCTCGACGACCTTCTCATCAAGGCCCCAACCTTCCTGGCAGCTCAACAGGCTCTTCAGCTGACTATGGACAGGTTACAGGAGTTGGGTTGGTTCATCAACCGTGACAAGTCTTCCTTGACCCCAAGTCGGTCGATGGTTTTCTTGGGGATGCTGTTCAATACAGAGGCACAGACGGTGTCTCTTCCCCTGGACAAGGTTCACCATCTACGTTCCCTCGTCCTCCTCCTTCTTTCCAAGCCGAAGCACACAACCAAGTTTTGCATGAAGGTCCTGGGAGTCATGGTGTCGACCATGGAGGCAGTCCCCTTCGCTCAATTTCACCTCCGGGAACTCCAATGGAACATTCTCTCGGCCTGGAAGCGCAAATCCCTGCTTCAGGGGATTCGCCTGTCGCACAAGACCAAGGCGTCCCTTCTCTGGTGGACCCACTCCAGCCACCTAACCAAGGGCAAACCCCTCGGGGATCTTCCGTGGAAACTCCTAACCACAGATGCCAGCCTCTCCGGCTGGGGAGCGGTCCTAGGGGGTCTCTCTACACAGGGTCTATGGTCCCCAGCGGAAAAACAACTCCACATCAATCTCCTGGAGATTCGCCTCGCCCTATTTCACTGGCAGCAACTTCTGGCGGGTCAGGCGATCAGAATCCAATCAGACAACGCCACTGCAGTGGCCTACGTCAATCATCAGGGCGGCACAAGAAGCAGGGGTGCTCTGAACGAGATCGGACTCATCTTTCGCTGGGCAGAGACTCACCAGGCGCATCTGTCAACCATCTACATTACGGGGCTTCTCAATTGGGAGGCGGACTTTCTCAGCAGACAGTCCCTGGACCCAGGCGAATGGTCTCTAAAGGACGACATCTTCCGACAACTCACCCAAAAATGGGGAGTCCCAGAAGTCTATCTCATGGCATCTCGCCACAATCGGAAGGTGCCTCTTTTCTTTGCGCGCTGCAGGGATCCTCTAGCCCTTGCGGCAGACACACTCACAGCTCCCTGGGACTTCCAGCTCGCATACGCCTTTCCTCCTCTGCCTCTTCTTCCCAGAACGATAAAGAAGTTGCAAAGGGAATGCACAACTCTCATTCTCATTGCTCCCCGCTGGCCTCGTCGCTCATGGTTCTCGGACCTAGTGAACCTGTCCGTAGACGATCCGTGGACTCTTCCATTAACTCCAGATCTTCTGTCTCAGGGGCCAATCCGGCATCCGTGGCTGTTGAGACCGCCATTCTGAAGAGGAAGGGTTTCTCCGAGGACGTGATTCTCACCATGAGAGCGGCCTGCAAACCGGTTTCTGCCAAGACCTACCACGAGTCTGGTCTACCTACCATCAGTGGTGCCAACGTCATGGGGCAGACCTCTTCCGTTTCTCCATTGCTAACATCCTGGCTTTTTTGCAACAGGGTCTTTCGATGGGACTTTCCCTGGGATCCTTGAAGTCCCAGATTTCGGCACTGTCCATCCTTTTTCAGAGGCGGCTTGCTCTACATTCTGACGTCAAGACTTTCCTTCAAGGGGTGGCCCACCTCAGACCTCCGATTAGGTCCCCCGTTCCGTCTTGGGACCTTTCTCTCGTGCTTCATTCCCTTCAGGGGACCCCCCTTCGAACCCTTCTCTTCCATCTCTCTGCAATGGCTCACATGGAAGACCGTTTTTCTGGTAGCCATCGCTTCGGCTCGCAGGGTGTCCGAGATGTCTGCCCTTTCTTGCAGATCTCCCTTTCTCACCTTTCACCAAGACAGGGTTGGTCCTTCGCACTATCCCTTCCTTTCTTCCCAAGGTGGTCTCTTCCTTTCACTTGAACCAGGAGATCACTGTTTCTACCTTTTGTCCATCTCCTTCCAATCCTAAGGAGGTGGCGCTTCACTCTCTGGATCCGGTCCGCGCTCTGAAGTTTTACCTGCATCGGACCGAAGATGTTCGCAAGGCGGATTCGCTATTCGTCCTTCCTTCGGATCCACACCGAGGTGGCCCTGCCTCCAAGGCCGCTATTTCCCGTTGGATCAAACAGGCCATTCAGCGGGCCTATTCTGTTCAGGGACTCAACCCACCCGCCAGGATTAAGGCCCATTCCACTAGAGGGATGAGTACGTCCTGGGCTTTCCGGAATCAGGCGTCAGCTGAGCAGTTGTGTAAGGCCGCCACTTGGACATCTGTCCATAACTTTGCAAAATTCTATCATTTTGATACCTTTGCGGCATCTGACACCCGCTTCGGCAGGAAGGTACTTCAAGCCGTGGTGGCTAGTTCCACATAGTCCTCTTCATCCCGCCCGTTTTCTTGGGACAGCTTTGGTATGTCCCCATAGTCCCTGTGTCCCCCAAGCAGACCAAGGAGAAAAGGAGATTTTGTGATACTCACCGTTAAATCTCTTTCTCTCCAGTCGCTTGGGGGACACAGGGCTTCCCTCCCTGGTGAGGCCTTCACGTGTACCTCAGACATGGTCTTCATGCCTTCTTTTCATTGTACATAGTTTTTAGAGTTTCACGTTCTTTGTTGGTAACCTCCTGTTCGGTACTTTGGTACAAACTGGCTTGGCTCCGCCTGGGAGCCGGGGTATAGCAGGAGGAGGAGGGATTAGTTAATGTTTCTTTTTTGTTGTGTCCTGCCTCCTAGTGGTGCAAGCTATACCCATAGTCCTTGTCCCCCCCAAGCGACTGGAGAGAAAGAGATTTAACGGTGAGTATCACAAAATCTCCTTTTCTACTGGATAATTTGTGACAACCCCTAAGCTTAGCTTCTCAACAGCTGCTCAGAGCCCACTGAGCATGTGAGTGTGGAGACACTTTCCAAGATGGTGACCCCCTGTGAAAAGTTTGAAGTCCAGGATCATTGCTGCTATTGACAAGCTAACACTTTAGGCTGGTGCAACAAGTTCAGTTAATAAAATACGGCATTTTTAGCCATATTCATTTTTAGTGTTAAGTTCTCCTTTTAAAACTAATTTCGGTCTTGTTACATCACCTCAAATATCCCGCCTCCTCCATTGAGAACACATAAATCTCACACCCATGCTTATACCTCCACCTATACCATGCTTCAATATAAAGTCACTGGAAGTGGAGTGTTGGGTGCGGGTATAAACATGACAACCTGTAGGCCAGCTTGGGCGCAGGTCATAAAGGGGCAGGACATTTCAAGCCCAAGCATCTTAACTGCCTGAAAATGCCAACTTGCTCACCAAATGCCGGCAGTTAGGAGAATTCTTCTTTAATATTTAATGCAGCACATTTTAAAAAAAGGCTAAGAATTTACCTTGTTGTTTTTGACTTGAGAAGGGGAGACCTCCTCTGGCTTATCACTGGAATCTGCAGGAAAGAATGTGCATGCACATAGACAGTTAAAATAGCAGACTTGCAAATACGCATGAACTGATCAGTTATTACACTTCCGATTGGGTGAATGCTACCTATTAGGTCATAACACAGCTCAGCCTTCATTTTAACATAAGCTGAAGTTTTTTCCTGCACTGTTTTAACATGCAAATGAGGCTTCTCAACTAGAGAGTTAGATCAGCCCCCCCCCATATAATTGGCCAATTATATAAAACAGAACATGTCTGTAACAGATTAAAATGATAATAAAATGCACATATTACAGAACCAACAGGCAAGCTGATAGGAGTTGCAGTCCACACCTTACACGTCGGTAGCACTAACAAATCGAATAATACAACAGAGTGCAATATATAATCATAGCGAGTGAAACTGTACAATGGCATGGCCATTCTGCTTGCCTCCAGCTAATGAACTACAACTCCCACGAATAGTGAAAGTGCAATTTGATAACAGGCAGAGGAAGTCAGGTTGATTGAGTTGAACAATCTTGTGTTCCCCACTCACCAAGGATGGCGGCAGCCTGTAGAGAGTACTTCTCAGCATTAACTTGCAATATCAGCTCTTTCACATCAGGCAACTCCTAAATTAGAACGTGGAGATGAAGAGGGAGACCGTAAGTCTGAACATACACACAGGAGACAAGACATATAGGAGAGTGAGAGCAGGGATTGAGAAAGCTGAAGCTAAAGGTAGAGAAAGGCAGAGGTTCCTAGGGAAAGAATTTAAGGAGAACTCCACACAAACATAACAAGCTTTTTGAAAAGTAAACATAATTTCAAGCAACTTTGCAATATACATCAATTAAAAAATATGCAGACTTTTCATGATTTTTAATGGTTTGGAACAGTTACCTAAGCCTAGCCCCCTGCTCTCATGCTGATCTGTCTGACTACTTTGCTGAGCTGTCTGACTACTGTTACTTTGTATCAACAGCCATCTGTCCTTAACCTGTAGCCTCCAAACCCCACAATTCCCTGCACACGTGATTTCAATAAGGAACAGAACATCACAGTGCAATGCATTGTGGGTTATGTAGTCCCTGCATGCTGTCTGTAAGCTGTGGAGAAGTTGTTACAATTTGTAACATCAGTGTTTAGTCTCTCCTTCCCTGCCAGGATTTCAAATGATACAGAACGAGAAGAACTGTTAAACAGCTGGACTTCAGCATAGAAAAGGGCATTTATTCATACTAATTGAAGAAACAGGTAATTGGGATGGGTATATTAGGGGTTTCTGTGTTATGTGGGCCTCTTTATCAGAATTTGGTTTGAAAGCCGGAGTTCTGAAAACAATTCAGATTCATGGATAGCCCAACATCTCAACCCATTAATTCAGCAAAGGCTGTTAATATATGGTGCGTCTGTATTCTGTTTTTACTAAGCAATAAACTACTATTCAGCGGCTAGAAATTGATATTTTCACCCTACATTACTGTAGGATTATGACAGCTAAAATGCAGTGTAGACCTGCAACAGAAAGTCACCTTCAGCTTGTTCTTGGCAGCACCAGTCTGAGCCTGCACTTCCTTAGCATATTTCAGCACTCGGTCATACAGAACCAGCGCTTCACTCCACTTCTTTACCAGGACATAGGATTGAGCAATGAAAAAGCACCTGAAAAAAAACAAATTGCCAATGAGCAGTGATAAGTTACTTATGCAGGAAACACCCTACATGCCTGCATCATCACCTGTAGGCTTTGTACACCAGGGTCTTCAAAGTGATCTCTCTTTGGAAATTGCGATCATCCTCCAAGCCAGGAAGTTGATTCAGTTCTGCTAAATTCTATTAATGGAACAAAACATGAGTGTGGATCCAGTTTTGTCCTTACCAGGTTATGGCAAAGGATGTCAGGTTTAATCATAGTTTAGAAAAAAAAAAATGAAGACTAGACAAGATAATTTTATAAATGAAAACTCATTTTGGGAGCCTTCAAAACCAGTGTAATGGCTAGGATAGGAGGATTTCATATGTACGGATATGTGGCATACAATAGACTGAGTGGATATATCTGCAGTTCCATATCCACTGCAATATTTCCAACATTCTCAGTAATTTGTGATACAGTACACAAATGAAATGCATTACCCATTGCAAGCATGGCTGATTGGTAACTAGTTTGGTGGTGCAAAGCCCTGATGTGACAATCCTAAGAATCAGGGCAGTTTCTGTAACTGCAGTTTTATAAGTATCCCTATGATCATGTAATATAGAATGCTATTAGCACTTGTTGCTTAAACTACAGTTCCCACTAGGTCCTGTGTTGGCATTTCTCATTTAATTTCCAATTGCTAACTCTCAGAGGGGTATAATAAAAGAGATTGAAGCTTGCTGTTTATCTTTTGGGTAGGGATGCACCAAATCCAGGATTCGGTTAGGGATTCGGGCTTTTTCAGCAGGATTCAAATTTGGCTGAATCCTTCTGCCCGGCTGAACCCTAATTTGCATATGCAAATTAGGGTCAGGGAGGGAAATTGTGTGACTTTGTAACAAAACAAGGAGAAAAAAAAGTTTATCCTTCCCACCCTTAATTTGCATATGCAAATTAGGATTCAGCCAAATCTTTTGCGAAGGATTCAGGTGGTTCGGCCGAATCCAAAATAGTGGATTCGGTGCATCCCTACTTTTGGGACATTGTGGGGGTACATGCGTGACCAGCTCCTAATCACCTGAAGGATAATATCATAGAGTCGGATCAGATCCTGAGGGCGTGGACCTCTTTTGCCATCCTCTTCGGCCTGCGGCTGTTGAAGAAGGGCTTTCTGCAAACCACTGGCCATGCTCTCATTACGTTGGATGGCTGTGGAGAGCTTGATGTAAGACAGGTAGCTGAAATAAGGAGAATGGGGAGGATGAGGAATTGTAATCCTGAATCTTAAATATAATGCGTTATGAGAAGTTAAGAACTTCCCCCAAACTGCACAAAGAACCTCCCCAAAAAGCAGACCTGAATAATTATAGGAGGGAAAATTCATACTGTAGTCACATTTATTTAGTATATGCTTAGAACTGACAATGGCCACAGACTACAGCCTGTCTCTCCACATAATACTGCAAGAAATGATATCCGTACCATTAGTGCACAAGAAATAGTTTTAGAAACATTAGTGTAGACTTAGTTATGTTATTTTATCCAAGTCTGCAACATGGTCACACTGTATAGGACATCCTCAAAAAGCAGAAGAATTAGTGCAGTAAATGAGCGTTATCCTGCAGGCATTAGAGTGTAGGAGCTTCAGTCGGCTCAAATGGTAAAGTAAAACCATCATATATTAGACATCATTAGATTGTGATGTCTAACAGGTACTTACCTGTGCAAATACTGTAAATTGGAAACTTTGCCAAACTCTGTGTCAGCATCTCTCTGCCTCTGAAAGCCAAACAAAGATATGTTCAAGTTATGCTACAGGTACAATGTCCGAGTCTTCAATGTAGTGGGGCAACAAGGCCAAATTAATTAAATGACCATGAATAGTATTGATTAAAGGGATTTTGTTATGATTTTTATGGTGTACTTATTCTTTCTAAATTACACTGCAGATAATTCACTCTACCATATAAAATTTAAATCCTGAACCAATAAGTGTATTTTTTTAGTTGTAATATTGGTGTGTAGGTGCCATCTCAGGTCATTTTGCCTGGTCATGTGCTTTCAGAAACAGCCAGCACTTCATGATGGAACTGCTTTCAGAAAGTTATTGTTTCTCCAACTCAATGTAACTAAAGGAGTCACAGTGGGACTTGAATTTTTACTATTGAATGCTATTCACATATGTAGCAGTCAGAAGTAATCTGGTTACCTTACCATTGTTCAGCTGATGGGCTGCTGGGGGAAAGGGAGGGGGGTGATATTCTAACTTGCAGTGCAGCAGAAAAGAGTGAGTGAAGTTTATCATAGCACAAGTCACATGACTGGGGGCACATGGGAAACCAACAATATGCCTCGCCCCATGTCAGATTTTAAAATTAAATATAAAAAAAATCAGTTTGCTCTTTTGATCAAACAGATTTCAGTGCAGAATTCTACTGCACTATTAACTGATGCATTTTGAAGAAAACATGTTTTCCCGCAAAAGAAACCCTTTAAACTATCCAACTTAAGGTGTGCAACCTGTGCCATCCCAGCTACTTCTTCTGACAAGAGGAAATTGCTATGAGATGCAGGGTCTTGCAGTTTCAGTAGACAATGAGGAGTGATATCAGTGTATGGAGGGTGGTAGATGCAAAATCAAGGTCAACGTCAAAGAGACAGTTTAGGTTGAGTAGGGCATAATATCATACCTGTTCTGTTTTGAGCTCTTCCCGCACAGACTGTATGGCGTCCCTGCACTCAATCAGCACATTCTCAAACAGACGCTCCTTAGTCTCCTCATCTTCAGCCTTAAAATGAAAGAACTCTATTTGTATTAACTCCAATAAAGGCCACCAATAGGTTAGTAGATTCAAGCCACCCACTGTAATGAATGTTATCCTGCATGCTCTCTTTCTGCTGTGGGTTAACCTTACCCCCTGGTCAATCAAAATAAGCAGTGACATGTTGCTTCAGTTGCAATTAGGAACACTGAGTAGTAATTGCAGTGATACATGTATTGGTCAATCCCTCCTTCTTGGACCCAAGTATAATGGTGGTAATATGGTTATGGTTCAGTCCCTTCTACAACCAAATTGTACTAAAGGTAGTGATTTGTTTATGAGATAGAACATACTAGGCCCAGCGTAAAGGCAATGACATGTTTTAGGTCATAGCAGAATTCAATTATATATTAACCCCCACTAATATGGTCCGACCATAACACATATTGAAATTATACCTTTCAAAATGTTTTATCAACAAACTAGCTAAAATGCTTAATTCATGACATTTTTGTTCCATTGGGGGAGGGGGGGAGAAATTTGTAAAGACACGGTATGACCTGAGCAGTCTAGACAGAGTTGGGACACTGATATAACTAAAGAATATCTATATCAATTTAAGCCCTCTACAGGGCAAGGATCCACAGCCGTGGCTGTAACAGATATAGTAGGTGATGGTTCCTATAGTAGCAGTGGGGATAATAGCCTCTGAGAAGGGACTGTGGCTGTGGGATAGCAGGTAAAGTAGGGAGAGATGGTGCCTATAGTAGCAGTGGGATAATAGTCTCTGGGAAGGGACTGTGGCTGTGGGATAGCAGGTATAGTAGGGAGAGATGGTGTCTATAGTAGCAGTGGGATAATAACCTCCAAAAAGGGACTGTGACTGTGGGATAACAGGTATAGTAGGGAGAGATGGTGCCTAAAGTAACAGTGGGATAATAGTCTCTGGGAAGGGGCTGTGGGATAGCAGGTATAGTAGGGAGAGATGGTGCCTATAGTAGCAGTGGGATAATAGTCTCTGGGAAGGGAGAGTGGCTGTGGGATAGCAGGTATAGTAGGGAGAGATGGTGTCTATAGTAACAGTGGGATAATAGTCTCTGGGAAGGGAAAGTGGCTGTGGGATAGCAAATACAGAAGGAAATGCAGGTATCTATATAAGCACTTAGAATCTGTGTCGAAGTTGCAATTAAAAATAAATAATAGAAATGAGAATGATTTGAGAAATACAGGATTGTACTTATAATAAACATTTATGTTTGTGGCTGGGCTACACATTCATGATTTCAACCTTCAGTAACAATCATCATTCAATTTAAGAAAGCTGTGTGCCAGCAAGCACTTGTTATTCAGCACCACTCCCACATCTATGTTATCTCTGCCCCAGTCTGACTCATTTCTAAAACAAGTTGGCATAGAAAAGTGAACAGGCAGGTGTGCACTAGGCTAAAGGAAGTTCAGTCATTTCACATGACGAGCCTTGTTAAAATCAGCACCAATTTGTGGGATATTTTAGGAAATTGTTATTACATGAGGGTTTGGCAACTTCAGCTTCTGCCTCAAAATGTCTATACTAGAAGCTATAATCAAAAATGAACCTTATACTTGCTTCTGATCTGGACACATTTGTTGACTCTGCTATGCGATTGTATATACGGTCAGCATTATAAATAAATATAATTTGTCAATAGATATTCTGAGGTCTAGACATCTGTTCATAAAGACTGGGGACAAACAGGTCATAGTGGCCCTATCTGATGTAGCAGAACGATCAAAGATTGGGGGGTGTAAACAGGGCACTAAGAAAGCCAGCCTCTGGTCTAATTTTAAATATCAATATTCAAGTGTAAGGGTCAACTAAGGTTCTCACCCATTTCATTGTTACCGGTAATGTTAAAAGGAAAGGTCAGCTATAAAATCTTGGATCTTGCTGGTCTGTAAGATACCCCATTAGACCATAAACCTATACTCCCTGGATAGTAAGCCTGTTTTGTTTTTTGGACGGTTGTTCAACTTCCAATACTTTTTTCAGTTCAGTTTGTTTCAGATTTTACCAGAAATAAAGACTTTTTCCAAATACTTTCTATTTTCTATGTGTGACTGTTTTTCTAATATTGAAGTGTAAAGTTTCATTTTTCACCTTCTAAAGCAGCTCTTGGAGGGGGGGGTCTCCGACCCTGTAAACTGTTCTAAATTGATACATTTAGTTGATACATTTCTTATCTTTGTCTCTGCACACAGTCCTGCGCTGAACCAATTTCTAAGACCTGGACCCGACCCGCATATTTTCCCACTTTGATCCGCTAGCCGACCTGGACCCGCAACTGCCTTATTCACAACACGACCCGCAACCCGCCGACCACCATCAAACAGGAAGTGGTGGTGCTGCAAACCGGAAGTGACGTCATCAAAAGTGGGCGGGACAGAAACACGTTTTGTAAAACTTTAAAAGGCGTAAAAGATGGATTTTTGTCTTACCTGTAAAATCCTTTTCTCTCTTCATCGAAAGGGGGACACAGGCACTGGAGGGTTAACTTCACCTTCCGGGAGGAAAGGACACTAAAAACAAGAACTTTGACAGCCCTCCCAGAGGAATTAACTAGAACTGACCAAGGAAGAACCTTGGGCTAACTTGACGGATGTCCACGCAACAAGGACAAAAAGGAGCTAAAAACACTAGGGCTTGGGAGCCCCACCAGGAGGTGATGCTGGATCTAGACAGAACTGTCTAAGGAACCTTCCGCGGCTAAGCTTGAGATCGTAAGGGATGGGCGTGCCTGGTTCCCCCTTTCGATGAAGAGAGAAAAGGATTTTACAGGTAAGACAAAAATCCATCTTACTCTCTCATCTCAGGGGGACACAGGCACTGGAGGGACGTTCAAGAGCAGTCCCCAGAAGGGTGGGTAGATCAAGCTGAAGATTGCACAGCAGCGTGCAGTACCTTCCTACCGAAAACAGCCTCAGAGGAGGAGGCAACATGAACCTGGTAGAAGCGGGTGAAGGTATGGATGGAAGACCATGTGGCAGCCTTGCAGATCTGCTCCACAGACGCCATGTTCCGCGCTGCCCAGGAAGCCGCCAGTGATCTGGTCGAGTGGGCCGTGACCCTCAGAGGAGAAGGTCTACCGGCGATCTGGTAGGTCCGGTGAATCGTGGATCGTATCCATCTGGCAAGGGTGGTCTTGGAAGCTTTCAGACCCTTCCGTGGACCAGTAGGAATGACGAGGAGAGCATCACACCTGCGAAAGGATTCGGATCTGTGAACATAATATTTGAGAGCGCGGACCACATCCAGGGAATGCAGTGCAGTTTCCTTAGAACACTTAGGGTGTGGACAGAAGGATGGAACCACAATGTCCTGGTTGAGGTGGAAGGCCGATACTACCTTTGGCAGGAAGGTGGGTATGGGCCGGAGTACAGCCTTGTCCTGGTGAAAAATTAAGAAAGGCGAACGGCAGGAAAGTGCTGCTAGCTCGGATACTCGTCTGGCAGACGTGATAGCGAGGAGGAACACGGTCTTCCAAGTAAGAAGGGCATCTGAGGCCTGAGCGAGGGGCTCGAACGGAGCACCCTGTAGAGCCGACAGGACTAGGTTGAGGTCCCAACCGGGTACAGGTGCCCGAATGGGAGGGGCGATATGCGCGACTCCCTGCAGGAAGGTCCGAACGGGAGATTTCAGTGCAATGTTGAGCTGGAAGAGTACGGACAAGGCAGAGATCTGAGACTTGAGGGAGGCCAGGCGAAGGCCTTTGTCGAGGCCCTGCTGCAGGAATCCGAGAATGCGGGCCGTGCTGTAGCGATGCGGGGGAAAAGAGTGAGCGGTACACCAAGCGATGTAAGTCCTCCATGTTCTGTAATAGATACGAGAGGAGGAAGGTTTTCTGGCAGCAATCATGGTCGCTATCACTCGGTCATCAAACCCCTGCCGTTTGAGGACTAAGGACTCAAGAGCCAGGCCGTCAAATGGAACAGATGAATATTCGGGTGGAATACTGGACCCTGGCTTAGAAGATCCTGACGATTTGGAAGATGGATGGGCTCCGTCTCTGCGAGATTGACGAGATCTGCAAACCAGGCCCTTCTGGGCCAGTATGGAGCCACTAGCATGGTCCTGACCCCCTCTCGCTTGATCCTCTTCAGTATCCTGGGAAGGAGAGGAAGGGGGGGAAGACGTAAACGAAGTGGAACGGCCATGGAGCTGTGAGCGCGTCTACTCCGATGGCCCTTGGATCCCTTGACCGAGACATGAAACGCGGAGTCTTTGCATTGGCCCTGGAGGCCATCAAGTCGACCTCTGGCATGCCCCATTGGTCGGTAAGAATTTCGAACACTTCTGGATGCAGGGCCGATTCTCCTTGATCGAGAGTTTCCCTGCTGAGGAAGTCCGCCGTCCAATTTTCCACTCCCGGAATGTGGACTGCGGAAATGGCCGGTACGTACTTCTCCGCCCAGGTGAGAATGCGCGAGGCCTCCTGCATGGCTCCCCTGCTGCGAGTCCCTCCCTGATGGTTGATGTATGCCACCGCTGTGGCATTGTCCGTCTGAATCTTGATGGTCTTGCCCCTGAGGAAGTCTGTCCAGTGAAGGAGAGCCAGGCGAATGGCTCGGAGTTCCAGGACATTGATTGGAAGAGATGTCTCTGAGGGGAGCCATCTGCCCTGTGCTGTCTGGCCCTGACACACCGCACCCCAACCCCGGAGACTGGCATCTGTGGTGAGGATGGTCCAGTGAAGGATTGCAAATGGCTTGCCCTGGTTGAGATTGGCTGGTTGAAGCCACCACCCTAGGGAAGTCCTCGTCGGAGAGGGGAGGGTGATGGGAGAGTCCAGACACGTTATCTCTGGATTCCAGTGTGTCAGGATGGCTCGCTGAAGGGGGCGAGTGTGAAGCTGAGCAAAAGGGATGGTATCTATCGCAGAGACCATCAACCCCAGTACCTGCATGCAAGATCTGAGAGGAGTGCATGGCGAGTCCGCTACAGAGAGAATGCGGCTGCGTAGAGTTAGAGCCTTGTCCGCTGGAAGAAAAGTGCGGCAGAGCTGGGTATCGAAGAGAGTCCCCAAGAATGTCATTCTCTGTGCGGGAACCAGGAACGACTTCTTGAAGTTGATGATCCATCCGTGTTGTTGCAGAGTCTGGATCACGAGGGACAGATCGGACCGATTCCTCTGGGCTGATGGAGCCTTGATGAGGAGATCGTCCAGGTAGGGGGTAACTGATACCCCCTGAGACCGAAGGAGAGCTAGAACTGGGGCTAGGATCTTGGTGAAGACCCGAGGAGCCGTGGCCAGGCCGAAGGGGAGAGCCACAAATTGGAAGTGCTTCCCCAGAGAGGCAAATCGCAGGTAGCGATGATGCGCCCGGTGGATAGGGATATGGAGGTAAGCATCCTTGATGTCGACGGAGGAAAGAAACTCCCCGGGTTCCATCGCTGAAATGACGGAACGGATGGATTCCATCCGGAAAGAGAAACGTCTGAGGCAACGATTGAGTTTCTTGAGATCCAGGATGGGGCGTATTCCCCGTCCTTCTTGGGGACGCAGAAGAGGATGGAATAGAACCCCTGCCGTTCCTCCTCCTTGGGTACCGGTACCACTACCCCCGCCTGTTGGAGGGCGGAAATGGCCTTTAAGAAAGCTGCTCTGCGTACGGGATTGGACGGCGGGGGAGAAGAGAGAAATCTCTCCGGAGGAGGGTGTCGGAACTCTATGGAATAACCTTGGTGGAGCACTTCGTGGACCCAGGCATCTACGAAGGAGTGAGACCAGACCTGCCGAAAAGAGAGGAGACGCCCGCCCACCCTCTCGATTCGGGAGGTGGTCAAACCTTCAGGAAGAGGATGCTTTGTCGGCAGAAGGTTTCTGAGTTTGTCTGCCAGCGGACCAGGCAGGTCTCTTCCACTTTCCCCTAAAGGAAGGGGCGCTCCTTTCTGTGGTTGGAGTCTTAGCTTGTTTGGAGCGAAAGGAGCGAAATCGAGAGAAACGGCGATTAGCCGACTGCTGCTTAGGCTTGTTCTGTGGAAGGAGGGTACTTTTGCCCCCTATAGCCTGGCTGATGATTTTATCTAGCTCAGTGCCAAATAGAACCTTGCCTGCGAAGGGAATAGAGACAAGTGACTTCTTGGATGTCAAATCCGCCGACCAATGTTTGAGCCAGAGGAAACGTCTGGCCGCTATGGAAGTGGCGGAAGCCCTGGCAATCATCTTCGCCGAGTCCAAGGATGCCTGGCAGAGGAACTGGGAAGCCTCCTTAAGTTGTTCCGCCAGCTGTAAAATAGAAGCCTGGTCAGAACCATCTATAACAGCCTGACAGAGCTGATCGGCCCAAACCTCTGAAGCGCGACTGACCCAAGCGGTAGCGAAGGTCGGTCTGAGGGCTGCACCTGAGGCGAAAAAGATGGATTTGCAGAATCCCTCCAGCCTTTTGTCAATAGGATCCTTGAATCCAGCCGCGTCGGGAACTGGAATGGTGGTGGACTTGGCTAGACGGGAGATAGGTGGATCGACTGTAGGGGAGAGGCACCAAAGATCAGTGTCGTTCTTGGGAAAAGGATAGAGAAGGGCGAAGCGATGGGAAAGATTGATTTTGCGTTCTGGAGAGGCCCACTCATCCTTGACTACAGAAAAAAGTTGGTCATGTGAAGGGAACAACTTAGCAGTCTTTTTCTGTCTCTTAAAGAGATCCTTGGAAGGATCGGCTGAGACAGGTGGAGACACGTAAAGAGTCTCAAGAACAGACTCAATCAAGCTGTCTATGTCTGAGATAGCAGGGGGAATCTCGTCAGAGTCCCTGTCAGAAATTTGGCCATCCTCTGCAAGTTCCGACTCCTCGTCGGAGTTCGGAAGTAAGACTGTGTCAGAGACCTTGCGTTTCCCGGCTATCCCAGAGGGAGGTTGGGAAGTCAGCTGGGCAAGGAACTTATCTAAGGACTCGGGGAGCCGTGCAAGTCCCTGAAGGGAAGAAATAGAGTCCGCTAAATTTTTAGCCCAGGGAGGTTCAGGTACTGCAGCCGATGCGCCCTGGCTGTCCGTAGAAGCAGGGGCATGGGAAGGCTGCGAACATGCTGTACATGTAGGCTCAGGGTGACCCAGGGGAAGTCTGGCGCGACAATTGGAGCATGCTAGAAAGGAGACCTTAGGCACGGAAGGAACCTTAGCAGTAGAATGCGTAGAACGCAGCTTAGGACCCTCCCTGGTGGGATCTGCCATAGTCCCTACATATATATAGAATGCAATATATATATATATATATATATATATATATATATATATATATATATATATAAATAATATATACCTATAGAAAAGGTAGCCCAAGGGTCTATATAGGTAAGGAATGATACAGGCCTGAAAGGGGTGTCAGCCGTCCCTTGTGAGATGCAGCCTGAATGCTGAAAAATCTGTGCCTGTAAGGACTCTGCCTCTGGAAGAGGAAGTTAGCCTGCCAGTGCCTGTGTAGGAGGATGGAGCCCTGTGCGGTCTGGAGAGCCTGTGGCAGACTGGTGATCCGAGAGGAGCGCTGCAAGACTGCGCCCAGCGAGAGGAAAAAACGGCGCGAAGTAGAAGGAAGTGCGCGCGCATGCGCGATGACGTCACCTGTGAACGGCGCGAAAGCCGCAAAAGGCCTCAGGAAGGAAACCTGCCGCTCCTCTCCCTAGGTAAGGGAGTAGTGTGGTCGGCGCCAAAAGTGGAGAGCCACTACTGGGCTGGGGGTGCGGAAGAGCGGATCCAGCCGCTGGCCCCCCAACCAGGAGAACTGAGCCGCAGCTCCTGTCTCAAGGTGCGCAAGGGCTCAGGGGACAGAGCAGTAGCTCCTGCCCCATCAAAAAATGCCCTGTATCAACCGGAACTGAACCGGAATTCCTGCCCGGGGATTACCTAAAAGGAAAATTAATAAATAATAATAAAAAATTAAATAAATAAAAAATCAAATAAAAAATCTCCCCTGAGGGGAGAGTGTCCTCCTCCCATGAGGACACTAAAAAAACTGGGGTGTGACAGCCTCCTGGTGGGGGTGTGGCCTGCTGGGATAGGCGGGCCGGCCCCTGGGAGGGCTGTCAAAGTTCTTGTTTTTAGTGTCCTTTCCTCCCGGAAGGTGAAGTTAACCCTCCAGTGCCTGTGTCCTCCTGAGATGAGAGAGTAATAGACAATAATACATAAGATAAGAAATTTAGATGAGACCCGCCACCCGACCTGTAGCTATACCCGCACTTGAAAATCCTCCCCTCATTCCGCAGGGTGCCTGCTTTTTTTTTTTGTACCTGTGGGTTACCTACCCGCTGCAGGACTCTATGCCGAGCAGAATCTTTGCGTTTCGTTAGAATTGATACAATAGTTGCTAATACTGCAGAGATGCTGATGAAAAATGTATCAACTAAATGTTGTAAAATTGTAACAGTTTAGAGTCTGCACCTGAATTTCTGAGCTGACAGACACCAGAGACAGGGACATTCAACTTTGATTTTGGAAAAACGGTAAAAAAAAGTAATTGAAAAAAGTCTTTATTTCATGGGAACATGAATTGAACGGAAAAAAGTGTTTGAATGGTGAACTAGCCCTGTTGCTCTGCATGGAGTTGTGATGGTGCCATCTTGCCTCAGAGATTCCTATGTGTTTCAATACCAGTATATACAGTATATGTTTTAATATATGAGAAGCCCATCCGGTTAACTTGCAACTACAGCCAGCAGCTACCCATTACCTGTGCAATAGCAGCTTCATTATCTGCCAGCCCCAGTAGGAAGATTCGCACTTTATCAATTTTAACAGGTACTGTGCGCCCTCGCCACTCCACTTCGCTCATTGTAGCAGCTTGTTTTGCTCTTGTCTGGGTTATTAGAGCCTGTTAGAGAGATAAATTCAGTTAGTCTTTTATTAGTTCACCAGAAAGGTCAGTGTTCTGAACACCAATAAATGCCTGCACAAATCCCAGGCAAGATGAGAGCTTATATTCTCCTGTCAGTTTCAGTAAGTTTTGGATAAAAAGACTGCATAATACTCTGTAGACTCCTGGTGACCATGTGATCACCTTTATATACACAAGTCTTGCCCTGTGCAAAAATACTGATAAAACAAACTCTTTGTTTGCTACTGCATCAACAACTCAATTTAAATATATGTAGAGTTTTACCTCTAACTTCTCGGCCAACAGCCCTTCTGTTCCACCAGTGCGAAGTCTCATTTGCATCAACTCATCCATAGCAGTTTTATCACCTGGCAGAGAGGAGAAGATGAGAACATTTGGTTAAGACATCGTACCTGTGCCCTCCAATTTTCTATTAAGAAAAGGGCTAAAATTAAAGGCATGTATATATTGTGATAGGGGCAGTATACCCTCTTGTTCAGTGCAATGAATATGAACTTGAGCTGAACACACACAGAAATTTTCCTACAATAAAAGCTATTACTTCTAGAGCGAACAGGGAAGTTGAAGCTCCTCCATGTTTGGTTTTTGAAAAAGTAGTTAACACCATCTTCATTTACTGTATACAATTTCACAATTACAGCCATTTCCCTTGACACCATAATTTTTCCTTACTATCAACACAATCCCACACCTTCCGTTTGCATCAAAAGTAGGGATGCACCGAATCCACTATTTGGGATTTGGCCTAATCCTGGAATCCTTCATGAATGATTTGCCCGAATACTGAACCAAATCCTAATTTGCATATGCAAATTATGGATGGGAAGGGAAAAAATGGAAAAACAATTTTTACTTCCTTGTTTTGTAACAAAAAAATTACACAATTTCCATTCCCACCCCTCATTTGCATATTTTAATTAGGATTCAGTTCAGCCAGGCACGAGGTTTTGAATACGAATACTAGCTGAATCCCAAACAAAATCCTGGAATTGGTGCATTCCTAATCATCAGACCTTATATATTTATGTGTCTTGCAGTTATAACATTGAAATTGTAAAGATGTAGAATAGTTAAAACATTTTTAATTAACTTTTACACCATCTTGCTTTACTATACACACTATCCGATAGTTACACCAAACCTAGGGAACTGTGTAAGTGCTTTGGAACACTGGAGCACTTCCAGGAGAATTTGTTCAGAAATAGATATAATAAAACGAGGAGGCCAGCAAAGCTATTCAGAACTCTAAATGTGATAGTAAAGTGGCCCCTTTGAGGGACCAATGTTTCTCTGTGAGCCAGGTGCAACATTATAAACCAGTGCAAATTGAAAAGCAGACCTACAAATGGTATGAAACATGGTCTACAGCCTCACCAATGTTATAAGCGCAGTATCGAATATTTGGAGAGATTTCATCCACTCTCTGGTTGTACAACACAGCCTGTTCCTCAGTGAAAGCACTTGCAAGCTTCTCATAAATGGTCCTGTGCAGGGAAAAAAATCCAGTGAGATGAGGCAGAGGAGCAGCATGTTGGAAATGGATACGTAACACACATGCTAAAACTTACTTGCACTTATTGAAAGCTTTCATAGCATCTTCCCAGTGCTGCTGCTCAAAATGCAGCATTCCACTTAGATAAGCGGTGTAAGCCTGTGAGTAAAGACAAAACAAGTTAATCCTCAAAATACCCTTATCCATGATCTCAATACTCCTACCAACTACCATCGAGTTGCTCTGTATCCCTTTACCTGACCAGCATTTCAACCACAACTCCATAATGATTCCCTGAAGTCCAAGTCTAGTCTATTGCAATGTACTCCCTACAAGCATTTTAATGTACTATTATAATTACATTCTATTGTAATAACGAATCCCTTCACTGTATCTCAACTCTGATGTCCAAATACACACACTCCATATGTTCTGATTTTAACCTTCATGTCTCTTCTACTCTCGTCACCTCATCCCAACCCTAGCACTTATGTTGAGTTCCTGCTTGCCTTTGGAATTCCCTACAACAACCACTTTCTCCTGTCCCTCAAAATGAAGATGGTGGGTATTATCTTCTGACATTCTTGCATCACCTGAGCTTCTAACTTGGTCTTTGCATCCACACGGTCACTTTCACAAAGGCGTTCCAGCTCTTCTCCATGTTTGACAGCTTTGCGCAGGCGGGAAAACAAGTGGAAGCGTTTGCGAGGTTCAGTGTTGGCCTCATTCTTAAGCTGCATGGCGTAACTCCAGGCTCTTTCAGCATCCATTAAAATGATCAGCAGGTAACTGAAACATAGAACAACTTAAATCAATTCAGTTCTGCAGTGGAATCAATATTAAGGTGTTTAATGGTGGAGCCTAGATGGTTCAAAACGTTAATATATACAGTATTCTATGACTATATTCTCCCTTAAACTAGCCAAACATTTTGTGAGCAGGCAGAAAAAATAGCAGGAACTTTTCAGTCTTTCAATTTTGTGCTGCGGGCTGTTTGCCCTGCTGATATGCCAAAAGACATCTAAAACCTGGTATTATGTGGCATAACTCAGAAAAAACTCCATACTAAATAATGAGCTAGATCCCTTTAAATGTAATTTCACCTTCCCTACACACCCTAGACACATCAAATATAGAGATTAGGTTATATAACTGTTCTGTTAGCAGGGTTGTCACCTGCCACAGGCTTTCTGTTAAAAGGGATACTGGAAACCAATGAATAAATTGCTGCTTCTCTTTTTAAAAGAACAAGCAGCAAAAGCAGTTAACTGGGTAGAAGGGCATCGCTATTCGACTCCTGCTAAACTCTAGATTGCAGCCAGACATGGACCTTACCTGCCTATTCTATTCAGCATAGTTAAGAAACAAAAAAAAAAAAAAAAAAAACACAATTGTGTATTTCTAGTACAAAACTCACCGATTATCTGTTAACATCTCCACAGTCACTTTCTTGCCTGTAAATTTATGCCTGTTTCCCATTTTAAAGCTAAGGGTTTTCCGAAGGCGCCTGAGCCGGCGTGAGCAGTATCCTCTGCAAAAAAAGAACAGAGAGTTTATGTTTTGTTATTACCACTTAGTTTTTGCCCAAATAACCACTCAGTTATATGCGACAACATATATATACATACATATATACAAATCTCACTCTAACTGGCCTTCAGGCTGGGACCCCTAATCTCATAACAAGGTTACAGATATATAGTAACATTGGGGGTAACAGTCATCCTGCTATAGTTCCAGGGGTACCCAGGGCACAAATAAACACTCACCCCAAATCTCACCCTAACTGACCTTTAGGCTGGGCCCCCTTAGCTCATAACAAGGTTACAGATATATAGAAACATTGGGGTAACCTGCACATAAACATTCTATCTAATAAGACTTTGACAGTGTCCCCTTTGTATTCTATGTAGAGTAATTAACATATGGACTTGATTGTTGCTGCCTTGGGTCCCTTAGAGGCAAATGCAATATGCTAACTGCCACTTGTTTCCCAAGTACTTCCCACACCCTGACTCAGTGTAGCTTGTGGCAGCTGCAGCTGACAGTTTAGGGTCTTTAAAAAAACAACATGAGAAATTAAAGACAGTATACAAACCGATATCTCTGGAAGTCTCCATGGCGCATTCCATGCTGCTGCTGAGATTCCTTGATGATCTGCAGGACTGCATCACAAATTAAGGAAGCACAATGTATGAAGAGAAAGGGAACTACAAGACAAGGGCTGTACAACTGGAGGTCCACTGCTAGATGTGGCACCTCAAGGAATTTTTGGGATCTTTTCCCATAGTTAGGTTAGGGTCACCATGTTTCAATATAATCATAATTTCTAATACATTCTAACCTACAAATATGTGGTATGAGTAATAATCAGCCCACTACAGAAAACAAAACATTGCTTGTGTACATTTTCTTCAAACATGGGGCAAGCTACTGGCACCGGCATGTCATGGGGCAACCCACTGGCACCAGCATGTCATGGGGCAACCCACCGGCATGTCACGGGGCAACCCACTGGCACCAGCATGTCTTGTGGCAACCCAATCGCTCCAGCATGTCAAGGGGCAACCCACTGGCACCAGCATGTCATGGGGCAACCCACTGGCATGTTGTGGGGAAACCCACCGGCACCAGCATATCATGGGGCAACCCACCGACACTAACATTTCAAGCGACAACCCACCAGCACCGATATGTCATGAGGTAATCCACTGGCACTGGCATGTTGTGGGGCAACCCACTGGCACCAACATGTCATGGGACAACCCAGTGGCAACAGCAGGTCAAGGGGCAACACACCAGCATGTCTAGGGTCAACCTACCAGCATGTCATGGGGCAACCCACTGGCACCTGCATGTTGTGGGGCAACCCACCAGCACCAACATGTCAAGGGACAACCCACTGGCACCAGCATGTCAAGGGGCAACCCACCAGCATGTCAAGGGGCAACGGGCAACCCACCGGCACCAACATATAATCCATCATGTTAGTCTTTCAAGCCACTTACAGCTGAATGCAACAATTCCAATCAACTCAAATGAGTATGCCAATATTCCATTCCAATCAAGTTAGGGTGCCAGGATCCCATTCCAATCGCACTAAGATGCAGGATCCCATGCCACTCACAGCAGCATACCAGGATCCTATACTAATCACATCAGCATGCTTCTCTTTCCTACTAATGACACGTCAGCTCTCCCCCACATCAGCCCTGACCTCCCCAATCAAGCCACTACCCCCCTTTTCCCATAAGAAGGATACTCTCCAGCCCAAGACTGTCTCCCAATGCTCCCTGCTTTCCCCCGGCGCCCGGCTTCTCGTTCTCTTTATTCTCTTCCATCCCGGCTCCCGGCTGTCGGTCCGCGGCCATTTTTCCCGGCGCAAGGTGTTCTGGGACACAAGAAAAAAACAAACAAAATCGGAAGCGTCTGTAAGAGAGCAGCTGTTGCACGCCGGGATATGGAAGCAGGGCAAGCCGGGAATTTGGAGGAACGAGGGGGCGGGACACACGTCTAAAGCTTAGAAAGACTACTTGAGCTTAGTTATAAGAGAAATCTTGAAACAATACAGGGTACTATTGCTTATTGGGGAAACTTTACCTGACTTACATTTTGTAGCCTTTGTGATCAATGTATTGTGGTGTCTCAATATCATTCCAGCACTAGGGGCTACTGGAATCAGCCAGCTGAGGTGAATCACTGCTTAAACGGGTTGTTCACCCGAGTTAACTTTTAGTATGATGTAGAGACTGATATTCTGACACAATCTTCAATTGGTTTTCATTATTTGTCATTTTGGAGTTATTTTAGCAAGTACTTAGCAGCTCTCCAGTTATGCAATTTCAGCAGTCTGGTTGCTAGGGTCTGAATTACCCTAGCAACGATGCCTTGATTTCAGTAAGTGACCTGTATGTGAATAGGAGAGGTCCTGAATAAAAAGATTTGTAGCAATAACAATAAGGGGCAGATTTATTAAGGGTCGATCAGTAACTTTTCGTCATTTTTGGGGGGGAGGCAGATTTATTAAGGGTCGAATTTAGAGTTCATGGGAGTATATTTTTTAAACTCCCATAAACTTCCATAAGCTCAAATTCAAGTAAAATTTGACCAACTGCAATTTTAGAAAAAAATTTAAATGTTTCAAGCTCGAGCGAATGGGATAATAAAAAAAAAACCTTGATTTTCAGAAAGGCTGCAAACAACTCCAAATTGATCCCAGGACGTCCGCCATAGGCTAAAACAGCAATTCGGCAGGTTTAAGGTGGCGAATATTTTAATTCTTTTTTTTTTAAAGTTTTTATTTTAAAACATTAAACATTTACAGATCAATAGAAAGTTTAGAAGAAGAAAGAAAGTTGAGAGAGAAGGAGGGAGGGGAGGTAAGGTAAGGTATAAATTGACATATCCATTATATTAGAACGTATGCAGTTAACCAGTTTGCACACTTATCCAGGTGCCCCATATAGCCTCGGGGCAGCCCCTTGACACATACAGTAAGTCAGTTTCTGGCTTGTGAGAGAGTCATTTATCAGTTTTATCCAATATTGTATTGTAGGAGGGTTGAGTGATTTCCAATGCATTAATATGGCTTTTTTTGGCATAATATAGGAGCTGTAGGTAACAGACTCTAGAATAAGAACGTAGCTGCAAGTCCCCTGTTATTCCCAACAAACAGGTTTCTGGTGAACGAATACTTGGTAGTGCGAGCTTCTCATTCAAGTACTGGAGTACAGCACTCCCAAAATTTCTGGGTTATCAGACAGGACCAGAAAATATGGAACATGGTACCAGGCTCTACTCTTCACTTGGGACACAGATCTGATACATTTTCATAGATTTTTGCCAGGCGGTAGGGGGTTAAGTAAACTCTATTTAAAATTTTTATTTGTATAAGCCTGCCCCTCATAGAGATAGATATCTGTGTGACAAGCTTGAGTGCGTCCTTCCATTTTTCCTCGTCCAAGTCAGGGATTTCTCCTTGCCATTTGCCCTTAACTCTCTCAAGGGGAGAGGGGCCAGCGGTAGATAGTATCGTATACAACCAGGATAGGGGCTTTGTCAGGTCTAATCTGTGTAAATAGGTCTCAAGGGTTGTCACCTCCAAATTTACAGGCCTTGTTGGAAATTGTACATTGAAAGCATGGCGTAGCTGCAAGTAACGAAATAGCAGATCTGGGTGAGGATGGGCTTCCTGTTGTATTGTGGCATACGTTTTACATTCACCCTCATAGACTATATCTCCAAGAGTTTTAATTCCCATCTGTGCCCATCTGGCAATGTCCGGGAGTGAATGAAAATGAGGGAGGTAATTATTGCCCCACAACGGGGTATGGGGGGACCAGGCTATAGAGGTTCTCCGAACCAGTTTTTGAGACTTCTGAAATACCTGTACCACCGTATGCATAGGAGCAGTGGTAATGTGATGGGGGGAGACACCTCGGTAAGGGAGTTTAGCAAGGGCCTCAAGGGAGCCTATTACCGCGGCTTCTAAGACCACTGCTGAGTTGCTCAGATCCGGGACAAACCACCAGTGGGCATAGACCAATTGGGCTACAAGGAAATCTAGTTTAAGATTGGGTAGTGCTAGGCCTCCTCCAGATGCCGGTGCCTGTAGCACCCTAAAGTTTAATCGTGGGTGTTCTCCTGCCCACAAGAACCTTCTAATTATTTTGTCTATTTTAGTGAACCATTGGGCTCGAGGGGTTATGGGAGAATTATGGAGAACATATAGAAATTTGGGTAGAAAGATCATTTTAAACATATTGATTATGCCTGGTAAAGAAAGAGGTAGGTCTTGCCATACAGAAACTTTGTCAATCAGAGTCTGTACTACAGGGCCCAGATTGAGTTGTTCATATCTGCTAAAGTCTTTATGGATCACTATACCCAGGTATTTAAATGAGCTTGCTACTTTGAGCTGTAGTAAGGTGTCCGGTGTGTCCTGAGGCAGGGGAACTATGGGAAACACAACAGATTTAGTAAGGTTGATTTTCAGACCTGAGTATTGGCCAAATTCAGAGACAGTTGTCAGGAGGAGTGATATTTTTTCAGACAGGTTTACTATGTGTAAGCCCTGTATTTCTTCATTTGACCGCACTCTGATGGCCAGGGGTTCTATGGCCAGGGCAAAGAGCAATGGCGAAAGAGGGCACCCCTGTCGGGTGCCCCTACCCAGTGATATGCGATCCGATATTTGCCCATTGACCAACACCTTAGCCCCTGGATGCGCATACAGTGTCTGAATCCACTTCCGGAGTTTAGGGCCCAACTTATAACGGGTTAATATCTCCCATGAATATTGCCACTGCACTGTGTCAAAGGCCTTTGCTGTGTCCAGGGACACTACAATTCTATTCCCCACGTTATCATGTTGGACCGCCAGGTTAGTAAAAAGGCGTCTCACATTAATATCCGTGGCCTTTGAGGGCATAAAGCCAGTTTGGTCGGATGTATTAGTTCAGGTGCTACCAGTTTGAGTCTGTTGGCTATGATCTTGGCAAATATCTTTATGTCACAATTAAGGAGGGATATAGGCCGATATGAATCACATTTATCAGGGGGTTTACCTTCCTTGTGTATTAGAGTAATATAGGCATCGTAGCATGAGTCAGGCAAAACCCCTGTTGTATTAATTCCATTAAAGAGAGTTAGGAGTTTAGGGGCCAAGAATTCGACATACTTCTTGTACCATTCTATCAGTATCCCATCTGGGCCTGGCGTTTTTCCCATAGGGAACCCATTAATTGCATCCTTAATTTCATCCAGTGTAATGTCTTGATCTAATTGTGTGGCTAGATCTGGGGAAATCTCTGGAAAATCTATTGTATTTAGGAATTCTCTAAGTCTGTCAGATGAGGTATCAGGTGGAGACTGATATGTGGATTGGAAATACTTCTCAAATTGTTGTGTCATTAGTGCTGGGTCTGTGATCAGATCAGTCCCACTAGTAATGGCCTGTATCATAGTCTTAGGCACATCCCCCCTAGCCAGTAGAGCCAGCAGCTTCCCATTTTTGTCTCCCTTGTCATACCAAGCAGCCGCTCTGTAAAACTCCTGCTGTGAATATTTGTCCACTAGTAGTAGTAAGTCTAGATCTCTCTGAGCCGATTGCATAGCCTGTTTGAATATTTTAATTCTTAAAGCAGAAACAAACCCCTTATTAAGAAAAACTCTAAAACATTATTTATTATAATACACAAGTTTCAGTGAGTCAGGTGACAGAATTGACATCACTACTCACCGTTTATAACGGATGACATGATAAGGATATCATTTTCAAGATATTCATGGCTTTTGTGTATTATATCCATATAACTGTACTTGTCAGCAAGTCATTCTCCTGTCTGTTGCAACCGTGTAGCTTGGAGAGAATGCTGACAGTGTCAGTATCAGATTTAACCTTGCTGCCTCCCAGGCCTGACTGCTCTGTTCTGCATGCCAACGCTCCTCTACTCCTGCTTCCACAGCAGGTTGGACAGGCAGGAGATATCTCAGGCCTGTGTAAACGCATACCTCACAACTGTCCCATTTTGACAGCACAGCCCTCAGTCCCAGATTGTTAATGAAATGTCTCGCTTTTCTCTTTGATCTCCTGCACCGAACAGCCAGAAAAAGATAACGTTTTTAAAACTTAATTGGCTTTTGGCAGAGAGCCCAGGTCAGGTCAGGTGCAGATACATTTGTAAGCAAAGAAGCAATTGAAACAATTTAAGATAAGCAGGTCTCTTGGGGGAAACTGTGACTTGCAGCTTAAAGGGCAATTCACCTTTATTAGCAAAACTGTAATAACACATAAAAACCACAGAAATGCGTTCAAACTTTCATAACCTGCCAAATTTTGGAAAATTAACATGGCAACAAAATGGGCGTGGGCAAAAAAATTTGCTGCGCTCCACGTTCTTTTTGTCCCTCTTTCTATTTCTAAATGTTGGGAGGTAAGTAAACATCACTCGTGGACACAACTGAGGTTAATAGATGTACAGTATACTGCATTTGTGACACCCAAGCTGAGGTGCAACTTGCACCCAATTGCACATTATTTATCAGCCAATCATAAAATGTGGTGCCTGACTTGTCCATCAAATCAATTATTATCTTTCAGCTGATTTAATTGCACTGTAATTCTGGGGGGGGGGGGGGACACTGTACTGTGGGTAAAACATGAATTGCACCAACTTGTTTTGCTCTTTAACCTACTGGGTAACAGTCATAGGTAGTGTAAAGATCAGATCAGCTTTTCTTTATGCCCTGTACATAAGGCAGCTGATCATTATAGGATAATTTGCTAGTTTAATGTCCATTTTTTAAAATTTAAACCCAACAGCAATTGGGTCACTGAAAATTGAGCCATGGTGTATTTGCTTGCTGTCCTTTTAATAAATAATCCCAGAAAGCTTTAACCTGCGCCACTGAAAGGACTGCAATAAACAACAGGTACCACCTTGCCTCTGTGCAGATCAATAAAAGGCACTTGTTTTTCAGCAGCACGAAACAGCTTGTCAAGAAAACAAGTCATGTGGAGCCTTTAGCTTTGTGGCAAATAAATGCTTGCTTTAACTCTTAGGATATCAAAAAATGTCACACAAATATTATGCTTGCCTCTATAAGAAACAGATTTTAAACCTCTCTAGTGGCCATATTTTGCAAATCACTTCACTACAACAGGTTAACATTTCACACATACACATGTTAAACATGTACAGATATAATGTGTTATTCAAAAATATTACTTTTGCTGTGCTGCATTCCAGATGGTTGGCCGTTCACTTCTGGACAAGAGTAGACTCTGCACTTTAAAGCAACTGGGCTGATGTGAAATAGAATGTATCTTCTGAAGTAAGTGTATTTCTTCTATTAATAAAGGAAAACTATCAAAGTATTATTTTCCAACAAATGCAAATCAATATGTATGCAGCCACTTTATCAACCAGCTGTTTCCTACACTGATGAGGATGTTAGCCGTTTCCATTTAAACAGCGGACATATACTCAACATATCAACTAAGCAATTTTTATTTATTTTCTTTCTTTAGGTTTGTGATATTTGCAGGTTTTTTACACCGCTGATATCATGAATGTTTTTTCAGAAGCTTCCAATACTGTTTTGTCTGGGCAGACTGGACACAAAAGCAAAAGCTTAGGTTACTGATGCAAAAAGCATCTCCTGATGCCTCTCTACTTATTTCTGTTGCTCAAGCCAAAATGAGAGATAGTTTGGAAGGATTACTGTCCTGATATATTGAGGTTAGGAGTTGGCAGAGCCAGGCCAAGTAGTATTTGCCTCCAAGGCAATAGAATTTGGCCCAGTACCCTGCCACCACTGCTGGATACCAGTCCACAAGCCAAGGCACCTTTCAATAATCCTCCATCCCTCCCAGTCCCCACACCAATTCCAATGTCACCCCTGCTTAATTTGCATCACACCATGCTGCTGGGTCTGTATCTTGCCACAGACACCACTGCACCCCGTCTACTTGCAACCTCTACTCTTGCACCCGAGGCACATTTTTCTTTTGCCTACTTCTAGATCTGGCCCTTCTAGATCTGGGAGAGATGAAAGTGGAGGATTTAGTATTAGAATGATAGATGGAAAAGAGTTGGAGTAAGTCGACTGAGAGGAATCAGAGGATTTTGGAGATTTAAAGAAGAAGGAAAGGCTAAAATTAAGTAAGCTTTATTAGAAAGGTCTATATAAATACACCAGTAAACCCTCAAAGCTGCTCTGAGTCCTCTGTCAAAAGATACACAGCATTTCTTTCCTTCTAGTGTGTACACATGGGCTTCTGTATGTGACTTCCTTCTTTCAGCTTAAATCTCCAGGGCTAGGGCTTGAGCATGCTCAGTTTGCTCCTCTCTCCCCCTCCCTTTTTCCCCCCTCCCTCCTCCCATCCCTTCCCTTCTGTAATCTGAGCCCAGAGCTATGAGTGAGCAGGGAGAGACTCAGGCATGAAGTGATGTCACACCAAGCTAATATGGCAGCTGCTATCCTAAACATCCAGATAGAAAGCTAGTAATAATGAAATGGATGAACCCCAACCCCCCTACACTTCAGCAATGGATTGACCTAATAAATTGCACATTGCCTCTAATCAAATTGACGTATAATGCTAGGGGAACACCCCGGAAATTTGAGAAAATATGGGAACCTTGGTTAGATGTCAACCCCCAAGCATCCCTACCAGATGATTAAGCTCTAGATTGGCCCGAAGTACTGTATATGCCGAACACTGGTGAATATGTTACATGCTCCTTTACGTATTGAAACTGTCACTAAATGACGTAGTAATTGAAAACAGTAGTCATGTAAGTGTCAAGCCTTTTGGTTGCTTTATTTGTTTTTGTGTTGTTTTAAAAATGCAAATAACTTTAAAAATACAAACAAACATCCAGATAGAACTTCTAGAGCTGTTTAATCTTGTCTGGTAAAGCATTCTACAGAATAAATATAGTGTTCTAGCTTGCACTATTGTAGCTAATCTATTGGCAATAACTTGCTTTGATGGCATGTTATGGGAAACAAGGGGAAAAGACTGAAGACCGCCAGTCTTTTTGGTACCCAGCTCATGAGCCTGTGGGATGAACAGATGGATACCATATGATTGGCCATATACATGTGTGGGCTGTCATTCCATTTGATATGGCTGACAGCCCAAATGACCAGAGCCGCAGGGACTGAAAAGGAAATGAGGCCTGACCTGGTATGTATGCACATGGGTAAAATTGGCCAAAATGGCCAACGATATCTAGGCATATATGTCCAGCTTGAGAATAAAGGGTACAGACAAATTGAAGAGCGGGTTAATTAATGTAAGTATTGTAGGAAGGGATATTATTCTGCTTTTAGAAATTAGATTGAATGATTTTAGGCTGTAGTAGTTCAAAAGATGCAGTGTCCCTTTAATCAGTGCTATGTATTTTCTCTTATAGTTATATACCTGTATCTTTCTAACCTTACTGCATTTTAGATTTATCAGAAATGTTGTGTGTCATTTTTTCTGAGAAAATATTTTTTTTATACGAACTACTGATTTCTCTAAGTAGACTAGTGGACTCCTGGAAAGGAATTGCCCTTGCAGAGCACTACAGTAATTTAGATCCAACATTTACTGGAGCTGGGAAAATTGCTTCATATGAACTCACATCACATCTATCATTCACTTACATTCCCTTTTATAAAGGATGTGATTTTTAGTGACATGAAACGTTAACAGTCCTACTCCAGGTATATATACCATAAAAGCCAGTGCAAAATAAAAATGTGTGTAGGTTACCCAAAATTTTTATTTTAAGAGTGTTTTACAAATGTATAGATTACTCCAAAACTTTCATTAGGGTATCCCAAAATCTTTCATAGTTTCTCCTGTAGTTAGTACCTTACCCAAATAACTTGTTAGTACTAAGCACTCACCCCAGTAACTGGCCTTCAGGCTGGGCCATAGAGAAGAAATTACCCTCGCACACCCTGGCCTTCCCGATCTGTTCGAGTCCCAGGTGCTCAGTGAAGGAGGCGTTGGCAACCTCAAATTCAACGTGAAAGGCAAGAAATCACTGGCACAACTTGGGTTACTTCTAGCAGGGGAAACCCTTGCTCATTTATTGCGGATGCAACGTTTTGGGGGCGAAAGGGGTTATGCCCCAAAACGTTGCATCCGCAATACATGAGCAAGGGTTTTCCCTGCTAGAAGTAACCCAAGTTGTGCCAGTGATTTCTTGCCCTTCAGGCTGGGCCCCCTTAGCTCATAACAAGGTTACAGATATATAGAAACATTGGGGTAACAGTCACCCTGCTATAGTTCCAGGGGTACCCAGGGCACAAATAAACACTCACCCCAAATCTCACCCTAACTGACCTACAGGCAGGGCACAAATAAACACTCACCCCAAATCTCACCCTAACTGACCTTGAGGTTGGGCCCCCTTAGCTCATAACAAGGTTACAGATATATAGAAACATTGGGGTAACAGTCACCCTGCTATAGTTCCAGGGGTACCCAGGGCACAAATAAGCTCTCACCCCAAATCTCACCCTAACTGACCTACAGGCTGGGCCCCCTTAGCTCATAACAGAGTTACAGATATATAGACACATTGGGGTAACAGTCACCCTGCTATAGTTCAGTTCAGTTCTATAGAGAGGTCAACAGCCTGCTGATTTGGTCAAAAATTACAAAATTGTTACCAGGCATCTTCAAGTTTGTTTGCACCTTTAGGGAATAATTAAGAAAAATCTAAGGCTTAGTGCACTGCTGTGCATATATTTCACAATCTGGCACCAAACTTTATTTTTATTACAGGATTGTATTAAATTGTATACATTCATTACCAAGCACCGATGTTGTATTCCACAGTGGCATGAAAATGAAATCTCCCATTAAGCGCAATCCATTTAATTTCCATTCTGCTACAGTATCCAAGATAGCCATCTGTACATTTTCCTTCGAATAATAGAAGCGCAAGGCAGCAGCTCGAGAGAGCCGAGTCCAACATAAAGCAAGATGCCGGTTTCCTTTGATGGAAAATGTGCTGGTACTTGTATTACTGTTAATGCAGTGAACTAACCAAGGAACATCTGCTGTTTATTGCTGATTGGTCGCTCGTTAGATGCACCGTGTTTCTGTGCCCAAATGGGACTATTGATGCTATGACCTTCATATGATTGTATAACTTTATTTATAGCTCAGCATAATGCTAACTAATGTGTGCACTGTGCTCTGTTCCATATACTGTATTTTAGCTAGATCATAGCTGTTCTGCCAATGCAGAGTCTGGCCAAATGCTAGTCCATCTTTCTCAAGTGTGCACCCTATGGTGGTAATTGGAACATTTTCTAATTGGACCAGTGTTGTTAGTGGAGTACCGCAGGGCTCTGTACTAGGTCCCTTGCTTTTCAACTTGTTTATTAATGACCTGGAGGTGGGCATTGAAAGTACTGTTTCTATTTTTGCAGATGATACTAAATTGTGCAGAACTATAGGTTCCATGCAGGATGCTGCCACTTTGCAGAGTGATTTGTCTAAGTTTGGAAACGGCAGCAAACTGGAAAATGAGGTTCAATGTTGATAAATGCAAGGTTATGCACTTTGGCAAAAATAATATAAATGCAAGTTATACACTAAATGGCAGTGTGTTGGGAGTTTCCTTAAATGAGAAGGATCTAGGGGTTTTTGTAGATAACACGTTGTCTAATTCTGGGCAGTGTCATACTGGCAGTTGTTTCTCCCACTTAATGTAACTGAATGTGTCCCAGTGGGACCTGGATTTTACTATTGAGTGTTGTTCTTAGATCTACCAGGCAGCTATCTTGTGTTAGGGAGCTATCTGATTACCTTCCCATTGTTCTGTTGTTAGGTTGCTGGGGACTTATACAGTAATTTGGCAGGTTTTAGGTGGTGAATAGTCGAATCTGAATTCTTAAAGGGCAAGAGTATGATAAATATTGAAAAATTAAATTCGAATTTTTAAAAAAAAAACTCAAATCGAGTTTGGATAATTCCCTAGTCAAATTTGACAGTTTTGACCATAAAAATAAATTTGATTCAAATTTTCAATTCGACCATTGATAAATCTGCCCCTCCAAGTCAAGTATTATGTATTATAATTTTTGTTTTTTTTTTACCACAGACCTGGCACTTTTTTTCCTGCAGCTCTCACTTCTCTGTCTTCTCCAGAGTTCCAGGCAGAGCACTAATGCTTCTAATGGATCAATTTATACAGCTACAATAACTGTCTGTTGTACTATACTCCATGAAGAACAGAGAAAAGACAGAGCTACATGTACTCTATATATATATATATATATATATATATATATATATATATATATATATATATATATATATATATATATGTCTACAAAAAATTTTTTTTGGATTGCTTGGTTTAAAAGCAGTTACAGAATTATGTGCTTTAAAGTTTTGGTTCACTTACAGTATGTCATAACTTGGGCCGTAAGCTCTATTTGGTGGGGCCTTCTTTCTCTCTTGTATCGATTATCAGTTGTTTTTGTTGTTTTTGCACTCGGCCTGGGGACCGCAGAGAAGATACAAGGAGCATATTTTTAGGGAACTGGAGCACTGTCCTTGTGTCTCAGGTAAATGATTGTAATTAGTGGAGGTCCTGAATGCTTGACCCCCAGTGATTATACCTTTCTTTTAAAGGAACAGTTCAGTGTAAAAATAAAATCTATGTATAAAGGCTGGGGTGACTAGATGTCTAAAATAATAGCCACAACACTACTTCCTGCTTTGCAGCTCTCTTGGTTTCTACTGATTGGTTACTGGGCAGGCGCAACTTCGCCGCACTTTGCCACACTTCGCCAGGCGTATTTTCGCCAGCGCTCCGCAAATTCACTAAAATCCGAAGTTGCGCACAGGGGTAGCGTAAGTTTTCGAAGTTGCGCTAGTGTTAATTCGCCAAGCGAAGTGAAGTTTCGATAGCGATGGTTCATTTGCATACGGCACGAAATTCAAATTTCAATGGAGGAACACGTATCAGCACTACAAATGCCTAGAAAACCTTCAAATCAGCAAATACAAATTTTATTTTGCCCTACACATGTGCCCACTGTCTAGGTAAGTTGCCATGGGTCAGGAAATGTAGGGGGGAGGAAGGGGAGCCCCAAAAAATTTTTCGATCTTTTTCAGCCTATCACCCATCATGTAGAAAACACGCCAGCGTTTTTTGGGACTTAGAAAAAAATTTGACTTTTTTGGAAACAAAAACTACTACTCTATTGCGCTTCACCAGGTCTGAGGTGGCGAAGGAAGTCTAGCGTAAAAGGTAGCGTTCAGTACACTGCGCAAGTTAGTGAATTTGCGTAGTTACATCGCTAGCGAAAATTCGCCTGGCGTAAGGATGCGAAGTAACACTAGCGAAAATACGCCAGCATTCGTTAGTGAATTTGCGCAGTAGCGAAAATGCCAAACGCTAGCGAATTAACGCTAGCGTTCGGCGCTTTGGCGCTTAGTGAATTTGCGCCTAAAAATCATAAGATATAAAAAATAAACTAAATGATATTGGTATAACACAGCTCTGTGGTTGAGATAAGAAATATATGGTAGTTTTGCCTTATAGTAGGGCCTTCTGGCAGATACACTGATAGCCCAGCCTAGCCCTGAAATCCGTGGCAAATTTGTTAAATATTCTTTGCTATGGTGCAGAGAAGCAATATTTTATTTTGACATTATTCACATATAACAAGCGGGCTCCTCATACAATACTGCAGTCGTGTTGGCAGGGAAAAGAATGTGGTTCAGAAATCATTTAGTATACTCCATATTAAATAGCCTAAATGGCCTATTTATCATGCTCTGTAAAAATTGGAGGACAAGATCGCCAATGATGTTGCCTGTAGCAACCAATCAGATCTTTGCTTTTGTTTTCTAACTTGTAGACTTGTAGTTGTAGTGGAAATCTAATCCTCCAACTTTTACACAGTGTGATAAAAAGGCCCCTATGAGTTTTTCTTCTACGATACCAAAAGGGATCATACACATGAACATCTAGTGCAGCCCGTGTAGGTCACATCAATTCATGGGCAGTCAGAATTAATAGAGAGAATCAGAAATAGGCAGTGTATAAGTCCCTGCTCTCTTGGTTACATGTCCTTCTGTAGGAAAGTTTGGAGGCTGCATCCAACTCTCTTACTGAAAACCTATGAATATTACGCAGGTGGCCAGACTCAAAAGAGGTCAGCTAAGGGGAAAATAACAGGGTTGTTTTTCTGCAGCTGTGATGGATTATATACAAGCGGAGGAAGAAGAAGAGGTACAGAATGTTTTAGCAAAAGCCAAAAGTGGCATTCTTATCCAGTCTGAAAAGTGGTAGGGTGTATATTAAAAGCCCAAAGCATCCAGAAACAGAGACAGTACAGTGCTACTTGATATTTACTTAAGGTAAAAATGTGTTAGCATGCCTCATACCGCTATTGAGAAAAAACTTAAAGGAGAAGTAAAGCCTAACTAAAGAAGTAGGTAGAAATGTTGTACATGATGTTTTGTGCTTCTGTACCAGCCCAAGGTGACCACAGCCCTTTAGCAGTAAAGATCTGTGTTTCCAAAGATGCTCCAGTAGCTCCCCATCTTATTTTCTTTTTTATTAATGCACAACTAATGAGCGTTACAGACATATATGTAGCAGTTACATTTTTGTTTTACATATTTTAATAAAATTAACATAACTTAACAATCGTTAACCTGAGTGATGTCGTCATTTACATATATAATACCATTGGAGAAAAAAAGCATATTAAGTTTACCATTTGTTTCTTAGGAAAATATTCTGGAGGGTAACCATTAGGAATGCAAACCCAGTTGTACCTTTTGTTCAGGTCCCTGGAGGAGGGCAGTACCCCTCCTAGAGCTCCAGATCTCAAGGAGCAGCTAAGTCTGGGTCATCATCTGTCCACAGTGCCCACACCTTGTTAAATTTCTCCGGACAGCCCCTTCTCATATAAGTTATTTTATACATTGGTAGTGATTTTTCAATTACCTGCTCCCAATCTTGCATTAATGGCCAATTTCTTGATTTCCACTTCACTGCAATCATCTTTTTTGCATACATACATAGAATAGTTATTCGATTTCTCTGTGCTCTTTTCGGTGATATTTCTGCCACCTGGTTTAATAACAATACCTCGGGATCCATTGGTAAGGGGATCTCAGTTTTCATTCTGATCAGCTGTGTTACCTCCCTCCAGAAACTTTGAATGATCAGGCAGCCCCAAACCATATGCATAAAGTCTGCTGGGGAATCTGAGCATCTGGAAAATTAATCTTTTATATTTGGGTTCATTTTGTGAAGCCTATGTGATGATGATGATACCTTCAAAGGCAGCTTCCAGTATATCCTTCCAGTCCTCTGCAGTAATCCCAGGTATATCCCTTTGCCATTATTCTTAACAGTTTGTTAAGAGAGGTACTCCCTGCCTGAGACAACTGGGCACAAAAGGATGAAAGAGGTCTACTGAGGGTCTCTTTTCTAATGCTTAACTCAATACTTCTGGGAGTGGTATATACCGATACATTTTGGAATTGGGTATCTACCGTATGTCTCAGTTGTAAGTATCTAAAAAATAAGCTTTTGGGAAGTGTATAGTTTTGTATCAGGACCTGGAATGTCATTATCTTGCCATAAATGTCAGCCAAGTATTTTATATTACGGTGGCACCCATATCTGTGGGTCAGGGATAGTGCTGAGATGTTGTAAATTTGGGTTGCACCAAAGTGAAGAAAATTCCAAGCAGTGTTGTTGTGGTTTGGGGTAAAACTTGAGGACCACCTGCCATGCTTTCACCGTAGCTTTCATTAGAGGGGAGACATTTTTGGTATGTGAGGTTCCTCTATACAGTAGGTTTTTTAAACCCTCTAGCGAACCCACCACTTGTGCCTCAATCAGTGTTGCCGCATTTGCGACAAGATGACACAATTTCTCGCCACTACCAACTGCGCTGCAGGAAATACCAATAGAGGTTGGGAGCAGCTAGGCCCCCTGCGTGATTGGCAGTTGTAGGGTACTCAGGGCCACTTTTGGGTGGGCCCCGTTCCAAAACAATGTAGTCCTAAGATTTCTGAACTTTGTAAAGATTGAGCTTGGAATCATTATTGGGGCTTGCCTGAACACGTATGTGAGTTTAGGTAAAGTTAGCATTTTAAATAAATTGATTCTGCCTAATGAATAAAGAGGAAGATGCATCCAGGCTTCTTTTTTTCCCCTATGTACCTTAATATGGGTTGAACATTCAAATCCATGAACTGGGTAAGGTCAGCGTGGATCCAGATCCCTAGGTATTTAAAGGACTCTACCCATTGCAGGCTGTGAGAGGTGGGGGAGGGTCTATAGGGAAAATCACTGATTTAGACCAGTTAATTTAAAGGCCAGAATAGGCTGTATGTGTGTTAATGATCTCTAGTGCCCCAGCCAATGCCCTGTGAGAATTAGGTAAGTAAAGGAGAGTATCATCAGCATACGTGGAGATAATTTCCAGTTTTGTGCCTACTCTTAGACCCTCTACTTCCTGCGAGATCTTTATACGACAGGCCATAGGTTCCATAGCAATTGCAAAGAGCATGTGGGATAAAGGGCAGCCTTGCCTAGTTCCCCTTCCTAGTATGGCTTTTGATATCGACATATTGGTCCTGAACTTGGCCACTGGCAAATGGTATAACACTTGCACCCATGCAATAAATTCAGGGGGTATTCCCACCCGTTTCATTGTGGCCCATGCATATTCCCACTCCACCAAATCACAAGCCTTCTCATTATCTAGAGAGGCTATTACCCTTTCCCCCTTTTTATCATGAACTACAGAGATGTTCGTGAAGAGTCGTCTATTATTAGCGTCTGTCATCCGGCCAGGCATAAAACCAGTTTGGTCTGGCAAAATCACAGAGGCCATGTGGAGTGCTAGTCGCATCGCTAAAACTTTGGCCAAAATTTTTGCGTCCACATTAATGAGTGATATCGGCTTGTATGAGGCGCACTCCAGAGGGTCCTTACCCTGTTTAGGAAAGAAAAGTGTTTCTCTCATGGATTCAGGAAGAGGGTCCCCCCTCCAAATTCCATTATAAATGTTTACCAGGAGAGGAGTTTTTTTTTTAAACGTACTGCTTATACCACTCTATTGGCAGACCGTCCAAGCCCGGAGTTTTCCTCCCTGGGAAGGCTGTTATTGCTGCCACCACTTCATCCTGTGTAATACGTGTGGCCAATTCTGCACCTCTAGTTCCGGAAAGTCTGTGTCACTTAGATATTGTTGCACCTCATCTACTGAGATGGCTAACCTGGTACTGTATAGGTCCGAATAATATTGTGCAAATCGGACATTAATGTCTTCCGGGCTGGAGACAGTCTCACCATTAAGTAACCTTACTGCAGGGATAGCCACAGATGTATTAGCTTCCTTGGACAGCCACGCCAATAGCTTCCCATTTTTGTCCCCATATTCAAAGATATTTGCCTTTTGATAGAGTATATGCTTTTTTTGTGAGCTCAAGTTGTGCTAAATCTAGCTGTCTTTGTCTATCCTGCCAAGTTTGATGATTTTAGTCAGAGGGGTGAGAAACGTGCATTTTCAGCTTCCTGTACTTTAGTTGGGGCCTTAATGTTACTAATAAATTCCCCCCTGATATATGCTTTAAAGGCATCCCATGTACAATGTGGAGATACTTCCTCTTTATTTGTGACCAGGAACGTTTCAATAATAAATTGTATAGCCTCATTTAATTCGAAGTTATTAGCCCAAAAGGGGCTCAATCGCCAGATACTGTCCGTTGGAGTCTGGGAAACTGAGAGGGTAAGAATTATAGGTGAATGGTCCGAGATACCTCTAGTAAGAATTTCTACCTTACGGACCCATTTATTTACCTCAGAACACCGTAACGCTAAGTCAATTCTGGACATATTATTATGGCCGGGGGAGTAACAAGTGTACTGTATTATACCAGGATTACCAGGCCCGGATTTGCGGCAAGGCCGCATAGGCCCGGGCCTAGGGCGGCAAAAAAATAGGGGCGGCATGCCGCCCAGCCGCACTATGGGGACGCGTGCGTCCCCATTCAATTACAGCAGCTGCGCCGGCGAAAAAACGCCGGCGCGCTGGGAAGGGGAGGTGAGGTGGGCGCTAGGACCGCGCGGCCGCCTGGTCGGACCGCGCGGCCTAGGGGCGCCGCACACGGAAATCCGGCGCTGAGGATTACGGACTTGCCACAGATCTACTAATTGAAAAGTGCTGGTCGATTTATTTAGAACTGCAGAGGATACTCTAGGGGGGTGGAGTGTATTTATATCCGCCGTTGCAATAGCATTAAAATCCCCCATCAGAAGTAGAGGTGCCACAGGCTTATTTCCAGCCAATTCACGACTTCCTCTGGGGTAGAGAAAAAATGTAGAACACAGTGTGAGCGCACACCCTCGCCTTCCTTTTTCGATTGTCTGGTGCACTATCCTCTGGAGAGACGGCACTCCCACGATTTCCAATGTAAAGCAGAGAAAGGAGGAATCGGCACACAGGAACAATTGCGATATGGGGTAAACCCCTAAGTGTTTATTGTGTCATATTGTGTCAACTATGACACAATAAACACTTAGGGGTTTACCCCATATCGCAATTGTTCCTGTGTGCCGATTCCTCCTTTCTCTGCTGTGTGTCATGTTTCAGAATGGCAAAGTCAGTTTTGAGTTCATCCATTTTACCCATAAGCATGGTATGATTTGTGATAGTACTGAGTACATCAGTGATCGCAGGCTCCATAGGCCCAGGTGCACATTCAGTGGTGTTTTTCTGAGTGGGGGAGGGGGCCCCTTCCGACGCACTGTCCCCCTGGTTTACTATCTTTTGCGGGGTATTCGGCATTCCTTTGTTATTGCGCTGTTGTGGGGCCTCCCTCGAGAACCGGGCTAGCCTGCTTTCTGCAGTATCTCCTACCCTCATGTCTGTCTCCGACACCGCTCGGGATGTACCCGCCTCGGCGCCATTTTGGTTTGGCATGGAGCGCTGATGTTTTGTATTTGCTGGTGCTGCGCTTCTACTCCGGCAGTTCCGCACCATCAGTGCTATGTGCAGGAGTCTCCGGTTGCTTACCGCTTGGTAGGTACAGTATGCTTGTGTGTGGGTATGTGGCAGGATAAGTACAGTTTAATTACACCCCAGTACGGAGCTCACGTCCTATCTGTTCCCCATGCAGGTCACGCCCCCATCTTCTTTTCTGCTGATTCACTGCACATGCTCTGTGCTACTGACACTCACTGAGCTTAGGGACCCACTTACAATATACAATATACATAGAATATAAATGTCACAATATAAGGCTGATTAGTAATTAATACAGATAATTACTACATGCCAGCACAGAAACCAGTGCAATTAGCATCAGCATTTAATAATCAGCCCTGTAGCATCAGTTTATATTACAGACTAACCTCATTTGCTGCTTGATAATTTGCTTAGATTCTCAACAGCTGCTGAGAGGCCACCGAGCATGTGAGTGTCGCAGACACTTTCCAAGATGGTGACCCCCTGTGACAAGTTTGACGTCCTGAATCATTGCTGTTATTGAAAAGCTGAAACTTTAGGCTGGTGCAATAAGTTCACTATATAAAATATGACATTTTTAGTCACATTAAATTTTAGGGTTTTGTTCACCTTTAAAACTAGAAATGCACACCCTTGGACTAAACAGTTTGCTCTCCATTGCTATTAGTGCAAAGAGTTGCTCCTGTCAGTTAATTTGCTGTATGGAGGGGTACATGAATCATAGCTGTTCTCATTACAGCAACTAACTATTAGAGCATTCAGTCTAGGGTTCAGCAGGCGTCTGTTCACTAAGCACAACCCTCCCCAGGCACCTTTTGTCTAAAGCTGCTAATTGGGCTGCACTTTCAAATCGCCGCTCAATAGGAAATCAGTTTGGGACCCATGTCCAAAAATTGTTCCTTTTGTTTGGTAAAACCAGTACAGGCAGCGTGCTGACTATATAATGCTAAAAGCTCAAAACTGGAATTGCTTTATTCATTATTATTATTATTTTTGTTACTATAAATGTCTAATTCTGCTTTTGTTTGTAATGTTTGAAAGAAATAGGCAAGTAACAAAAGAAAAAAATAACAAATATATATTTACAAATAATTTTCATTTATGCTGTGCATTTCTTATAAAGTATGTACTTAAGAGATGTCTTAGTGTTGCAGAACATTAGCTGAAAAGCAATGCATAGTCTCAGTTTCCATGAGCCCACTTGAAGGGGGACACACAACCTCCAGCAAAATTACATTTCCTCAAAGTGCTCTCTCGAGTCCATTTGAAATGCAGGTTTGATTTGTTAGTGATTTAAAAATATTTTGCTGACGTTTTTCTAGTTTGAAAAGCAGCAGCTCTCTTTGTGGGTGGGCACCTGACAGCACTGGGCACAGTCCACATAAGGTGCACAATATGATAGACAGTAAGGACAGCTTCTCACCCCTTTTGAATACAGAGCTGCCAAACACAGGCAGCATTGTATCCTGAAAATGATACTCTTTAATGGCGCTCCATGATGGGATCGTTGTAACTTGTAATCTGTGCATAATGGCTCATGTACTTACGCAAGTGCAGTTGCATTCCCAACAATATCCCTGCAGTCAGTTGCGTGTAACACCAGAAGCTGTTACAGAAAACATGTTTAAGATCCTGTAAAGCTTTGTAAACAATTGCGCTTCTTAAAGGGATTCTGCCATGATTTTTATGATGTCTTTTTTATTTCTAAATGACACTGTTCACACTGCAAATAATTCACTCTACAATATAAAATTTAATTCCTGAACCAGCAAGTGTAATTTTTTAAGTTGTAATATTGGTGTGTAGGCAGCCATCTCAGGTCATTTTGCATGGAACTGCTTTCTGGCAGGCTGTTGTTTCTCCTACTCAATGTAACTGACACGGTTCGACCTGGATTTTTCTTTTGAGTGCTGTTCTTCGATCTACCAGACAGCTGTTATCTTGTGTTAAGCTGGCCATAGATGTTGAGATTTTTAAAAGATCAGATCCTGATCGTGAGACCACGATCTTCTCAAAACGATCGTACGATGGTACGAATTTACCATCAACTAAAAAGAGCAATTTGCCAGGAAAGCAAAGGGGAGCTGCCTGCTTGGCCGTGCAAACATAGGCAGATTGCAGTGGGACCGACAAAGATTTATTGACCTGGCCGATCAATTTCCTGACAGATGTCGGCCGAAAAATCGTAAGACGTATGATCGTTCAAATCCCACTAACCGCACAATAATTTCGAAGGATTGGTCGGACTTCCCTAAAATGGGTCGTTTGGCAAGAAAAATCGTAGTGTCTATGGGGAGCTTAAGGGAGCTGTTATCTTGTTACCTTCCCACTGTTCTGTTGTTAGGCTGCTGGGGGGGGAGGGGTATGATATCACTCCAAATTGCAGTAAAGAGTGACTGAAGTTTATCAGAGCACAAGTCACTTCACTTGGGGCAGCTGGGAAACTGACAATATGTCTAGCCCCATGTACGATTTCAAAATTAAATATTAAAAAAAAATGTGTTTGCTCTTTTGAGAAACTGATTTCAGTGCAGAATTTTGCTGGAGCAGCACTATTAACTGGTGCATTTTGAAAAATATTTTTTTCCCATGACAGTATCCCTTTAAAGGAGAACTAACCCCTCTGTACATTTTCTCAACTCTTACCACCCTTGCATTGTTGATGAGTGCCCAAAGTGAATCACTACATTGTAATTACACATCGGCACAGATTCACCATTAGCAGTATTCCCCGTCTTGAAAAAGCATCCGCCATTTTAAATCCCTTTGCTTCCTTTCCTTGTCGCCAGCATTCAAGTCACTTCATGTGCATGTCGGTACTTCTGGGATTGTCTAAAGGAGGGGGGGTGTTTCTGTCTGGGATGCAGTTCGGCTTGGGCTGACAACAGGTGATTGCTGAGATAATTTAAGGTAGGGAAAGGTCGCATACCATTGTGCTTATCTGCCTTTCTCGTATATTAAAATGTCTGTAGAAACTTTAGCAAATGCTCCACTGGTCCAATTTTGACAAACAGCTCTCACTTTTTTACAGTATATTACTTAAAATAAACACTGACCCTTTGCCGAAACTGAGGTATAAATAGATACTTGACATCCTTACAATGGATACTGAAAAATGGCCAGAAACTCTTTAATTAGTGCTCGGGATAAGATGATATAATTTTGATTTTTACATCGAACCTATGATTCTCATAGGCTACACTTGATGAACCCTAACATACCAGACCTATGCCCCAAATGTGGGTTCACTCCTGCCAATTTCTTTCATATGGTATGGCAGGGCCCCAGATACAATATCATTGAAAAAAAAGTAACAGAGGAGACAAGCCAAACTTTAGCCCTTATTTAACCAATGGATCCACTAGTTCTACTCCTCAACCAGATTGTGGACATTGCCCCCACTGTGGCTGAAAAACATTTGCTGACCTTTCTGTTTATACAGGCCAAACAGGGCCGGAACTAGGAGTAGGCAGAAGAGGCACGTGCCTAGGGGACCAAGTTGGAGGGGCGCCAGGCATGGTACTTCTTCTGCAGCATTCCCCAAGTTCTGACCCTTGTGTCACACCAGCGGCAGCAATTCTGGTATGCTGGCTTTTGGTATACTGGCTGTGCGCTCCTCCGTGCATGCACGCATTCCCCCATGCATGCGCCTGTACGCAGGAGCACGTGTGCATCTCCAGCGTGTGCTCTAGTTTACGCATGCGCTTATTCGCGAGGGCGATTGAGGAGGAGGCAACATAGTTGGGTGGGTTGCCTAGGACGCCCAGCCAACTTGGCCCGGCACTGAGGCCAAAAGACTGAAAGCTATGAGATGGAAATCTAGCTTAGCACCCACTTCCCTTGACTTAGACCAATACCTCCCTCTATACAGAATTACATTCTACAAAAGAAAAGTTTGAAAAAATAGGTGTTTTTCCCTTCTCCTTTTCCCTCTTCCCTTCATTCCTTCTTTGCTTTGTTTCCAAGTAAATAAAAAAACAGCAGGTTGACTTTATTCGGTTTATTATTTTTATTAGGGATGCACCAAATCCAGGGTTCGGGATTCGGCCAGGATTCAGGCTTTTTCAGCAGGATTCGGCCGAATCCTTCTTCCTGGCTGAACCAAGTGTGGAGGGGAATCTCATGACTTTTTGTCACAAAACAAGGAAGTAAAAAATATTTCCCCTTCCCACCCCTAATTTGCATATGCAACTTAGGATTTGGACTCGGTTGGGTATTCAACCGAATCTTTCACAAAGGATTCAGGGGTTCGGCCGAATCCAAAATAGTGGATTCGGTGCATCCCTAATTTTTATTATTAAATGAATACAATCCACTGAGTAAAAGACATTGAATGCTAAGAACTATCACCTTATACAGAATACCCCTGATCACTGTACACTGTATGGGATGACGCAACAAATGTTGTAACCTTTTTATACATATCTGCAAGCTGTATTTCATGCTGACTACCTACCAGAGATTGTCATAATACTCATAATACCAGAGATTGTCTTGTTACTTGCCTGTTTTGTTTTTTTCCTTTCTTTTTGCAAATTTTATTTTGAAAAATTATAAAAAATAAGTTTAAAAAATGTAGAGTTTAGTTCTCCTTTAATATATAGAGAAGTTTCTAAATAAAACATTTTACAAAATTAAATGCCTGGCTCTTTTGTTGTGTAATGAATGGTAAAGTAAAAATATCGTCATGTTTCGCATATTAAACATATACAGTATATAGGAAAATGGCAACGCGCCCTTAACTAAGAGAACACTACAAGAGTAAAACAATAACAACCAGTAGTATAGAAAACTAGGGTCAGGACACACAGGCAGATTCGGGGAGATTAGTCGCCCGTCGACAAATCTCCTCTTCTTCTGGGTGACTTATCTCCCCGAACTGCCTTCCTGCCGGCTAAAATGTAAATCACCGGCAGAATGGCACTCGGAGCAATTCGTTTTCCAAAGTGAGGCAATTTTGGGCGACTTCGGAAAACGAACTGCTCCGAGTGCCATCCCACCCGTGATTTACATTTTAGCCACAGGGGAGGCAGTTCAGGGAGATTAGTCGCCCTGAAGAAGAGGAGATGTGTCGCCAGGCATCTAATCTCCCCGAATCTACCTGTGTGCCCTGACCCTAAGGGGCAGATTTACTAAGGGTCAAATTTCAAAGTTAAAAAAAGTTTGAAATTCGACCCTCGAATTGAAATCCTTTGAATATCGAAGTCGAAGGATTTTTCGCCGAACGATCGAAGGAAAATCGTTCGATCGAACAATTAAATCCTTCGAAATGTTTCGAAAGATTTAAGCATACGATCGAAGGATTTTCCTTTGATCTACAAAGACTTAGAAAATGGTTGTTGAAGGTCCCCATAGGCTAACATAGCACTTCGACAGGTTTAATTTGGCGAAGTATTGAAGTCAACGTTTTTTTAAAGAGACGGTACTTCGATTATCAAATGGTTGAATATTCGAACGATTTTTACTTCGAATCGAAGTAAATTCGAAGTCTAGTATCCTATTCGATGGTCGAAGTATTTAAAAAATGACTTAGAAATTCAAACTTTTTTAACTACGAACCAGGCCCGGACTGGCAATTTGTGAGTTCTGGCAAATGCCAGAGGGGCTGCTGTAAGATGCTATAGAGAGTCAGTATTTAATGGACTGGTGAGGGCTGATTGGGCCTCTGTGTACCTGAAATCCCAGGGCCTATTTTGATTCTCAGTCCAGACCTGCTACGAACCTTAGTAAATCTGCCCCTAAGTGTCATTAACCTATATGAGGCCATACCAATTGAAATCTATACTGAGAGAAGAGTAAATTAAAGTCCTGATGTAGTGGCCCATGGAGCCAGGATTCCCATATCTTAAGGAACCTGTCATGAGTCTCAGACAATATGGAAGTCATTTTTTTGTTGAGCATAATTGCATTGATGTGTCCTTTCAGTGGGGGAATTGAACTGGAAGATGTAAGCCATGATTTAGCAACAGTAAATGTGAAAGTAATGTTTTCTATCATTAGAATTGATATTAGGGGATTCTCAAATTAAATAGAGCCTTCTAGGGGTCTTTCCTAAGATGAATTTGCAAAATCATTGTACCGTGTGACATTGCTACCACATATGACCCATTGTTCCCTCCCCACCACAGCTTCTAAAACAGAGAGGGGATTGGGATGGGAACATTCTATGAACATGTTCTGGGACTAGGTATCATTGAGTAAAGAAGATTCTACCTGGCATAAATTAATAGAACATTTGTTGGTGCCGTCCCAAATACTTTCCCAAGTTTTTAGGTCAAGATTTAATTCCTATTCCCAGCACTTTATATGGAGGTATTATCATTCATAGCTAAAATTAGGGCTCAATTAAATATGCCTCTTGAGTGAGGGAAATACAAACAAACAAGGTCTCAAAAGTAAGAGTGGTTGTTATATATTGATTGTAAGCAGCGTTGCAGTTGGCAAAAACCGCATTCTTCAGTATTAGGTGGGTGGTTTTTTTGTTTATAAGTTGCCCAAAGTGAGTCTGTCTTTGTCACAGGTGTATTTTAGCTCAGACTTAAAAGCTTCCTCACTTGTCTCGTCTCACTAGCGCTTCTGAGCAAAAGCTAAGTGAACATGATTCCACCACTCAGCTTTGCTGCTCAAGTCTTTTAAAGGGGAGCTATGGTCATATCTGTAATCTTTCTTAAGCTGGCCATAGCTGCGTAGATCCGATCGTACGAATCATCGTACGATCGGACTTCCCCATCTCCCGACCTGCCACTAACCATTCTGATCAAATAAAGTACAATCGTACGAAAGTTATGTCTGACCAAAGATAGTGACAGTCTCCCACTGAAAATCGTACGATCGGCAATAAACGCAGAGATATTATCGGCAGCCAACAGAAACCTTTTAACTTGTCCGATCGACCAAACGACTGAAAGTCGCACAAATCCTCGAGGGGGCAGTGCCGAAGCTGTGCTGCATCCTTCCGAATTCCCGAACAGCTGAAATGCGTAAGTTCCAAAGCACGCAAAAGGACCCCAAAGCCATTAAAATAGCTAAAGCGCCAAAAAGACTTGAAGTCCTGAAACGGCGAAAAGACTCAAAGTCACGAAAGGAGGCGAAGTTGAAGTCCTGAAGCCACAAGTTTATTTCCTCTGAACACCAATGTGTCTGTCTTTTGTTTGGTTTTTAATCCCCCAATGTTTTTTTTTTTAAATATTCTTTGGGGCCCCAATTTTTTTTAACTTGTAAGGGGGGGGGGCCCTGGTGCCAATGTTTTTTTTTAAAACAAATTTCTTTGGGGACCCAATTTTTTTTTACTTTTAAGGAGGCCCTAGCACCAATGCGTTTAAAAAAACTTTTATGGGGGGCTCTGGTGCCAATGTTTTTTTTTTTTAACTTATAGGGGGGTCCTGGTCCCCAATAGCTTTTTAGAACTTGTGTGTGTAGGAGGGTTTCCTTTTTTAGCGCTGATGTCTGTATGGTCTTTTAACTGTGATGTGTAGTGGGCGGGATCTGCGATGGAGCTTGGGGGCTGGGGTGGGCGGGGCCCCGTGATTTCTAATGACGGCCCTGGACCCGCCCACCAATAAAAAGTAGGTGGTTATTTTTACAGATGCCAGGTCAATGTGTGCGAGTATCTCACTACCAGCCCTATGTATGCGCATCCTAGCATTCCAGCGAGCGCAGGGAGATCACCCTGGAGAAGTCTGATTCAGGAACAGTGAAGCTAGTTAAAGCGCCATTTTGTTATACTACACATTTATCTAAAAAATGGAATGGAATCAGACTTCTCCAGCGTGATCTCCTTGCACTCGCTGGATGAAGAAAAGGCTTTGAAGATGCAGAAAGGAGTGTGCCACTTGTTGAATTGTTTGGGCATGTCAAAAGACCTTGGGGATTAGAAGCCGTTGCATGGGAGAATTGGGGGTGACCTATGGTGATTTATGAAGCTCTGCACTCTTCATGAACAAAGTCTGTCACTCTGAAGATGTGTAAAACTTTTCTGCTATGGTGGTCAACTGAAACACTTGTTGCCTGTGTCTCCAGCCGCACAAAGACATAATCCAGTCTGCTTAATGTTAACACAAACATTGCCCATGCTTGCCAGATCCTACCCGTAAGTTTATCCATTTAACAGTTCCACAGCCCTCTCCTACTCCCCCTGGTGACGTCCACAATGATGAATAGACCATGGGGTTTGTTTCTATGGTCACCATCACTATTTTTTGTACCTTTTTTTTTATCTCCCTGGAAACCGGATGCTTCTGATCTATTTATTCTCAGGGAAAAAAAAATTGTGGCGAAGATAACAAAAAGGATTAAACTTTCTATATACAGTATCTGTGGTTAACCTTCTGCTTTAAACATCTTCAAATGCAGAAGCCCAGCCTTGTAAATGTGCAGCAGAGGGGAGAGCGAGCAGGCGGAATATTAGAAGGAACACTGGCAGAGTCAAGTGCCTGGATGCTTCAGCTCTGCACGCTCCTGAGCCCTCTGTTTTCATTCTGAAGAGCAGTTATGAAATAAGACTTCTCAAGAGGATCCAGGATTTCAAGGGAAAAATTCAAACAAACTAGAAATGTCTCTGCAGACATGGAAAAAATAGTGTGACTTTTTGGTGATTTTTAACTTGTCTCTAAACTCTCAGCAGATAAAGGACAGCTTTCTCCTGTAACTATACTTTGTTTTCTAAGCTTTTGCTTATTAATTTAAAAACCCTCAAGTTTAAACTTCCAGGATTCCCCTGAAATTCAGCCTAGAAAAGAGAGACATTATTTGGCAGTTCATCGGACACCAGCCTTTTTAATTGTTTTTTTACCACCGACAGAATAGAAGGGATATGATGGCTATTCAGAAATCTGAAAAGATCTGAACAAAGAGAACCAGTGAGAAACTGGATAATGTACTTTTGAGTTTGAATAAAAGGAACCAGTTAATTAATTCAACCTTGCACGGGGGGAACGAGTAGGATACTGTCCAGACAAGGTATTATTTTATCTGAAGATCTCTTCTACTGATGAAAGAACCACCAACTGAAAACAGATCTTATCAAGCAAGTGAACTGCTACTGACTGGACAGTGTGGATAGAGAACATATATATATATATATATATATATATATATATATATATATATATATATATATATATATATATATATATATATATATATATATATATATATACAATTGATATTGGCATTGCAGAAAGGATCTGTTTGTGGCACCCCAGGCTGGTGTGCAGTCTGCTGAGATGTAAGTGCAGTTCTGCAGTTCTTTGTGCCCAAATCTCTATAAGAGCCTAACATTAGATTGTCATAAAACTTTTACCATCTTTCTGGTATTAGAAGTGTTGGGCGAAAAATGAATGTCTCAATTCAGATGGCATCTCAAGAGAGCTGCCACCCAGAATCAGTGCTCATTCCTGTGCTGTACTCGCTCATCTTCCTAGTGGGCACAGTTGGTAACAGCCTGGTACTGGCAGTGCTGCTGAGAAATGGAAAGGTGAATAATACCACCAACCTCTTCATCCTGAATTTAGGGGTGGCTGACCTGTGTTTCATCATTTTCTGTGTTCCCTTTCAAGCCACCATCTACACCCTGGACAGCTGGGTCTTTGGACCCTTTATGTGCAAAGCAGTGCACTTCTTCATATACCTCACCATGTATGCCTCCAGCTTTACCTTGACCACCGTCTCCCTGGACAGGTAAGAAGGCTAAACACTATCTTATCTTCTTGGTCTTACCTGGCAAGAAGAAGCAGTGTATGCGTTTGTAGCATTGGGGTGTGAATTAATTTGTTGGGCTAGGACGTTGATTTTATTTTCAATACCCATGCCACTTTGAAGCAGCCTATATGTTTTCTACTAAAGCATACTGTATATAGAAGCTTGTGAATTCTACAGTAGCAAATCAGTGCCAGTTGATGCTGTGAATTGTAATTTATCAACAGATAAAGGGCTGCAGTCAGATATCCTTACTTTTTATGACTCCCAACCTGATGTTTATGCTGTAAAAGTGATTTCATATCCATTTTACATATTGCTAAGTAAAAAGGTTTCTATCACAGTTGGGTGGTAGATGTATTTGCTTGGGGTATAGGAACTGGAATATGTCCATGTTTCATTCAAAAAGCTAAAATTTTAAACAAGCATATATGCTATTTATTGGCATTAATGTGGCATCCTGTGATAGTTTCTCTGTTCTTTGTATCAAGCAGATGTTCCCTTTAAGGTTAAGCAGAAATGTCCATATATACTCTCTCTGTCGTTTTATCTATCTATCTAGTAGAGGCTAGTAGAGTAGTGTTGATAAAATGTGTATAGCATTCTCCGCCCCAATACATTGGGGCATCATTGTATGTTGAGGATGTTTTAACACTTGTTTGTTTTAACCTTCTAGGTACCTTGCTATACGCTATCCTTTGCGTTCTCGGGAGCTGCGTACCCCCAAGAATGCACTGTTGGCCATTACGCTCATTTGGAGTCTGTCACTGGTGTTCTCTGGCCCTTACCTAAGCTACTACCAAGAGTTCCAGCTGGCTAACCTCACTGTGTGCCATCCTATTTGGCAGAATTCCTACCGCAGGGCCATGGATCTTTGCACTTTTGCCTTCAGCTATGTCATTCCTGTGCTCATACTTAGCCTCACCTATGCTCGTACAATCCGGTACCTCTGGACTGCTGTGGACCCCATAGAGGACATGTCTGAGTCAAAGAGGGCTAAAAGGAGGGTGACGCGTATGATTATTATTGTCGCGGTGTTGTTCTGTTTGTGCTGGCTGCCCCACCACCTTGTCATACTTTGTGTGTGGTTTGGATACTTTCCCCTCAATAATTTCACGTATGCTCTTCGTATTCTCTCACACCTGGTGTCCTATGCCAATTCTTGTGTTAATCCCGTGGTGTATGCTCTGGTTTCCAAGCATTTCCGCAAAGGTTTTCGAAAGATATTCCGGTGCCTGTTACTCCGGCAGAGGGCAGCCAATAAGGTCCACACTGCACCTGCCACTCACGCTGGAGTGAGTTCTCTCGAAGGGGCCTGCACAGAAGTGACCCATATCAGTGAGGGCCATCTACAATGCTCTGCTTGCTGTCCCAATCCTGGCAGTCCTTGGAAGGAGACTGAGAGGGCTGGGGATAAGAGGGCCCAATCGTTCATCACATTTAATGTTACTTAATGAGTTGTGGTGTTTGGATTAGGAATGGGACACAAGAGACTCTTCTCATCTGAGTGCCTATAGCATACAAATTACTAAAAAAGTTTAGATTTTTAAGGAGCAGTGAATCGGAGTCGTAATAATAATTTAAAATTTGTTTGATTTAGAATGAGAAACTTGGCAAATCAGATTGAAGTGGATCCTGGTAGGGTCCTACACAAGTATATAGCCCATGTATTTAGAAATATGATATATGCACTGTGAAGATTTTTTTATCACCATGTTTGAGACAATCAACATTTAGATGCCTACATTTTAACCTTTTTAACGATGGATTGTTTGGAATCATATTTAAATCATTATACTCAGCCTTTAAATATAGTCATATCTTTGTATAATTGGAGCTTGGCTTTTTATGAACTTTGGGGGAATGTATTCACGCCAAGCTCTGAATGTCACAGGAATTGTCAGATTATTATGTAACTTGTACAGCAGAAATATCTTTCTCTTGTGACTTGCTATTTGCTCCTTGTGTTCTGTATGACCCATTCATTAGACATTGCTATCATCTACAGTAGATCTCAATACATTGGCTGTTGTGTATGAACACCATTTGCTTTAACATGAAAGTGCCTCTTGTGGAATATATAAAACTGAGCGGTATCATTTGAGAGAAATTACTTTATTTACCAGGGCCATTACAATATATGGCCATACATTCCTGCTTTTTGAAGTAGAAACAATATATATATCTTGACAAAGGCCCCAGTGAGGGTCGAAACGTCGATTTGTGAAATAAATAAATAAATAATCATTTTTTTGTAAGACCCTGTTGTGCAACAGCCTCTATTCTATATGTGTGTATATATATATATATATATATATATATATATAATATATATATATATGTATATATATGTATATGTATATGTATATGTATATATATATATATATATATATATATAGATATACACACATATATATATATATATACACACACACACACACACATATATATATATATATATATATATATATATATATATATATATATAAAGCATATCACATTTTTATACTCTCTTTATTGTTATTTTTTGTGGCAGAGGAAGATTACTAATTTGTGTGTGATATGCACCTTCAGAGTGTATATATATATATATATATATATATATATATATATATACACACTGTATATTGACTTATTATTATTAGGGCTCTCTCTGTTTATTAGCATCTGTGAAATATAATAAGCTGGTATAAGTTTGACTGATGTATGAACATAGGTGCAGTGGCAACTAGTCAGGGCTTTACTTTCATTTTCTAACTTGCAGTGGACTGCTGATTGGTTGCTGTTGGCAAATGCACTTGTGTTTGTAAATCAGTAGGGATGCACCGAATCCACTATTTTGGATTCGAACCCCTGAATCCTTCGTGAAAAATTTGTCCGACTACAGAACCGACTCTGAATCCTAATTTGCATATGCAAATTAGAGAGGGGAAGGGGAAAACACTTTTTACTTGTTTTGTGACAAAAAGCCATGCAATTTCCCTCCCTGCCCTAATTTGCATATGCAAATTAGGATTTGGTTCAGCCTAGCAGAAGGATTTGTCCGAATCTTGCTGAAAAAGGCTGAATCCCAAGCCAAATGCTGGATTCGGTGCATCCCTATAAATCAGTCCCACTGTTCATGCCAGGGGGGGCATCAGAAAGCATGGGAACCCAAGCAACTTAGCTGCCAGGGTCCCTCAGTGGTTCTTAACCTTGTGTTTAAAAAAATAAGCCATATCTGAATATATCCCTCCTGCCCAGGCTTGGACCAAAACCCTGTCCATGGAAACCCTTGGACTTTTGATGTCCATGATTCACAACTGTCAAATATTCCCAACCCTACGGTGCCCATGACTGGAGTCCCATCTGCTCCCAGCCCTTCTCAGTCAGTTTTACTGAGGCATCTTATGCTTTCTCGTCGGCACCCAGACTTCCCCATTTGCAATATGCATTCAAACATTGCAATTTAAATTACAGGTGTCTGTAGACCTGATTATAGATTATATTCATTTGTCATTCCTCCAAAGATAATATTGTAACCTGCATAGCTGAAATGCTATATTACGGAACATCATTTGGACTCATTAAAAAAGAAGAGGAGTTTGGCACCCTGGGAAGAAAAAACAGCTGTTGCCATGGAGTTGAAGGATGGAGCACACTGACCTGATGACATTTGGAACCAGAAGTGCGTCTGGTGTCATAGAGTAAGAAACACCAGTACATACTGTTCCTCACCTGTTTTCAACTTAACAGGACCAAATACAGAAATATACTTTGGTGCTTAGAGTTCTGTCTCTTCCTCTCACATTTACTTCTCCTCTTTCTTCCTAATTCATCTAAGAGATTGATGCTGCTTGCATTTACTTATCCAAAAACTCTGTTTACCCTTTCATTCATTTCTTACTTTTACTGCTGCTGTACAAAATGATTTTAATACCTTTCACTGTTGCTTGGCGATAGGTAAGGGAACACGCTCTTGCGGTGTCTGACTGGGTCTTGTAAGGCACACCAGTGAACATGGCATCCAGGGCCAATTCTCACAACAATTAGATGGATAACTTGGATCATAGTAGAGAGGTTATACAGGATTATGGTGGAAATTAGAAAGGGCTAATGGGAATATTCTCAAGAAGGGGTCCTATAGAGAAAATCTTCTGATACTCTGGTCAGCCACAGTGACCATAGCATTTATAGTTTTCCAACAAATATGCTTCATGTGCTGAAACACAAACAAAAATGGGGGGGGTTGCTGTGCATATTCATCAGAGGTGAGTGTTTCCAATTATCCTAATTTCCCGCTTTCACAGCACAAGTAATTTTCTCAAGTACACAAGAGCCTGGACTTGCAACGTTCCTCGCTCTTTGATTCCCCATGCTCCTTTTACTGTAGCCCTCACCAGCACATTCAGCTTTCAATTTATTTTGTAAGTGCCACTGGCACTGAGGATATGATTATGAACACCGAGCTCCTTTGCTTAACCATCAGTATTCTTTACTGTAAGATCAGGAATGGGACTCACAAACCTCTAGCTGTTTGTATTGCTATCTTTAATGTCCAATATTAGCCATAGCCAAATTGTGATCCTGGGGCAGAATGCCATACGATTGAAATAAAAACAGAGGTTGTGTTTGAAGAACATTTGTTATAAGCTGCATCACCAGAAAACCACATTGCAAATGGCAGCTCTGAGCCCACAATAAGCTGTTCCATAATACTGTATACCCTCATACTAAACTCATACACCATGGCAGCCTATGTATAAAGTGTGAATTAGAATTATAAAAGTAAAAAAATAATGTTAATTATAAAAGATGTACTAATGTGCAGATGCATGATAGTTTCTTACAAGGACATACATTGAGAGGAATTCACATGAGTGCAAGTTGGAGGAACATGAGGAGCAGCAACCAAAGTAATAATACCTACACTATACTATCTGCTGAATCAAAACGATATTAAAGAGCATGCTGTCTAAAGCTGGCCCTAGGGCCCAACAATCAGATCACAACTAGAAGAATCCAGGCAGTGAGATCAAGGGCCGTATCAATGAACCGATGCTGTCCTCAATCCAACGGGATTTTGAAACCCAACTCATCGAACATCTGGTTGATGCTTGGCCAGATATTAATTGTGGAAGCCCGATAGAGGGCCCCATACACTGCCCAATATGCTGCTGATTTCATCTGTTAGCAACTTATATCTGTGTATGGGAGCCTTTAGTGCAAATTGTGGCAGCTGCCCTGTGCCCCCTCCCAAATGAGCCCTATTGTGCAAGGTCGGTGACAGTAAAAGGGCAAAATGGAGACAGTAAAGCAAGAGGGTGGCAGCACTGCAAGATATCAATAGTAGGGCAAGATTGCAATAATATGGCAAGAGGGTGGCAGTAGAACAAGATGCCAGTGGAAATACTTTATAGCATAGTTGCTCAACCAAAAGCCATCTAGCCGTAGATATCTCAACATCCATCAAAAATGGAAAGCCTTCTGATTCAGGGAGAGGTAGTGCAACAACAATAACAATTGAAGGACCATAGAGGACCTATATTATCTACTTCTAAACCAGTATAGGTTTCAAAACATGCATTTTTTGTTGGCCCTTACGATAAACACAGATGGCGGAAGGTTGGAGATTGGGTCTGTCTGACCCAGATAATGTCTGTCACTGCTTCCTACACTAAATTCTGTGAACTCTCTCAGATGCATTGCTCCTCTCTCTTAGTCGTATTAGTCATTTCTGATTCCATTTGCCAGATTGCTCCTAATGGGAGGAAATTGACTTCAGGCCTCTCATTTTGATGATATGAAGTAGCGTCAGATATAGCCTCTAATACAACGCTGGCGTCCATATCTGTTGCTATGTATCTGTATTCATATGTGTTTATACGTTGTGTATATTTATGTATATCTTTACTGTATAATATAAAAATTGGATTTCATAGCAAAATAAGTGCAAGTGACAAACTAAATAATTAACAACAATGTGGAATATAGGGTAGTAGTGCTCGCAGGTTAATGGAAAATCCATATAATATAGAGAAGTACTAATCCCCTGTTGCATTTCAGCGATTTGATTGAAACAAATCATCTCACAGGATTAACATTTTGAAACTAATTCCTTTTTCAAGCATGTCCTTGAGAAATGCACATCAGTTTAACATATTGACTCAATATATTCAAAAGAGAAGGAGAGTATAAGTGGTTAGAAAACACTCACACCAACACAGTAATAAAAGCCAGATTAAATGCAGCACCGTATTCCTACTTTGTGTGCCTGATACTGGATTAATCACACTTTTTACACCGGACAAAGCCACAAACTGTCAGTGGCCCTGAGAGTCTGATGATACCAATTCGACAATGCCACAATATATGCTGGACCCAGTACTTGTCCATCTACATCAAACCCATGAAATGCGTATGTACAAACATAACTGCCCCATCCTAAACCTGTAAATCTACAATGGTACCATCATGTATACTTATTGATTGCGCACATAATGAAGCATACATGTACATAGAGGAACAGTCTGCAGAAATTAAATATCCTTGGGAATGTCCCCGGATACAAGGAGACACTCGATCTCCCTTATATTCTATCCCCCATACCTGTGCCTCATGGGAGTCTTGGAAATGCTACCTATGGGCAAATAAGACAAATTCTGCTATTTACAACTGTTCTACTTTGCAAAGAAAGTGATACTAATGCAATGGAAATCGGTGTCCCCACCCACACTGGGTTTCTGGAAAAAATTGGTAAATGACTCCTTGGCCAAGCAATAACTGGTCTATATAGCTCAGGGTGCCCTGGAAAATTTGAAGGGCTATGGGGCGTTTGGTTGGAACACTCCAGGGCCTGATCAGTCAACCATACCCAGTTAGATTCGAGTAACTGGGCTCAATATGACCAACTGGGCTCACTTCTTCTTGTCTTTCTATTTCTTTTCTAACTTGCTTTGTTATGTAATGTAATTAAAAATGTTAAATTAAAACTAAATATCCTCTGGCAAGCCCCACTGTTTTCACGTCAATCAATGGGCCTAGTGACAGGACTCCTATCAGCCCCCTGATGTTGACCTCCAGGCCCGGTAGATTGAAAGTTTAAAGGGTGATCTGGCTGTGCTGCACTTTCCAAATTAGCCGGGTCTCCTTTGAGTAAATGCAGGACCTCGCTGAAGCCGCCAAAGAAGCTGCCATTGCCGAGGAGAATGAAGAAGATCACGCACAAACTTAAGATAAGTCCCACTGAACACCATTTTTTTTAATAAAAACCTGACCACTAATATGTTTTTAAATTGTTGAGGGGCCCTGGCCACCAATGTTTTTTTTTTACTTTAATGGGAGGGGGGGGCTGGCCACTAATGAGTGCCCATGTTTGTCTGTTCTCTTGGGAGATCTGAAAACGACATCTTAAATATCTACAAGTAGTTCCAGTATGAATGTAGGTTCCTGCTGACCTAACTGTTTTCTGTGGCTGACCACCATAGCACTTTTGTGGTGTGACTTCCTTGGCAATAAGCCTTTCAGATACTAATAGAAAGATCCAATTTACATTTCTGTGTACTTCGTTACACAGAACCTCAACTTTAATGAATGTGGTGAAGTGGAATGAAGAGAGTACAGAAATACTGTCATGTATAAGGGGCTCAATCTGATCTTCAAGCAGCTCATTCAGATACAGGGCAATGTAAGACCATAACTCTGCCATAACAATGTGCAATATTTGCTTCTGTTCTTCCTCATAATTCTATTCATGGGACACACAGGGGTGCTGCTGCTTCTGTCTCTCTCTCTTCTCTCCTTAATTTCATATATTATATGCAAATAGATATACAATTCTCCAATCTCCAATCACACAGCTGCATGAGGAAAGTGTTCCAACTTTTAGTTCAATAAATGTTTGTATGTGCACCAACTGAACAAAAAAAACCAATATCATTATTTAGATGAAATACCATTCCGCCATTAATCTCTTGCTTTGGGTAAAAAAATGTTTTTCTTCTTTAGGCACGGGGTCTGAAATTAAGGGCCATGAATTGTTACATCCTGTAGAAATGTTTCCCTTAAATGGTCTTCCAGGACTTTCCTGACTGTTTTCATGTCTTCTAAAGCAGATTGAGATCAGGCAGAGAATATAACAAAGGGATTAAGTCATCTCTGTACATGTAAGGCAGCCTACAATCCTCTGTTTATCAGATCAGAGTTTAATGATAAGAATCATTTATTTCAACCTGCCTTCGCCTTTTATTACCAGTTGTAAAACTGCTCACTAACTGATTTGTGGACCTGTCTGTATCCCGTGTGTATCAGACACACTTTCACTGTATATGATGCTCATGCCACTGTCTAATAAAAACTTCCATTGCCTTCTGCTGATATACTGCAACACAAACATGCTTCACTATATGACCCACCTTATTGCTTATGTTAACAGTGTCTTGTTTCATTGGTCTATTTTTTCCATGCTAATACTCTTAAAAAAAGTTTTTTTTTTCATTTCTAATGTGTTTTATACATACCACATGTGTTGATGCAAGCTTCACTAGAATTCAAATGAAGTGGCGAATGATTGATGAATAAATATTCTTCAAAGTCACCTACAGTATGTGGTAGTAGCACTTGTAGTGGGGTAGTAGAGTCTGGGAACGAACTGTGGCTGTGGGATAGCAGGTATAGTGAGGAGAAATGGTGCCTTTAGTAATAGTGGGATAATAATCTCTGGGAAGGGAGTGTGGCTGTGGGATAGCAGGTATAGTAGGGAAATATGGTGCCTATAGTAACAGTGGGATAATAGTCTCTGGGAAGGGACTGTGATTGTGGGATAACAGGTATAGTAGGGAACGATGGTGCCTATAGTAACAGTGGGATAATAGTCTCTGGGAAGGGACTGTGGCTGTGGGATAGCAGGTATAGTAAGGAGAGATTGTGCCTATAGTAACAGTGGGATAATAGTCTCTGGGAAGGGACTGTGGGATAGCAGGTATAGTAGGGAGAGATGGTGCCTATAGTAACAGTGGGATAATAGTCTCTGGGAAGGGAGTGTGACTGTGGGATAGCAGGTATACTAGGGAAAGATGGTGCCTATAGTAACAGTGGGATAATAGTCTCTGGGAAGGGACTGTGGCTGTGGAATAACAGGTATAGTAGGGAGAGATTGTGCCTATAGTAACAGTGGGATAATAGTCTCTGGGAAGGGACTGTGGGATAGCAGGTATAGTAGGGAGAGATGGTGCCTATAGTAACAGTGGGATAATAGTCTTTGGGAAGGGACTGTGACTGTGGGATAGCAGGTATAGTAGGGACAGATGGTGCCTATAGGAGCAGTGGGATAATAGTCTCTGGGAAGGGACTGTGACTGTGGGATAGCAGGTATAGTAGGGAGAGATGGTGCCTATAGTAACAGTGGGATAATAGTCTCTGGGAAGGGACTGTGACTGTGGGATAGCAGGTATAGTAGGGAGAGATGGTGCCTATAGTAACAGTGGGATAATAGTCTCTGGGAAGGGACTGTGACTGTGGGATAGCAGGTATAGTAGGGAGAGATGGTGCCTATAGTAACAGTGGGATAATAGTCTCTGGGAAGGGACTGTGGGATAACAGGTATAGTAGGGAGAGATGGTGCCTATAGTAACAGTGGAGATAATAGTCTCTGGGAAGAGACTGTGGGATAGCAGGTATAGTAGGGAGAGATGGTGCCTATAGTAACAGTGGAGATAATAGTCTCTGGGAAGGGACTGTGGCTGTGGGATAACAGGTATAGTAGGGAGAGATGGTGCCTATAGTAACAATGGGATAATAGTCTCTGGGAAGAGACTGTGGGATAGCAGGTATAGTAGGGACAGATGGTGCCTATAGTAGGAGTGGGATAATAGTCTCTGGGAAGGGACTGTGACTGTGGGATAGCAGGTATAGTAGGGAGAGATAGTGCCTATAGTAACAGTGGGATAATAGTCTCTGGGAAGGGAGTGTGACTGTGGGATAGCAGGTATAGTAGGGAGAGATGGTGCCTATAGTAACAGTGGGATAATAGTCTCTGGGAAGAGACTGTGGGATAGCAGGTATAGTAGGGAGAGATGGTGCCTATAGTAACAGTGGAGATAATAGTCTCTGGGAAGGGACTGTGGCTGTGGGATAACAGGTATAGTAGAGAGAGATGGTGCCTATAGTAACAATGGGATAATAGTCTCTGGGAAGAGACTGTGGGATAGCAGGTATAGTAGGGAGAGATGGTGCCTATAGTAACAGTGGAGATAATAGTCTCTGGGAAGGGACTGTGGCTGTGGGATAACAGGTATAGTAGGGAGAGATGGTGCCTATAGTAACAGTGGGATAATAGTCTCTGGGAAGAGACTGTGGGATAGCAGGTATAGTAGGGAGAGATGGTGCCTATAGTAACAGTGGGATAATAATCTCTGGGAAGGGACTGAGGCTGTGGGATAGCAGGTATAGTAGGGAGAGATGGTGCCTATATTAACAGTGGGATAATAGTCTCTGGGAAGAGACTGTGGGATAGCAGGTATACAGTTGCAACATGTGCATATACTTAAAGGCTTGCGTATCCTGTTCTGTTTTATTTCCATTTTATATGCACTCAAATCAAAGCCCAGAGCTGGTATACATTACACATGAAAGGATAATTGTTTTCCAGACAAGAAAGCCACCCTTCCTGAAAACTACACCTTCTGCTTGCCATGGAGGGTGGGTGTTGTGCTGTCACAAACTAACCATAATATTATAAAAGGACGTATATCAGAATTATCAGCAGACAATAAAATATCAGTGATCCCACATGTGACTGCTTCAATAGCCTAAAACAACTCCCTTGCTGGAATGACAAGGAAAGCCCCATCAACCTTGTTTGAAAAAGTGGCCCTTCTCTCCCAAAGGCTGCCTCTAAAAATCTTTTAAAAAGTGAACGGAGAGAAAGGTTTTCCTTTTGATGAACTGTAACATCTCTTTGTTCACCTTGTGTGAAATTACTGGGTCTCACAGCAAAAACTTTTTTGACCACTAATATTTTTGTCAATAATATATTTTTTCATATAGTGAAACTGCTTATCATTCAGTAGCCAACTAGGCCCCTATATCTCCTTGGCCCCACAGCTGTTTGCAGGCTTTGCTTCCTCTATAGTGACGCCCCTACATAGGAGTGCTAATAGAGCCGTATCTGTGACCAGGGCCGCCATCAGGGGGGGACAGGGGGGACAAGCGTACCGGGCCCGGGCATGAAGGGGGGCCCGGCAGTGCTGCATTTTTTGAAGATCCGGGCCCCCCTTACGAGCGCCCGAGCCGTACGTCTTCCCTCTGTGCTGCCGAATGCGGAAGTGCCGAAAAGCCGAAGCCGATGCGCCGAAAAGACCCGAAGTCACGGAAAAAGCCGAAGTCACGAAGCGCCGAAAACAGCCGAAGTCCTGAATCAGCGCAAAGACCCGAAGTCACGAAAACAGCCGAAGCCGAAGTCCTGAAGCAGTGAAAAGACCCGAAGTCACGAAAGGAGGTGAAGTTGAAGTACTGAAGCCGTGAGTTCAATTCTACTGAACACCAGTTTGTGTATTTTTTTTTTTTTTTTAACCTCCTGGCCACCAATGTATTATTTTAATATTCTATAGGCCCCTGCAACCAATCTTTTTTTTTAAAACATGTTTTTTTGGGGCCCCAATTTTTTTTTTAACTCGTAAGGGGCCCCTGACGCCAATGGTTTTTTTTTTTTTTCAAAAAATTTTTTTTTTTTTTTAAATTTTTTTTGGGGCCCCAATTTGTTTTTAACTTTTAAGGGGGCCCCTGACGCCAATGTTTTTTTTTTTTTTTCAAAAAATTTTTTTTTTTTTTTTAAATTTTTTTTTGGGGCCCCAATTTGTTTTTAACTTGTAAGGGGGCCCCTGCCGCCAATGTTTTTTTTTTCAAAACAATTTTTTTTTTTTCAAATTTTTTTTTGGGGCCCCAATTTGTTTTTAACTTATAAGGGGGCCCCTGCCGCCAATGTTTTTTTTTTTTTCAAATTTTTTTTGGGGCCCCAATTTGTTTTTAACTTATAAGGGGGCCCCTGCCACCAATTTTTTAAAAAAAAAAATTTTAATTTTTTTTTTTTGGGGCCCCAATGTATATAAGGGGGCCCTGACCATCAATAGCTTTTTACAACTTGTGTGGGGGGGGGTTACTTTTTTAGCGCTGATGTCTGTGTGGTCTTTTAACTGCGATGTGGAGTGGGCGGGAAATGGGGTGGAGCTTGGTCGTCAGTGTGGGCGGGGCCCAGGGGGCCCCAAAAATTTTGTTGTACGGGGCCCCGTGATTTCTAATGGCGGCCCTGTCTGTGACTCTCATTTCAAAGTACTGCTGCAGTGCTACGTATAAAAATGTATAAAACTGCAAATTTGCAACCTTAAAAAAGCCATACGGAAAGCACTTGTTCAGCATCTGGCATGAGTTATTTAAGATGCAGCACACAGCACTTTGGGTACAAGGAAATCCTCTACCCCTCTGTATTAAATCTAGGGGGCAGATTTACTAAAGGCCGAAGTGACTAATGCTGGAGATGATTCCCCAGCATTACCCCTTTCAGGCACTTCAGCGATTTACTAACGTTCGGCGCCCTGGATGAAACTAGATAAATTAGCGTTGCCTGAGCAAATTTTCGCCTGGCGATGGCTGCAAAGCTGTCTATGGCAAATTTTCACCTCTCAGTAAATTTACCCCTACGTGTCAGTGACAGAAGGAACAGTGCAATTTTTTTCATTTCTAATCTCGCCCCCTAAACTTGCGCCCTAGGACGTTGTCTCCCCTGGCTACCCCTAGTATAAAGAGTCCAGCTTGAGTCCATGAGAAGTTGTAACGGTTCATTTATAACTGGTAAAGATGCAAGTGCCAAGCACTAAGAGGTGCAAAATGATGCTTCATATATGCAGCCCTTGTACCTATACCAGTGGCAGGTTCTAGTTCTGCCATATTTTTATTTTATTTCACTGGTGTTCCTAGGGCCCACCTGAGAATACTAATCTGATTTTGTCACATTTACACGGGGTACCAATACATAATGGGACAAAAAATACAGACAACTGTCACTTTTTTAACTAATGTAGGAAAAAAATGGCAGGAAAAAGGGAACAGCTGGGAGACATATGATTTCTCAAGTGACCCTGTTTAGAGACGGGGGATGGAGGCTGGATACGCCACGGCTAAACATAAATGATGTCTGTGTGAGGTCTGGTCATTTTAAAGTGGTTGAAGAGGTTTCACATTCCTGAAGATTAGATATCTCTGCTTATAACTGGGTTCGTTTGGGTGTCAGTTTCATTTGTCTTGTTTGGGAACCAGATTGTAAAGATTTGATGAAGAATCTGGGAGTTACAGTATTTTTGTTTATATTTCTGTATAGTTTAGAAAATATTGAAACTGTTGGTTAGATTTCTAGGGGTTTCATGCAAATCACTGTAGGAAGGTCTGGACTGAAATTCAGTATACCTATCATTTACTCAAGTACTCAGAGGAACAAACAGCTCAATAAATAGTGACTGTCTATGGCATCTTAAAGCAGCCCCTCTGGCATTTGCCCTAACCTACAGATTAAGTAAACTTTGGAGAAGCCGCACACCACACACTCCCAAAGGTTCTTATCCTGGTGCCCAGTGATAGTGGAATCGGCCGCCTCACAAGAGTAAGAAGAATTTCACCGGCACACAGGAGTTGCAGTAGCAGGGCAAGCCCTTGCAATTTTATTATGTAGTAGTGCAACGTTTCGGGGTCACGCCCCTTTGTCAAGCATCACGCCCCTTGACAAAGGGGCGTGACCCCGAAACGTTGCACTACTGCATAATAAAATTGCAAGGGCTTGCCCTGCTACTGCAACTCCTGTGTGCCGGTGAAATTCTTCTTATTTAAAGGTGAACCACACCTTTAACCCTGGCCCACCCGAACAGCAGACCTAAAGGTGAGGTCAATTGGCATTTATTAATCACATTCCTTGCTGGAATTAGGAAAGCAAGTGGAATACTATAGGTCATTTACTAGTGCCCCAGACACAGGTGCAAAGGGACTAAGGAGTGTATAAGCATGTCTCATATTGCTCATTCAACAAGCCCTTGTTTCCAGGGCAGATCTGTGCTTGGCACTTTGTCCATAATTAAAAATCTAGTGTGAGCTGAAGAGTGCAGTGCTGGTGGGCACAAGACAAACATGACCCTCTGCCATAAGGCATCTGCTAAGTACAGGGTTCCTTTTCACCTTGTGCCTGCTAGCACTCCCTAACATACACATTTAAATGACACCTAAGTTAGGGGATGGGAGTGTGAGGGGGGAACACAGGTGCCCCCCCTGGCCACTCACCATGAATACTGCACCGCCAAACACAGGCAACACTGTATTCAAATGTAGGTCCTTGTGCTTGTGCCTGCTGTGACTACTAATGGCGGGGCAAGAGGAAATTACTATATATAGCGATTTTCTCCTGTATGATTAAAAGCATTTTTTTACAGCTAAATTATAGGAGCACTATAAAAACTGGGACACCAGGGAATTGCGACTTGTCCAGGATCACAAGGAATTGAACCAGGGTCTAATCAGCTCCACCATCAGAGACTGATCACTTGACTGCTAGACCCATAGGACTTTCAACCTGTTTTTTTACTTTGCAACCTGCTCCACCATCTGTAACTGAGGCCGTATTTTATTCTCTACGACTGTAACATAATTTTGTTATAATTAAATCTTAAGCACATTTATAGGTATACAATGCCTATGTTTTATGACGTAACTTTGGCGTAGCTTTATCAACGCTGTAATGTCCATATAACAAGCTGTCAGGCTCTCTTTCTGTTATCCATACATTGCCAATGAAATAACCAAAGCCAGGCCCGGAACTGGCAATCTGTAGGTTAGGAATAAACTTTTAGTATGTTATATAATGGCTTATTCTAAGCAACTTTTGAATTGGCCTTCATTATTTATTTTTTTATACATTTTTAATTATTTGCCTCCTTCTTCTGACTCTTCCCGGCTTTCCAATGGGGGTCACTGACCCCATCTAAAAAACAAATGCTGTGTAAGGCTACAAATGTATTTTTATTGCAACTTTTTATTACTCATCTTTCTATTCAGGCCTCTCCTATTCATATTCCAGTCTCTTATTCAAAGCAATGCATGTTTGCTATGGGAATTCGGACCCTAGCAACAAGGTTACCGAAATTGCAAACTCGAGAGCTGCTGAATAAAAAGCTAAATAATTAAAATCCACAAATAATAAAAAGTGAAAAGCAATTGCAAATTGTATCATCATACTAAGTTAACTTAAAGGTGAACAACCCCTTTTAGTGAATATTCACACTACAGCTTCTGCAATGATGGCCACTCGGCACTCAGTCCAGTACAGCTTCCAGTTAGTAATATAATATATTTTCTTGTGTACACAGATTATTTGGAGAGACAAGCAAAGCCATTTATTAGCTGTCTGCAAGAAAAAACACATATGTTTTATGGGGGCCCACTTTATCAGGTGTACATAAGAAGACTTCTCCAGTAGTCTGTGTGCTTCTCCTTGCACTCACCTAATAAATAGACTTGGCTTTGATTGACTCCCAAATGATCTCTGTGCTTTAAAATGGCAATTTATCTGTCACGAATGGCAACCTAAACTCAGAACTAAAGTCAAATTCCCGGTCTTGGCTCACTTTTCTGTCTATAGCAGCCGCCTTTGGCTTTGGGAGGAACCCTCAGCTACTCAGATGCCACCAGGACTTAGTGTGAGAGGAACAGGACAAAAGTTCTGAGCAAGCAAAGAGGCCAATTCATAATGTATTGGGAACTTAGAGAAAACACAGTAATATGGTTCAATGGTAAATTCAGACAGAAGCATGGTTTAAAAAGCGGCAAGGGTAGGTCCAGGCAGAGTTCAAAGTCAGGTTAACAAGCAAAGGCAACAGGAAACAGAAGCGCACACAGGAAGTATGAAACATAGACCTACAACGGGCACTGACATACTGTGGAACTAGGTTTAAATAGCAAAGTTTTCACACCATGGAGACGTCACTACATGCACTGCACAATGACGTCACTTACGCACAAACGTACAGAGGAAACAAACATTTGTGCGTGCGTTTGCCGTGAACGAACAGACTTGGGCGTCCCTGTCACTGCCTCACAGAACCACCAGGTAAGCTTACAATATCATGGACTTGTTAGTCTCATGCCCATGTGATTAGGCCTTTAGAAGGATACATACCTCCCAATATTCCTGAGTGTGCCAACTCTAATTTCAGTACCAAGTGCAATAACTGAATAAATAGTAGGGATGCACCGAATCCAGGATTCGGTTCGGGATTTGGCCAGGATTCAGCCTTTATAAGCAGGATTCAGATTCGGCCGTATCCTGCTGCCAGGCTGAACCGAATCCGAATTTGCATATGCAAATTAGAGGCGGGGATGGAAATCGCGTGACTATGTGTCACAAAACAAGAAAGTAAAACATTTAAAAAATGTTTTCCCCTTCCCACCCCTAATTTGCATATGCAAATGAAAATTAGGGTTTGGATTTGGTTCGGTATTCGTCCAAATCTTTCAAGAAGGATTCGGGGGTTTGGCCGAATCCAAAATAGTGGATTCAGTGCATTCCTAATAAATAGTCTGTCCAATTCTAAACAAGGAAAGGCTGCAAAACACTTTTATATGAGCTGTTGTTTATATCTATAGAGCAATACCCAAAGCAACTGAATGAACTTAATGAAACATTTACACTTTGATGTTAAGTTTGCTTTGGTTTTTGTTGTAGTGAAAGCCCAGAACCACTGGAGGCCTGCGGGTCACTGCCTGGAAATGACTTGCCTAGTGAATCAGGGGGAGAGTACAGAATAGGGTTAAATGAAGGGTAGCCTCCTGGCAGGACAATTTGGCACAGGCAGAGCCAAGAGCATGACAAGATAATAGCAACATTGATTGATAAAATACGGGTATCACTCCTGCTAATAGAGCTATCTCTGGATCCCGCTCAGAAACTCACTCTCTGTGTTTGTCAGAATGACACTAATTTTCATCTCACAGAAATGCAATACAAAACCATCAAAGAAACCACTTAATGTCTTTCCAATTTCATCTGCAAAGTGGAGCAATTTGCAGAAAGGGGGTGCACGACATAATCATTCTCTCTGCGAGCGCTCTTACATCTGCAGATTGGAGTTCTATGCTGGCTCTCTTATGTAAATGTGCATTTATAATTCCTTACAGGGATAATTCATTTTCTTGGCTACCTGAACAATAAACTGAAAGAGGGGAAATTAGAAGTGTTTAAGGGGGTGAGAAACTGGAACCTTGACAAAGATTAATTCTTTTTATGACACTGAATCATAAATATGTTTTGTACTGTGTGTGCCACAGGAGGGTGCTAATAACAATTAATAATTGGCCCACCTCAGGCATGAAACGTGTCAGGCTTACATATGTCCTAATAAAGGGTTTTTTTTACTTTTATAAAACACCTTTGGCTACTGCTTTACTACTGGATGACCTCTTACTACATTTGAATGCTCTGTATTTTCCCCCAAAAAAATTCGCACACCCTTGGCCTGGGGGTTACCGTTGGCAAGAGACCATCTTTTAATAACATTTTTGTGTTTCTTTGATTTTGTATTTTTCACTTTTCATTTTCCTATTTTTCTACTTTTGATTTTTGTCAAAAAAATGGAGCTACACATCGGTACTTATACGGCTTTATGCTAATAACAATCTGAGAAGGTGTTATGGCACTATCGAGACTAAAAGATGTTAAATAAACACAGTAGTTTCACCTCTGGGGGCAGAAGTCAGGGTGGAAGGAGGTAGCAAAAAGTCCTTATGGGAATCTCAAAAACTGTCCTAGACACTGATGGAATTCCATAATAACAGCTTAGGTTTTACAATTTCATAAGATTTAGCCTGCCGCCAGGGACATTACATGCCTACTTTAAAATTGTTGTTGTTCTGCTTTTAAATTCCCCTTGACCGTTTTTGTATCATCTAGCGCACGCCAAAGGATTTACTTGGATGTCAACTTCATAAAAAATAGCTTCTTTATTTAGCACACGTTGTGAGAACGGCATTCATGCAAAAAAGCTTACACGTTTCTTGCTTAAGTGGCACTTTCGTGAAAGGCAAAGGTACAGCGAGGAAGTGCCTCAGTGCACCATATTCATTTATTTATGAAAAGTTTGACTGAAAATATGGCCCCAGAATTTCATGACACAGTGGCCACACCATATAAACCATCTCCTACAATGTCCTCTCTTTTTATGACTTATAGCTGATCAAACATTGGCCAGCTAGATATTAGTACTAGTTATTCACAAGTCTAGACTGTTTTAACTGGTTGACCCAGCGACCAATCAGCTACTACTTCATAGAACGGTAGTTTGTGCAGGCAAATCAATCAAATCCCCAAAACAAAATGAGTTCTTTTATTTCATATTACTGCAGAGAACCTTCTTGCCACTTTCCAACAGGCAACTCCTGGGCCTTCAGCCTAGGGTTGTCATGATTTTAAGTCCAGCAGCAGCTAAAGGACCAAATACAAGATCCCTGTCCTATGTTGATACTGGCCAAATCTGCTACCCTTCGGCTCACCTTTACTGCTCCTTTGGTTTTTCTTTGTATTCCTGTGGCTCTCCCAGCACAGTCCTCCTGTGTTCCAGAAGTTACAGCAAATTACAGAAGATTATGTGTATTAAACTACCAATCATTATTCTAACAGCCCATTATAAATACCATGGATCTTTAACTGAATAACCATTGGAAAGACACTTGGTGGCCCACAACAAAATTGCTTTGGTCTCTCTAACTTTTTTGACAATGGGTTTATAATGTATTTCTTGGAAAAACAGCTTTCATAGTTCCCAGAACACCTGTTACTGGACATAGTTTTTATGGACCTAAAGCCTCAATGCTGTTAACCAGTACTAACCAGTGGGTAGAATTCAGACCACAAGCTCAATACTAGTTAATATTGCACCAGCTTGTATTTTAAAGCCACAAATGGCATTATTTCAAAATGGATTTCCCAGTGAAGCCCCAATTTCTAAATTGTCATTTCTCAGACTAATAAAGCTTTTGCAATAACCAGTGTCCCTCTCCTTACTGAACCATGGGAGTCAAGCAGTCCCGGTGAAGGATGTACACAGCACTTTTTGGGGTTGCATGTTTAGTGCACCCAAGTGTACATACCATTTACATAGGTGGAGGGTGCTTTTTGTGTTAGGGGAGGCTACTTAAAGGCATAAATGCCAGTTCCAGGATATATACCAGGATATTATGGCAATTTTGTGCATAACACTCCAGAACACATGGCAACTTGATGTATAATAGCTCCATCCAGGAAATTCAATGGTGTTTGTTTAAGGGGGCTTTATCTTCCTAACTTTCAATTTAAATCTGTCCATGGGCCCTTATGCAGTTGCACCCCCTGCTTTTCTTAGGGACGGGGAGATTAGTTGCCCAGCGACACATCTTCTCTATTGCAGGCGACTAATCTCCCAAAATGCCTTCCCGCCAGCAACAACAAAAATCGCCGGTGGGCATAAATAGTGCTTTATATTCCTAAATTGCCTCACTAGGAAACTTCGGGCGACTTTGGAATTCCGAGCTAAAGATTGGAGAGGCCAGGCTTCACTAAAATACTTTTAGGTTGGCCATTGTAGGGGGTTCTGGAGCAGTGGGAATGGCAATTCAGTCTAAAGGTCCATTGAGGTGAAATTTGGGGAGAATAGGCGCAGGGATGGAACTTTAGGAGAACGGGAATCAATTACTTTTCTGTCTGGAGCAAATGGTTATTATACATGGAAACTGATGGCACAACATTGGTTCATAGATGCAAATATAGAAGTGTTAGCTGCACCTGCCCTGCTTTTATTATATTATCTATATCCTTAAAGAACAATATTATATACACACAGAGAATATTTCAGACTCCACTGGGCTAATATATTAAGAGCCTACCGGATTTGTGGCTTTGTTTTGTGGCACATTCTTGGCTTAATCTGCACCTAAAGTGACCATAGAGTTTCTTAATTCTTTTGCTTACTCCATTGTTTTACTAACTGTGTGGAGAGACTGTAATTAAAACTGCCCTGGAACAAGCTATAATAACAGAGTATTGTGTACTTGTACCCATGTCTTTATTAAAATCTGCCATGCATATTAGGGCATAGATGAAGGTGCTGAACATTTCTTTTGTGCTTATTTCAATTCTATGTGTAGAAAGTACCATGCTGCTTCAACAGAGGCACATCTCCACTTCTTGGAAATCTTAGTACAGGTATGGGATCTGTTATCCAGAATTCTCAGGACCTGGGTTTTCCGGATAACGCATCTTTCAGTGATTTGAATCTTCATACCTAAAGTCTACTAGAAAATCATGTAAATATTAAATAAACCCAATAGGCTGTTTTTGCATCCAATACGGATAAATTATATTTTAGTTTGAAGTACATGCTACTGTTTTATTATTACAGAGAAAAATAACCCAAAAAAATTTGGATTATTTGGATAAAATGGAGTCTATGGGAGACAGCCTTTGCAATTCAGAGCATTCCGGATAACGGGTTTCCAGATAATGGATCCCATACCTGTAGTATTTCTACTGCAAATTTATGGTACTGTTCCATGGCTGACTAGGACTAATACATCATTTAAGCCAAGCACTTTGATAACTGCTCACATATATAAATGAAATTACATTCTGCTATACATTAAGACAGGGCCCCGCCGTTTCTAGGCTGTTAAAAAGAAAATTAAAACAAAGTTATGTGCTCTGCTTTAAATAGATGATATCACTTTACTGCTAATGTACTTACGTTTATACCTATAAATACACTCTCACATTCTGCACTGCTCAAGACTTTTCCACAAAGCTCTGGTTATAACCTGTTGTGTGATCTTTACCTGAGCACAGCATGCCCTAATCACCCCTACCCTGTGGGGGGGCTACAGATGACAAACAAAAAAAGAAACTCTGTGACCATGACAACCACACGAGAAAGAAAAAAAATGTTGATAAATAAACTCCCCTGGGCTCTGCTAATGAGTTTTTTTCCCATTGATCACAGAGGCTTGGTTGGATTTTTGGCCACAACAGATATAATTCAGTCACCTACAGAAGAAGTGTTTCTGAGAAATAGATCCACATTTAATAAGAAAAAAAACACATTGATTGCCTACAGCCCCTGTTCTCATCACTACCATGGCTTTACTGCGGCAGATCAATCGTTTTTGTGGATGACAATATCCATTTAAAATGACATCATGACAACAGAAAAGGAGATTTTGTGTACTCACCGTTAAATCTCTTTCTCTTCAGTCACTTGGGACACACAGGGACAGTGGGTATAACTGGTACCACTAGGAGGCAGGACACAACCATAAGAAAAAACGGACTCCTACTGGATATAACCCCAGCCGGCGGAGCTTAGGTTAGTTTGTACCAAAGTCAACAGAAGTACACAAAATCTCCTTTTCTCCAAGTCATCTTGGGGGACACAAGGACCGTGGGGACATACCAAAGCTGTCCCCTGAAGAACCGGGTGGAAGAATGAGGCCTATGTAGAAGTAACCACCGCGGCCTGCAGCACCTTTGTGCCAAAGCGAGGCCGCAAAGGTATCGAAATGATAAAATTTTGAAAAGGAGTGAACTAAAGTCCACGTCGCTGCTGTACATAGCTGTTCAGCTGATGCCTGGTTTCTGTATGCCCAGGATGTACTCACACCCCTAGTGGAATGGGCATTGACTCTGCTTGGCGGAGTCTGACCCCGTGCTGTGATGGCTCTTTGAATAGCATGCTTGATCCAGCAGGATATGGTCTGCTTGGTAGCCAGTGCACCCTGGAGTGGCCCTGAAGGAAGGACCAGCAGTAAATCAGACTAGCGGATGTCTTGAACTCTGTACAGGTGGACCTTTAGAGCCCTTACAGGATCCAGGGTGTGCAATGTTGTTTCCTTCTGGTCAGCTGGTGCAGGACAGAAAGAAGGGAACAACTATTTCCTGGTTCAGATGGAACTCAAAAACATCCTTCGGTAGGAAGGATGGAATAGTGCGAAGGCCATGGTGGAAGACGAGGTAGGGCGATTTGCATGAGAGCGCTGAGCTCTGAGACACGTCTCACTGAAGCAATTCCAGTAGAAAAAACTGTTTTCCAGATGAGCCACTGAAGAGACACTGAGCCTTGTGGTGGTCAAAAGGTGGATGTTGTAGTGCTCGTACACTAGAATGAGGTCCCAGAGGGGGGCTGGAGCCCTTATGGGTGGAGCCACATGAGCTACTCCCTGCATGAATGTCTTGACATCAGAAAACACTGCCAGTCATTTCTGGAAGGTGACCAATAGCGTTAAGATTTGCGACTTGAGGGAACCTAGGGACAGGAGAGGCCTTCTTGCAGCAACACCAGGATGTTTGTTATTATGAATAGTACCCTGAACTATGCCTAGTACACCACTGGCGGTAGGTGGACCAAACTCTGTGATAGGCCCTGGCTGAAACCAGCTTTCGGGCTTTTACGGCCTTGGAGAATCCCTTCTAGGTTAAATTTGGGCCTCAAGAGCGATTCTATTTAGTTTAGGTTTAGGCGGCAAGGTGCCATGGAGAGGTTGAGGAGATCTGTGAACCATGCTCGTCGAGGCCACCTTGGTGCTATTAGAATGAGGGTGTTCTGTTCTGTTGTAACTTCCTGGTGGTTCTGGGTATGAGTGGCAGAGGTGGGAAGGCAAAAGCCAGGCGAAAGGGCTGTCAATGTGTGGGCATTTATGGCCAGTGGATCCCTGTACCGGGCCAGGAAGGCTGGTACCTTTCTGTTGTGCCTGGTTGCCATTAGCTCTACCTCTGGAGTACCCCACCTTTTCGTTATCTCTTGAAAGATTTCTTCCTTCAGTGACCACTTGCCCAGGTCACTGAAGGCCAGGGACTGCCGTCTTAGAAAGTCTGCTACCCAGTTTAACAACCCTGAAATGTATGGCTGACAGGTGGACTTGCTGGGTCTCGGCCTATTGGAAGATGAGCTTTATTTCGTTTAGTGCTCCTCTGATTCTTGTACCGCCCTGGTGGTTGAAGTAAGCCACCGCTGTGGAGTTGCCTGATTGTATCAACACAGCTTGGCCCGACAGGTCTTGCTGCCAATGAAATAGACCTATTCGAGTTGCCCAGATGTCGAGCAAATTGATCTGCAACTGCTTTTCATTCAGTTTCCATTTTCCCTGCGCTGATCTGCCCCCAAGAACTGCTCCCCAGCCGAAGAGGCTTGCATCTGTTGTGCCAGCAGGGTTCCTGTAGGCGGTTTCCCATGGTGAGATGAGTGGTTTGCAAGGGAGGTCCATGTTTGTCGAGATAGCGGATTTTAGTTCCACTGGAGTTCCCTGAGGTGGAACTGGGCAAACTGCTTCTATGGTGGAGACCATGACTAGCAGCACCTTCATGCAGAATCTTGCCATGGGTCGAGGCTTCTGAAGTAGAGTCCTTACTAATGCTTGAAGATTAAGTACCTTCTCCAGAGGGAGGGAGATCCTCTGTGTCTGTGTGTTGAACCTCATGCCTAGAAAGTTCATGGATAGCCTGGGCACCAGAGAGGACTTGTTCAGATTCAGGACCCAGCAGGCTTCTTAGTCAGCACCTGTAACCTCCCAATTCTTAGAGCCTGGTGCACGTACGACGGTTTCTACAATGTATCTGTTCACTCACAATGTTCAAATATTGACTTATTTGCTTAAAATGCCTTTATTGAGACATGGGCTCAGACCCCGATACACTTGGCCAGATTCAGGACCGAGGCTAGTTCCTGTAGTTTGTCCATGGATACCTTAAGCGACCATTGGGCCTCCTGAAGGGATGGTGCATTGATTAATAGGTCGTTCAGGTAAGGAGTGATGGAGATTCCTGCATTGTGAATCTCTGCTGTGGCTGCCGCCATGATTTTGGTAAATACCTGGGGAGTCGATGTGAGGCTGAAGGGGAGGCTTGTGAATTTGAAATGGTGATTTTGGAAAGCAAAATGCAAGTATTTCTCATGTGGAGGGAAAATAGGTACATGCAGATAAGCATCCTTTATGTCGAGGGACATAAGGAATTGCCCTGATTACATCGATGCATTGACCAATCGGAGGGATTCCATTTTGAATTTTTGTGAGCAAATTAATTTGTTCAGTTCTTTTAGGTCTAGAATGGGATGGACTGACCCGTCTTTTTTGGGAACTACGAAGAGGTTTCAGTAGTATCCCTTGAAGCGCTCACCAGGAGGTACAGGGGTGATTACTTCTGCAAGAAGAAGGTTGGAAATTACTTCTTGGAAAGCTGTGCGCTTGCTCGACTCTTGGAGGAGTCTTGACATGAAGAACCTGTGCGGGGTGAGTGATGAGAAGTGGTAAAATTGAGTAACAACCTCGTGAGTCTTGGATGAGTATGACCCGCATGCCAGCAAAATGGTTTATTCTCCCCCCTATTGACGTTGGACCTGGAAGGGTGGCGTCATGCTGAGGTAGTCTTGTCTGTGGTCTTTGAGGTGCACTTTCGGTTTTGCCAGGGAGGTCTTTGCTTGTTTCCAAAGCGCCCTCTGTTTGTAAAAGATTTTCTTGGGGGAAATGACCTCAAACTCTTGGTTTGAGGGCCACAAAAAAACTTTCCCCCAAGGAACAGTGTGCCTTTAGTTGAGGTTGTAGAGTGCTCTTCACTCCTGTGGCCTGACTTATGATCTTGTCAAGGTCGGGACCAAAGAGAAGCTTCCCTTTGAAGGGGATGGAAGTCAGAGACTTCTTAGAGGAAAGGTCAGCTGACCATAACTTCATCCATAAGGACCTACTGCTAGAAACGATGACCTGCTGATAACTTGGGTTGCGTCCAGTGAAGCTTTGCAGATGCAGTCATTCGCTTCCTTGATTTGGGAAGCCCATAGGGAAAGTTCGTGACGCGGATGGCTTGGCTAACCCATGCCACAGCTAGGACAGGGTGAAGGGATGCGCTGGAAGCTGAAAATATGCGCAGTAGGCTCTCTAATTTTTTTAGTTTGGAACCGTTTCTCAAGTTTATCCCATTCTTGCTATATGATGTGATCAAGTTGAGAGTGAGGAGGGAACACTGGTGATGACTTACTGTACCATTTGAAAAGGGTCTTGGAAGACTCAGCCAAGGCCTCCGGTTCTTGGAGGTGAAGGGTCTGCAATACTGACAGGATCAATGAATCTACTGTTTCTGAAGGGAGTCTAGGTGATGACTCCTCGTCATTATCAGAACCAGAGGACAACTTGCCCTCGGAGCTTGTCCAATGACTGGGCCAACTTCGGTATCCCGGTGGCCAATTGAGATGCCCACTCTGGAGTGGAATTCTCTCTGTGTGGAGAAGCTTCTCTGCTGGAGGCTGGAATCTCCCCCTGAGTGGCCTGGTTCCCCTGAGGTGGAGTAGGTTCTGGGGGTTCTGCACTCTGTTGGTGCATTTTGCACTTAAGGGTTCTTTATGTCCAGCGGGCAAGCGTTTGCGGCATTTGGCACAGGCCAAATACTTGACTGAAGCTGAAGGTGCTGCCCTGGAGAAAAGGCTGTCACTGGGCCCTTCAGACATGGTACCGATGGTATTAGTCTGCCAGAGGGATGTCTGTGTGTAGGGAACAAGGTGGCCCCTATAGGAATGAAGACCTGCCACTAACCTGTAGAGCTAGGCAGGAAAGGAGGAGTTGCTGGGTCCTTAACTGTGCCCTGTGATTCCCCTTTGCTCACTGAAAAAACGGAGTGCTATTTGGGCTGTGCAGTGGAACAGCCAGCCCTATGTCCTCCAGATATAAGTGCCTCTGCGCATGCAAAATGGCAGCCAGTCAGGAACGGGATGGGCTTCCAAGACGGTGGCCAGCACTCTGAGAGATGCGCTAGAGATTGCATGAGAATGCCATTCCGATGTGCAGGAATTGTGGCGCCAATTTTAAAAAACAGGCTGCCGCTTCTATGCAGGCTTTCTCCTTAGATTGCACCATAATTCTGCCGGTAGACCCTTGTTGAGGTCAGGTCGAAGCTGCAGTCGGGGAGAGCTGCCCTTCCTTCCCTACCATGTATGCAGGGTTTACCCAGTCTGTAGAGTCAGGGAGAAGGTTGCAGAACCTTCACCTTCCTTCCTTCCTTCCTCAGTGTCTGCCATGGGTGTATTTGAAGGGAGGGGGAAGGGAAGTCAAGGGAGAGTCACCCAGTAGACTTACCTGCACTGGGTAAATGCTATTCCCTCTCTCTCTCTCTCTCTCTCTCTCTCTCTCTCTCTCTCTCTCTCTCTCTGTCTGCCAGACAGCCTGGTCTCCCCCTGCAAGGGAATGGAGATGTCAGTGTGGCTGGATGGTCTGTGCACAGCACCTGAAAACCTTGGAAACAGGTCCCACGTTGGGGGATGCCAATGAGCTCTTTTAACGAGTGTAAAAGTTCAAACAACCCCAGGTGTCAGCCAGTGAAGGAGGAGTCAGTTCTTTCTTATGGTCGTGCCCTGCCTCCTATATGGCACTAGCTATACCCACTGTCCCTGTGTCCCTCAAGATGACTTAATGTTTCATAGAGAAGCAGTACAGTCTGGTATGAGAAAGACAATTAGTACAGAGGTTCCAGCATTGATCTCTGAGACTCTGACCATCAGGGCCGGGCATAGCCCAATTTGGACCATTTTGGTGAAGGCCCCTAGACTTTGTTGCTGATTGGCATGCAATTAGGGCTTCAGTGCCTTTTTTGCAAAAAAAACATACAGATGTCACTGCTGCACTGTAGTGATGGGCAAATTTGTCCAGTTTCGTTTCGCCGCAAAATTCACTAATTTCCAGTGAAATTCACGTAACAAGCTATAAATTAAGGAAACGCGAATTTTGCCGGCGACATTTGGCACACATTAAAGTCAATGGGTGTCCGTTTAATTGTCGTCGAATTTTTGTTTCAAATTCGCTAGTTTATTTGCCAGTGGTGAAACGTGGAAATTCGTAGCAAATTTGCCCCTGGTGAATAAATTCACTACTACACTGATAACAAGGCATTGTACATGAGCAAGCCAGGACACAGGCCCACAATCATATACAGTACATTATAGATTAACAAAAATGTGCAAGTGCCAAAAAAAAAATGTTGCTTACATTCTCTTTTGTTGTTCTTTCTTAATCGCTGCTTTCCTGCTTTCCATTTAGTTTTCTGAGGTAATTTTTCTCCTGCTTTCCTCCGCTGTCCCTTTCTTATTCTTCTTCCAGAATTTCAGTTCTTATGTGCTTCACTGCTCTCAGCCTGAGAGATCCGCTCAGCGCCCCCATCTCCATTGATTTGAATAAGATCTGCTTGTGTGGAGTCACACAGAGTGGAGGTAGGCCTGAAAATGCCTGCTTTGTTCTTAAAAGTCAAAGTAAATTTTATTGTCATCTCAGCAGTATACAAATATACAGTGAGACGAGACGACGTGGCTCCAGCTAGTACATATCACAAAAAGGCACTTAAAAATACACAATAAATATGTAAACATGAAATTTGCAATATATTGGCAGAAATTGGATATATACATGTGTGAACCTTTAGAATTGATGATGTGGTTTGAGCTGTGTCTCGCTATGCAGTCATGTGTCAGCAATGTGTACAACAATGGGCTGAGAACACATCCTTGAGGAGCTCCTGTGCTCAATCTGATGGTGCTGGAAACCTTGTTGCCGATACGAACACACTGAGGCCTCTCTGACAGAAAGTCCAAGATCCAATTGCACAAAGTGGTACTCAATCCCAGCTCTCTTAGTTTCCCACTCAGCTTTTGAGGGATGATGGTATTGAATGCTGAGCTAAAGTCTCACATAACTGTCTTTCTTGTCCAGATGAGTTAGTGAGAGGTGGAGTGCAGATAGGTATCCTCAGTTGACCTGTTTGGCCAATATGCAAATTGTAGTGGGTCCAGTGAGCGGGGGAGGGTGCTCTTGATGTGTGCCATCACAAGTCTCTCGAAGCATTTCATGATGACTGGGTTAGTGCAACAGGGCGGTAGTCATTCAGGCAGGTTACTGAAGATTTCTTTGGCACTGGAATGATGGTGGTGGACTTGAAGCATGTGGGGATGATCATCTGGCTTAGCGATGTGTTGAAAATGTCAGTGAAGACGTCAGCCAGCTGATCAGCACAGTCTCTGAGCACACGACCAGGAATGTTGTCTGGTCCGGCAGCCTTTCGTGGATTGACCTTGGTTAAGGTTCGCCTCACGTCGGCCGCGGGTAGATAGATGACTTGGTCGGTGAGCGGAGGTGTGGCTTTCCTCACAGGCTCTTTGTTTAGTGCATCAAACCGTGCATAGAACTTGTTCAGTTCCTCTGGGAGTGTGGCGTCTTCGTCGCTGCTGCTCCGCGCAGGCTTGTACTGTGTGATAGCCTGAATGTCTTGCCATAAGTTGTGTGAGTCTTTTGAGTTGTCGAAATGCTTTTGAATCTTCAGTGTGTACTCCTGCTTTGCTTGTCGGATGGTTCGAGAGAGGTTGGCCCTGGCTATTTTAAGACATCACCTAAATCTCACCGTCTTCTTCAATCCCCTGACTCATAACGTCTCACTTAGCCCATATGCAGTTAACTAATAACCAGCTCAGTTATCAATCCAAGCCCCTAGTTAAAAGAGCAATTTTCCTCCTCTCGGCCTGTCACAGGCCCAGCTGTCTGAGTTCCCCCAACAGTTAACTGAAATATTGTTGTTCAGCAATATGGTTAAGGGAAAAATTCCACCAGGGTTTGTTAAGGTGGAAAGGGAGGGTTGGGGCTTGTTAATGGTTGTACATAAGTTTTTGTTTGAAAGGCTAATGCACACAACATGCTCAGGACAAAATAACGGTAAGACACCAGAGAGTCGTTATAGTCATAACATGTGCATCATGCTATCCCAATCGGCCAAATAGCTACATAGTGCACTAAAATGGCAGTCAATGTATTATAATGGAATGTACCCAGTTAAACGTAAACTTGTGTTGGATTTCATCAAGCAAAAAAGGCCCACATAGTATTGTTGCAGGAGACCCACCTAGTGGGTAGTAAAACATTAGCGCTAAGAAGACCATGGATTGGCTGGTCAATCCATGCTTCTTACTCTGTATATTCATCAGGAGTATCCATTTTATTACATAAGCAGGTTCCCTTTAAACTTGGTACAGTCCAGTCAGACCCTAAGGGTAGATACATATTTATACACTGCCACATTGGGCAACATGAACAGGCATTGGGCCAATGTATACATCCCCCCGCCATACTCGGAGGAGTGCATCGGAGAATGGGCAAATTTTGTAGCCAGCTATCCACATGCCTTTGTCCTCCTTGCAGGAGACTTCAATACGGTGCTGGACCCGGGGATTGATAGGTTAAGGAGAGTGGGTTCTGGGGTGACAGAAGTTCCTATAAACCTATCCTCCCTTATGGAGGAACTAGATATGGTTGAGGTGTGGAGACTAACGGAGACTAACGCACCCAAATGACAATACTCCTGTTTCTCGGCATCCCACAGTGTACTCTCAATGGTTAGACATGATGTTTTGCAACCCTGCGTTAATCCACAGAGTAACATCTTCAAAATCCTTACCCCGGGGTATCTCAGATCACGCTCCCATGTTAGCAGGGCAAGTGCTAACAGACCCACCTTAGAACCCCAGATGGGCAATAAACCCAATTGGTGGTTTGGGAATTCTTAAAAGCGTACATTAGAGGTACATTAAATGCTCAAATCATAGCCCACAAACAAAATGCTAAAGTGAGTATTAAGGAGCTGGAAGGGTGGCGCAGAAGATGGCGCAAAAGAGCCCCTATGTGCTACTCTGCAAAATTATGCCAAGGTAAATGACAGGAATACTTTTTCCACAGACTTACTAAGGAGGGAGAAAGCATTGAGGGGGGCCAATGGACGGAAGGGGATGTCATTTTGGATGAACTGGGGGTTTAGTTCTCCTTTAAGCATATAAAGGCATTTTAATATATTTGCATTAATATATCTGGAAATCTCAACTTCAAAATGAATTTATAGTATAAACTTGGCTTTTGCCACCCTCTGCCCTCTAACTAGTATTGTTGGCTACAGCTTCCAGCTTTTGTTATTATAGGAAAGCTGGGAGTTGTAGTACAGGAATAGAACATTTGCTTAAGAACCCCAACTCTACAGGTAGCCAGGTATCTGATATATATCAAGCATTACTGCGGTCAATTTCGTCATGTTCCAGACGTTGATTTCTGTAATGGTGGTTGGAATCTTGTTTCCAATTGTTATCTGTAAGACATGAATGAAGAAACTTAAAATAAAGTCAAGGAGTATAAAGATCGACATTGAGTCTAGGACATATGTGACAGATAAAGGACAATGGAATGTCACTATATAAGTTTGGGGCCCTAAGTCAGAGCCGGGCCAGGCCAGTCAGGCTCCCTAGGCAGCCTGTCTGTCCCCGGCGCCGGCTGAGAGCACGCAGGTGAATTGACGCTCGTGCGCGCACATGCCCCTATTGGCCCTCGTGCGCACAATGGAGCACTCATGCACGCAAATGGAACTAGCTCCTGCGCGCATGCACAAAAATGGACCGTGCGCATGCGCAGGAGCGCAATAGGTGAAGAAAATGCCAGCGGCAGTTGGGGAGAGAGGGGACCGGACATGGGGTAGGCGACAGAGAGGTACGTGCCTGGCGCCCCCCCAGCTTTGCACCCTAGGCACATGCCTACTCTGCTTACCCCTAGTTCCGGCCCTGCCCTAAGTAGATCTTGTCGTGGGGCCCAGTTGTGCAATATGTCGGTGGTTCATTATTACTGACCTTGGCTCTCTCTACATGCACATTGAGGAGCGCTGAGCAAAATTCTTCCATCTGTACAGGCTGAGACATCTGGTTCACCAGCAGCACCTGGGAATGGATAGACAAGTTACATTGACCATAGAGCAGAAGGCACCTCCCTTTCCACAAGCAGCCAGAGAAAAAGGTACAAATACATTACCTTCCTAAGCTCAGCAGGGTCAGAAACAAGGTTGAGCCGCTGACACCAGAGGCCGCGTTATCTAATGGGAGCCACTGAAAGGGACAGAGAAACAGAACTCAGCAAGGAAGTCAGGGCACAGGTCAGTCATGCCCAACCCAGAGTTGGCAATTTATGGCTTCTGAATTGATACTTAGAAAGACCCTCATGCTGCGTGGTTAGTTAGCAGAGAATGATGGTAGGTGTTACATGTCTACATACAAACAAGTGCCATTTGTGTGTGATAAAACTAATTAACAATGCAAGAGGGAAGGTGCCACATGAGTTCTGGGTTCCTACTTTTATGTAATTCCATGGAATGGGGCATTCAAGCAACAGGAAGAGCAAAAATATATTTCTAAGGAAAGGGGAGTGGGGACAGGATAAAGGAATCTGAGTAACAGAACATGCAATGATAAGCCCCGGCATATAAATCTCTTAATATATCAAAGTTTGCATATTTCATGGCCTCTTCAATGCTGATTCTGCAGCTAGACAGACAGAAACAAAGATCTTGGTTATAAGGGCAACTGCTTGTTCCAGTTGTGCTATGTATATCTCTGATATGAAATGTGTAATTATGTGCATAAATGTTCTATTGACTTTGGAGTTTTCAATAAAACAGAAATACTGCAGCTCTAACTGTAACAGGAAGAAGTGTTGAAGCAAGAGACACAACTCTGTCTATTAATTGGCTCATGCGACATAACAAGTACAGTTTGTTTGGTGTGTTTGTGAGTACAGTGAATCGTACAATCCCAGGGGGAGGCCCTTATTTTTTAAAATAGCAATTATATATTTGCGATTACCCAATGGCACATACTACTAAATAAGTATGTTATTATGAAAATGGTTCATTTACATGAAGCAGGGTTTTACATATGAGCTGTTTTATGCAAGGTATTTTTATAGAGACCTACATTGTTTGAGGGTAGCTTTCCTTTTAAGGGGTGGTTCACCTTTAAGTTAAAGGAACATTAACACCAAAAAATTAAAGTGTACTAAAGTAATGAAAATATAATGTACTGTTGCCCTGCACTGAAGTGTGTTTGCTTCAGAAGCTCTACTATAGTAAAATATAGTAATATAAACAATCTGCTGTGTAGCCATGGGGGCAGCCATTCAAAGCTAAAAAAAGGAGAAAAGGCACAGGAATCTCAGCAGAAAACAGATAAACTCTATAGTAAACAATGGGATTCTTCAGACTGTATCTGATTTTATTCTATTGTGTGTATCCTGTGCTTGAATAGCTGCCCCCATGGCTACACAGCAGCTTGTTTATATAAACTATAGTTGTGTTTCTAATGCAAACTAACCAGTTTTATTAGTGCAGAGCAACAGTACATTATATAAATTCGTTTAAAACACTTACGTTTTTTGGTGTTATTGTTCCTTTAAGTTATATTTTTTGATACTTTTCATAGTTTTTGAATTGTCTTCTACTTCTGCCTCTTCGGGGGGTCACTGAGCCCAACATCTCAAAAACAAAAGCCCGGCAAGGCTACAATTTTATTGATATTTATACATTTTATTACGAATCTTGCAAATTACGGTCATCATTCCTATCAGTGCCTGGTTACTAGGGTATTTTTGACCCTAGAAACCAGATAGCTGCTAAATAAAAAGCTAAATAACTCAAAAATCACAAATAATAAATGAATACAAATCTAAATTTGTACTTACCGTAATTTCTCTTTCCTTTGGATCCAAGCAGCAGCAGCACCATGAGATTTATTCCACCTTTAAAAGGATAGGACAGTTAACACGTAAAATTTGCATAATCCCATAAATAGCCTCTTAGTAACTCCACCCTTATTGTAATAATCAAGCAACACCAATACTGCAAAACATATTTAATAGGGAGGGTTTCTTTGTGCTGCTGCTTGGATCCAAAGGAAAGAGAAATTACGGTAAGTACAAATTTCGATTTTCCTTTGCATCCTGCCCAGCAGCAGCACCATGAGATATAGTAAGTAAATTCTTAAGAGGGAGGGAGTCCTTTTGAGCTTGCCATTTGCAAGACCTTTCTGCCACATTCCGCTTCTTGAGAAGCCCAGATGTCAAGTTGATAATGCTTCGCAAAAGTATGTAAGCTGCTCCAAGTAACTGCATTGCAAATTTGGCCTGCTGAAACTTGTCTCCTTTCAGCCCAAGAAGTAGCCATGGCTCTGGTAGAATGAGCCTTGACAAATGCTGGAGGTAAAGAACCTGCTGATTTATAGCACAATTCTATAGTGTCCCGTATCCACCTGGCAATTGTGAATTTTGAAGCTCGACATCCTTTTGTTCTTCCAGAAAAGGAAATCAATAGACTCTGTGTTTTCCTGAAGCTTTCTGTTTTTGATAAATACCACTTCAGAATTCTTGCAACATCTTGAGAATGGAGCCTTTTTCCTCTTCAGTTGAAGGGTTTGGAAAAAAGGATGGTAAAATAATTTCCTGATTAATGTTGACCTCTGAAGCAACGTTTGGTTGGAAAGAAGGAACTGTTCTTAACATAACTCTGTCTCTCAGGAACAGTAAGTATGGTTCTATAGATAACGCCCCTATCTTAGAAACTCTTTTTGCCGAGGTGATTGCTAAGAGAAAAGTTACCTTCTTTAACAAGATTTTAATAACCATTTTGTTCTAAGGGCTCAAATGGAGGGTTTCATAACTCATTTAACACCAGGTTCAAATCCAAACTAGGGACCGGATCTTTGAATGGAGGTTGAAGCTAATTCAGAGCTTTCATAAATCATATCACTAAGGGATCTGTTGAGAAAGATACACCTGTGAAAGCTGAAATAGCTGACACATGAGCTCTTAGGGTTCCTGGTTTCAGCCCTTTATTAAACCCTTGTTGAAGGAAGTTTAGTACACCCTGAATTGTGGGTAATGAAGGGTCAATTCCATGATCTGTACACCAAGATTTAAATGTATTTTGTACTCTACCATATGTTCTATTGGAAGAAGGCTTTCTGGAATGAAGCATAGTTTCAATTACTTTCTCTGAGAGACCCAATTGCTTCAATACGGGCCCTTCAAGTTCCAGGACGTCAGGTGAAGTCTTACTTCCCTATAGAGGAATTGACCTTGAGACAACAGGTCTTTGACCTGTGGAAGAATCCAGTAGTCCCTGTGACTCATCTGAATGAGTTAGGAAAACCATGTTCTCTTTGGCCAAAAAGGGATTATTGCTATGACTCTTGCTTGGTCTTCCGTATCTTCCTGAGGACTCTGCTCACCATTGGAAAGGGGGGAAAGATGTTGCATCCAGTGTTTCTGGAGCACCCTGTTTAAAAAGGGAGTGGAACCTTGGAAGTTTGGTATTCTTCCTCGATGCAGTCAGGTCTATTTGAGGACATCCAAATCTCTTCACAATCCAGCAAAACACCTGTGGTTTCAGAGACCATTCTCCCGGCAGAGGCAAATACCTGCTTCCCAAACGTTGTTCACTCCCTTTATGTGAATTGCTGAAATCTGATACAGAAAAGTTTCTGCCCAATGTAAAATGTTCATGGCTTCTTTTAGTAGCAAGGGGGACCTGGTTGCCCTGCACTGGTAAAACTAATCTGTTTGTTTCAGAAACACTACTATAGTTCATATAAAACGAATCTGTTTGTTTCAGAAACACTACTATAGTTCATATAAACAAGCTGCTGGTAAGCAATAGTGGATAACAAATAACACCATTAGACAGACAGAGCTTATTTGCTATCTGATGTGTAACCTGAGCCTTTTCTCCTTTTAATGGCTGCCCCCATTGCTACACAGCTGCTTATTTTTATAAACAATAGTAGTGTTTCTTAAGCAAACATAGCAGTTTTACCAGTGCAGGGCAACACTGCATTATATTTTCATTACTTTAAAACACTTTTATTTTTTGACGTTACTGTTCCTTTAAGCTTTAAGCATTTGTTCCTATGTAGGCTTTAGGATTACTTAGAAAGCTATCCCATTCAAAATGTTTATTCTGAAAAAGATAAGATGTAAGTATGAAGTTGGTACTCCATCTGCAGGACACAAAAAGCTATTACAGATACATATAGCATGTATGGTAGTTTCTTGTCCTCTGTTCCCATAAAACTATAGCAGTGTGACGGTTATCTCAATTTTTCTAGATATCAGTTACCTTGTTATGAGCTAAAGGGGCCCAGAATGAAGGCCAGTGAAGGTGATATATGGGATGAGTGTTGAGTCCTGGGTACCGCTGGAACTATAGCAGGGTGACTGTTAACCCAATGTTTCTATATATCTGTAACCTTGTTATGAGCTAAGGGGGTCCAGCCTGAAGGCCAGTTAGGATGAGATTTGGGGTGAGTGCTTATTTGTGCCCTGGGTACTCCTGGAATTATAGCAGAGTGACTGTTACCCCAATGTTTCTATATATCTGTAACCTTATGAGCTAAGGGGGCCAAGTCTGAAGACCAGTTAGGGTGAGATTTGGGGCGAGTGCTTATTTGTGATTTGGGTACCCCTGGAACTATAGCAGGGTGACTGTTACCCCAATGTTTCTATATATCTGTAACCTTGTTATGAGCTAAGGGGGCCCAGCCTGAAGGCCAGTTAGGGTGAGATTTGGGGTGAGTGTTTATTTGTGCCCTGGGTACCCCTGGAACTATAGAAGGGTGACTGTTACCACAATGTTTCTATATATCTGTAACCTTGTTATGAGCTAAGGAGGCCCAGCCTGAAGGCTATTTAGGGTGAAATTTGTGGGTGAGTGCTTATTTGTGCCCTGGGTACCCCCTGGAACTATAACAGGGTGACTGTTACCCCAATGTTTGAATATATCTGTAACCCTGTTATGAACTAAGGGAGCCCAGCCTGAAGGCCAGTTAGAGTGAGATTTGGAGTGAGTGCGTATTTGTGCCCTGGGTACCATTGGACCTATAGCAGGATGGCTGTTACCCCAATGTTTCAATGTTTTTAAGTCCATGAACTATGCTGGATGATAGCAAATTGTAGGAATGCAATGAAAACACACGGTTATGTTCAGGCAAGTAGTGTTTAGTAGGTCTATATACACACAAATTAATATTTTTGTACATAACTATATACAGGTTTCATACAGAGAAAAATCAGCCTTATGCAGATGTATCAAACAGCTTCTCGATCATCTCGCCAACCTGATCCACAGAATATTTGATGTACTTCTCTGGGTTCTTGGTAAAGTTTACCCCAGTGCCATATCTGTAGGGTAAAAAGATGAGAAAGAAGAAACTTATGTTAGACAAAGACAAGAAGTGGTTGCTGAATTTTAAAAAGATGGTTATTTTAAATAATAACCAGCAAAAACGCTACCTTTGGCTCTACCACATAATTATTCTGCAATATCAAGTTGTGGAACTACTACGGGAGCAGGGGGTGTGACTGTCCTAGTACCATATCCTGGACACCTACTGCACCCAGAAATTCTGCCAAGTACTGCTTGGCTTGTATCTCCAAGCCGATTGTGGAGGGACCTAGTGTAAAGGTGGGGCACATATTTTGCCCCAGGCCCTAAAACTCTTTCATTACCCCCATTTGCAATGTCACGGGTGTAGGAAACACGAGAGGGGACTTTTGGCCACAGCCTTAATGCTCAGTACTATGTGTTTCTTACTTTTGCAGAAAGGCTCCATATGCTTCCAGAACAATGCTCTTCTGTACCTGGCGGATGTGCTCGCGCTGACGCTTGTCAGGAATAGCCCATGATTTCTGGATCTTGCAGAGCTCCTCCAGATTCTCATTGAAACTCTAAGTATAAACGAAAAAGGTAAGACCAGGATATGTCAACTTAAGTGGGAAGATCACCTGAAAGGGGTGATTAACCTTAAAGATTACTTTTTGCATGTTCTAGAATGACAAATTCTTAGCAACTTTTCAATTGGTCTTAATTTATTTCAGTTTTTTTTAAACTTTTAGCTTTCAAATGGGGTGTTATTGCTCTGTAAGGCTACAATTACATTGTAATTATTACTATTTATCACCTATTTTTAAACTAAAGGACTCTCTTCTCCTGTATTCCAATAACCCATTTAAACCTCCACCTGGTTGTTAGAGTAATTTAGACCAACAGCATACAAAATTGAGGTATTGGGCACTCAGAAGAATTCCACAAAGGCCCCAAAGTTTGTTTCAGAATATTACTCTCTACATCATACCTGTACTATCAGTTCATTAAAATGTGAACAATCCCTTTAATAGTAACTTTTTGTTTGCCAAGAAATATAAGAAAAATGTATTGTCAAAACCACTCTGCTTCCTGTTTGAGAACATCTAATTTTTATGGTTTGTTATATTGTCTAGCCATTCAAGCAGGGGAATAAGGAAAAAGGGCACGTTACATAGCATATAACAGTTAAACCCTGTCAAATAAAATGGTGTTTTATCCATTACCTGCTATGTAACCTGTGCTTTTTCTCCTTTTTTCCAGCTTGAATGGCTGCCCCCATGGCTACACAGCAGCTTGTTTATATAAACAAGCAAACAGACACTTTTACCAGTGCAGAACAACACTAAATTATATTTGAATTACTTTGATACAATTTAAGTTTTTGGTGTTACTGTTCCTTTAAAACGGAGTAGTTGGAGTCGGAGGTACCATAAACTGAGGAGTCCATGGATATATGTACCGACTCCACAGCCCTGTTCACATGCTTGCAAGCCTTTGCTCTGGTGCAGGCATAGTAGAGTGTAAGAGTATAAGGCTTGCTGATGAGCAGACAAGGCAGATGAGTCTTGCATTGATGCTACTGTGCATTCATCAAGCCAGAGGTTTTTTGGGGGTAAAGGAGATAGGGTATAAAGTCTTCCACATATAAGAATAAAGATGTCTTTCATAAATATGATTTTGAAGATTTGGTTGTCCTTTCAGACATTCTCTGTAAAGCTTTGTATAACAGACTAGAAAGCAGGAACATAAAGTAATCTGCGGCATATGAGTTTCACGATACATTCATGCCTCCCACCTCCTTCTTACCTTAAATCGCTCTTTTATTATCTGCCGTTCTTTATCTTTTAACTGTGAGGAGACAGAGAACAAGGAGTGCATGTTATAATGTAATGTGGCTCAGATCAAACAAACACAATTGTTTGTGTATCTCCCTTTGAACCCTCTCCTGCATTCAAGCAAACCATTCTCGTCTCCCTGTATTGCCTTTCACCTACAGTCAGGCCTCTCTTCTACACTCCTGTCCTCCTTTCACACTAACTGACCGTAGCACAAACCCTTCTATCACAGACAATGGTGTAACTACAGAGTAAGCAGGCCTCTGCAGTCCTGGACCCCTTTTCCTATCTAGTTTTAGTGTGGTGTCATAAGCAATGGGGAGGGTTGCCGTGAGTGCAGGGTTGCAGGCCGCTTAAAAGATTTTGTTTGGGGGGGGGGGGGGTTGAGGGGCAGTGTCATGCAGTTACGCCACGTGGCATTTCTTTTGCCAGCAGAGATACACCACCACTGCCTCATGACAGAGCAGCATTGACAAACATTGCATCTGCCTACTTGTGGCCAGATTTGCCCAAACACGTTTTAAAGAGAAAACACACTCAGTGTGAGCAGCTACAGACAGATGCCATGCCGGCCAGTACAACACAACAAGACAGATGGCAGCAGATTGGGGTTTTATTTGTCTTCAGTGAGGCAGCTTGGTAGAAGGTTGTGTAATGTAATTTCTAAAAATCTAAGCCTCATCCACTATTCTGAATCGGTGGGCCAGATCTGGTTTATCTTAGAATTTAGCCCCTGAGCTAACAAGCAGATCATATGCAGGGAATGTACAGACTCGCTGCCCCATGGTCTAATACAGTCCTTGACTGTAAGGGATCTTCCAGCCTGCCTGACTTGTATAATACTGTGACTGTAGTTACTAAATAATCCCTCATTCATTTTACAAATGATTGTCACCTTGGCCCCTTGTATTACAGGCATATTCCGGTCAGCCAATGATTCTGTCACCTTCAACCAGCTGTAAAAAGAAAAAAAGACAAAGCCACAGACATTTCAGCACCATTTGGATGTGCGGAAACTTATCACAGAGATGAAATACCTGGCCTTCCAACCACCTGCAGTATATATAGTAACGTGATATTTTCCAAGGACTCTGGATCACAGGACTAGAGCTGTATCCAGTAGGCTTGTACATATGCAGTTTACAGTTGACTGCAGTCAACAATTAATACCAAGAAAGTATATAAAAAAATAAAAAAAACAATAACCTGCGCTGGTATAGCTGTATCTGCTGCTCTATGTGATACCGGTAGGTTTCATCGGGTTCTTTCTGGGTCACAGAAACCAACTGCAGTAGCTCCGACCTGAAAGAATGGTAGACACAAAGGGGGAAATTTAATAGAGGGTTAAAATCTGTGAAGTATTTTCCCCAAAAAATGGAAAATTGCCACAACATGGCCGGAATTAGCAAATTAACTTTTGCACTGGGGAATATTCTCTTTGCAGTGGGGAACATTCAGCTCTTTTCATCTATGTAAATCTGTGAATATTTACCAATTGACAAGAATGAATTATCACCAAGGTTCCAGATGGTGAACAACCATTATAAGAATTTATCTATGGCAGCTCTGTCCAACTGGCAGCCCCAGACCCCCTTGTGTGGCCCCCCACATAAAAGTCTGCCTGCTGTGACTGTTAACTTTGTATAAGCTTTAAAAGGTATCCGTAATGAGTTTAACTAGCCCCTGCATTGTTATCTCCCAACTACATTTTTATGGGTACAGTGACTACAGAATTCACATAGTGAATCACCAGTACAACTACAATCCACCCGTAAAAAAAAATCGGATGTTAAGTCAGAAAACAGAAATTGTGCTGTAAGCTGAATAAACATGGCCATATCCTTAAAAGTCACCAAAAAAAAAAACAAACAAATTTTTCCCAGACTGCCCACCTTGTCTAACTCATACCATAAATGAATCAGACAAACACTTCACAGCCCAACCTTCCCACATCCTTACTTCTCCAGAGACTTGAGTATATAGTTGAAATTGTTGTGCAAGAAGATGGCTTTTAAGGCTGGATCTTCATATGTCTTGACCCTGTGTGTAAGCTTCAGCTGTAGGTTCCCCAGAACCTTACCTAGGCGAGAGTACCAAGAGAGCTTAGCAATGCCGAAAGCGATCAAGAGGGATAGCAGCTGATAACAGAATGTGTTAAAGAAAACAGAAGATATGGAGTTTTCAAAGAATCAAAGTGGGCAAATGGGCACAAAGGTGTCCGATAAGTAAAAGTGATACGGAGATCTTCTACCGACAATGCATATACTGCTTCTCACTGATCCAGGAGAATAAGCTATGCCTGATCTTTGTTTTGGTTTTGTTTCACACACCTGCTGTCTGAGCACACATCTCCTAGCTGGTATCAGTTGACAGGTGGGTAATGTGTGTCTCTTATTGGACTGGGTGCCACTGCAAACATAGCCTCCACCTGCCTTAGCTGCTGACAATAATAATAATAATAGCAGACACCATCAAGGAATCCCTTAACAATTACCTTGTGCACAGAGACTCCATGCATCCCATGTCCCCTACTTACAGATATAGGTGCTGAGCAGGCGGCGGTTGAACTCAGAGTTATAACTGCTGGCTGTAGAACTGGTCTCTGCAAGGAACAAGACAGAGGGTGGGAATTACTCTGGTGCCTTTTCATACCACCCCTCTTCTCCTACTGCCAGTGGAGACGCCTGGCCAATGTGCATTTATTGAAATCCATTCAAAATATATGTGTCTGCTTTATAAAATCTATATGTGAAAAAACGTAATAACATCCACTACAGTTTTATAGCAAGGACTATGTAAGTATGTCAATTTAATCTGTATGTTTTATGTATGAACCCTAGTGTTGTACAGCACTGCAGTACAGTGGGCCGAGCCTCAGAAGGCAGTTCTTTTGGGCTAATGAAACAAAGTCTATATGACATGTTTGTCCCCATTCCCCAAGGGCAATGGCACACAAGGAAATTAGTCGCCTGCGATAAATCCTCTTCTGTGGGTGACTAATCTTAATCAAATGCTTCCCCACTGATGATAATGTAAATCTCAGCTTTGTTTTACCGAAGTGGCTTGAAATTTCCTTGAGAGGTAACTTCAGATAAGTGCTGCTATGTTTTACCATAAAGAACAGAGATTAGGGAGCACCGACCATCAAGTGTAAGAGATGGTGTGCAGGGTCAGGTATAGTAAATATATATCAGACAAACAAAAAGGAAAGAACTGGCCCATATGACTGCACCTTCCCATCTATAACATCCTAACACTCACGTGTATTGGTTACATAAAACGTAACTTTTAATAACTTTGTTAAAACAATTGTCCAGTATTTACAATTTAAAAAATAGGGTAGTAACAGGACAGCGGATCGACAAGACTTGCTGGCTTTAGTAATTTTCACCAAGGCATACTGAGAATGCAATTGATCAACCTCGACAGATGGCTAAATGACTTGCCTTTGTGATAAATGCATATCTGAATAACCAATAGTATCAACCATGTTGCCTCTTGTGGATCAGCCGTCCTGTTGATTTATCGTGGGTGACTAATCGAGTATGTCATTGCCCCAACAGGGTCTCACATAAAGGAGAAGCCTCTTGATAACTGCAAACCATCAGTGGTATTCTATTGCCATCTGATGTATATTTATATTTCTCAGCCTTTTACGCCTGGACTGTTGTCTATATATCACAATGAAATTTTACATGATAGGCCAAAAGTATCCAGCTAGGTAAATTTATATGTGATCCTTCTAGTTAAACTCAGACAAATGAAAGTTGGTATAGATTTAATCAAATTCACTTTTCCTAATGTTCTGCATGTAAATAATATTTCATATAGATTTAGGGCAGATAGCATTGAAAGCTCTAGGAATGCTGTTTGGCTTACCTCTAGGATCGATAGGAATATTGTAAGTGTTCCCAAGAACTATTGTAAAGAAGAGGGGGAGAAAGTACGAACGGAACAGAGGAATAGGCAAAATGAGAAGCAGGGAAGGAATAAAATAAGGGGGAGTGTGAAAAGAAAGGGTAATAAAGTAAAAGAGAGGGAAGGAATAATAAAAATAAGGTAAAGATAGAAAACAGGATAAAAATAATGGGTGAGGGGAAAGGATACAAAAAAGGAAGGGTAATAAAGAAGCAAGGAGGGGTTGTGTATAGCAAGAGATAAGGGGGGGATAAGTTTGGGGGGGGGGCAATCAAGTAAGCATGGAGGGGACCAGGATCCAGAAAGAGAAGAGAGGAAATAGTAGATCAGTTTAGTACAGTAAAAAAAGAAGAACAAAGTTAAAGAAAAACATTTCAGTTGGAATATGAAGGTGAGAGGGAGATACAAGAGCAAGACTTATAAACAGGGAGTAAAAGAGAGGCAAGGAAAATTTGAAAGCAGAGAGAAAGGAGAGAAGGGAAAGAGCAGATTATATATAAAATGGCGAAGGGGAAAGTAGCTGGAATGAGAGGAAAGGGGAGAATGACATCATGCAGAAAGTGAGTGGAAATTCTTCACTGGAAGAACATGGATACCAAATTCTGGGGTTTTCCTTTTTGGGAGCCTTGAAATGGATATTGGTGGCTGTAGCAAGCAAAGAGGCCATAGGATTCAGAAATACCTTGGGAAGCAAGCATGGCTCCTGCCGTCTCCTGAAATTCTAGCAGCTGCTGCAAAAACAGGATGGCCTGCATAGGGAGTAGAGCGTTTATTTTAGCTGGGGCAGACCTATCATAAACACAAGATTCTACCAACCTGCCACAGCATTCTGCATGCACAAACCTGAATATACGATGAATCACATCCATGGCACAATGGCAAGCACACAATGCTCAATTAAACACACAGACTTATTCAGTAACATAATGGCCATAGAACTCACGTTGCTGGTGATCTCATGAACTGTGCCATCTTTTGACACATTGGTCTCCTTTTGTTCATTCTGGATAAGAAAGACAAAGCTAATAAAATCTACGAGTACCCCTGAACTGTTTTACTCCCCAGTAAGTGCCCATTACCTTGATACCATCAGCAAAATCCTCTAAAGCCTTGGCACCAGTTGTCTCTATTGAGGTGATGAGGTTTGGCAGCTTGTTTTTTGTGCTAGCGGCAGTGCCCTAAATAGATTGGGGAATGGGTCAGACAGGGTGCATGATGTTTATGGAAACCTCCACAAGCATCAAACACTTACCTGGAGAACCTTGTCAAACTCAGGCTTTGTAAGTTTAAGGTGCCTTAGGATGGGGAAGATACTGAGGACGGAAGTGAAATCATGTCTGGCATTGGCTTTCTTAGCAGCTGATACAATATTCTCACCCTCCTGAATGAGGTTATCCAAGGTCTCCTAAAATAAGGAACAAATAGATCAGGACTGAGCAGATCTCTGATGCACAGATACTTATAGTCACACTCATATTCTTGTAAGAGGGTGGTAGAATAATGGCAATAATAGACCTGGATGAGTGAATCAAAAGTCTTCTTTTGGTGGTGCTCAGGTATAATATACATAAGCAACTGGTATTCGCTCTGCGCTAGCCTCACAAATGCGCTGATGCAATAGATGTAGGTGTCAGTCTCCAGATCAAGAGCATCTTCCTTCCCTGGAAAGGATATAGATCTTCACTATCACGTAGTTAATGGATTACAGTGGAGATGGCTAAAAACATTATGAAGACCTTTGATAAAACTTAAAAGAATTTCACTGCCATGGGACCCCCTATATCCCAGAGGACCAAGTACTCACCAGAGGCCGGGCCGTGTTTCTCTCCCACGGTCTCTCCGTGGTATCGGCCACGTGAATCTTGCTCATGACCTGCTCAACGTGGAGGCAGGGGACAGGGTTATACGGCACGTCTTGAAAACGCCCGGCCCAATGAAAGGGGCTGTCCGGTGTCCGAACAAGTGGGGAGGGGATTTCAGGACAACTGGGAATGTCAATCACCGACTTTCCCGTTACATTATATAGCCAGTGTTATCAACATAATCCCACAGGCTACATTCTTCTGTAAAATCCTTCCAGATTATTTGTCATTCTCCCATGTCAGGGCTAATAATTTGACAGGGAGTGTTCTTAATTGACTTTTCAGTGTCATTTTACAGAAGGATACAGCCAGTTTTATTCTCTACACCATGACTCAGTTCCTATCTGGTCTGGTTTTAAATCTCTGTAAAGGAGTTCCAGATTGAAGAATTAAAGCCAGATTAGTTTCTGATACCCAATCACCAAGTGGAGGAACATGCAAATTACCTTCAAGAACTCCAAGACTGGACCCTCCCTTTTTCCCATCCAGCCCGTGCTGCGAGTATTGTTTAAGGAGGTTCTGAGCCTTGCGGATAGTGCCTGTCACCAAGAGGAGAGTGGGAAGGAGAAAAGAGGGAGACAAGACCTTGGAAAGTGAGCAGGAAGACCCCACATACACCAGAGAACAGAAATGGACAACCACCCTTCAGTACAGGAAGATATTCACCCCATGTAGCCTGCCCAAGCAGTTAATGATTCTGCAGCACCCACCATCATCATGCTGGGAAAAATCAAAGACGGCCTCTATGGCACAGCATAAGCTAGACAATATTATATTCTGGGGCTAACTGCAAAAAAGGCATAAATAATGTGGGACAGTTATTTATATGTTTGTAAAACGGATAAATCTATAGGCCAGTGGCAAAATTCCACAGCAGGCAAGTGTACCAACTGGATCACAAAATGTACACACATAATAACAAGGTGGAAGCCTATGAGAATTTGGGAGGCCTCTAAATGGATTTCCCAGCATGCAATGATTGGAAAAAAAAAGAGACAAAGACCAAATCATGTTACTGTCATACAGCTAGTTCACCAGTTAATAAAAGGCAATCTCTTCCCACCCACTAGCCTCGGACACTCGGAAAAGCCTGGTATCAGGGTAGGCGACAGGCTGGCAAAACAAGGGTTAACATGTCATAAGAACACTTTTCAAACAATTTAAAAGATACAGCAATGAAATAAATGACAGGGCAGCGATGCAACGTAACCCTTGGGTACTGAGGAAGGACAAATTCCGGAAAAAAAAAAAAAAAAGCATTTTAAAGGGAAGAAGACAACACAGACAGTGATCTAAATAGGAAAGCTTGCTAAATAATTTGTGTTTACAAGTGTCTCGTGCACATTGCAGAAGCCTGCACACTGACATGCCGCATGTTTTGGTTAGTATCATCACTGCACACTCGCAGAAAAGCTTTTACTTTGTACTACCTGGTACGAAGACTGTAATCAGGACATAAGAGAGAGGAAATAGACATCTATCAATACAATAAACCAACCACAAGTTACAAGCAGTAAATGCCATCACCTGTGTAATATATTTAAGTATATGATTACAAAGATTGCTCATCTATCACGGGTGGGGGACCCCAGAAAGAAACACTAGTCAAACCAGAAACCCTAAATTCTACTTAAAGGAAAACTATACCCCCCAAACAATGTAGGCCTCTATAAAAAGATATTGCATAAAACAGCTCCTATGTAAAACCCTGCTTAATGTAAATAAACCATGTTCATAATAATAATATTCTTTTTTAGTAGTGCCATTGGGTAATCATAAACAGAAAATTGCCATTTTAAAAAATAAGGGCCGCCCCTGGGATTGTACAATTCACTGTGCACACAAACACACCAAACAAACCATACTTTTTAGGTCACATGAGCCAATTAACAGACAGAACAGAGTTCTGTCTTTTGCTTCCACACTTCTTCCTGTTACAGTTAGAGCTGTGTTATTTTTGGTCAGGTGATCTCAGAGGCAGCACACAGACTATCATGAAATGGTGGTTCAAGACAAGACATGTAAAAGGGCAGTTTTTACTTAAATATATATTCCAGTTTGGTAAGATTCTCTCATATGCCACTTAATTTGATGTAATCTGTTGCTTAAGTATTCATTTTGGGGGTATAGTTTTCCTTTAATAAATACTAATAAATCAGGGTCACACCACAGGTAAGCATAATAAAAGGCTATTCTTCCTTGTGTATATGTATATTTATTAACATGAGCGGGAGGGTATATACATACACGCCTTCTCCATGTATTTGTATTCATACATATGGATGGAAGCTGAAATATTTCTCATTCCCAGTATAAAGAAATGGCTTGGGTGCTTAGTCTTGCTCCAAAATAAAATTGGTTGGTACACTAATTTGAATGATAGGGAAAAGCATTTACCCCTAACCCAACTAGGTGATGTTGATATTAGCATTGCACTCTCAGACCCCACATCTGACCTGGCCTTTTGGCTGGTTTCTTAGTGGGGGTGTCCTTCCTTTTGTTCTGGACAGCAGGAGAGTAGGTTATGCCAGAGGAGGAGCTGTTTTTACGTAGATGATCCTTTAAGCCTTTAATGGAGCGGTCCAGCTGGCTAGAGCGGATCTGGTAGTAGACATTCATGAAATCTGCAACATGGACAGCAATTGTTAGGAAGATGGAACGAAAAGCAGTGAATGAAGTGAAAATGAGTGGAAGGAAACTTAAATAGAAAGTGGAATTGTAGATGTAGAGCAGTCAGACATTTTAGAGATTTGTTTTCACTGGTTCAAAGGTAAAGATCTGCTGTTGTAAGAGTGATCCATCTCCTCACCTTGGTTCCTCCCATACTCCACCAGCCATTTAGAGATGCGTATAACATCCTGCAGGATCCCCTCAGGGAGATGTTCTAGAACAGTTTCCTCTTGGCCCTCCATTTCCTCCTCAGTTCCAATTAGGTCTAGAATGAGGATGGGGGGCACTGGTTTGCTGTACCTCTGCAGGAGACTACGGAACTCAGTGTCCAAAGACTCCTTTCCCCTCTCAAACAGGGACTTCTGCAAAAATACAGTCACAAAGAAATTTCTGATTATTATAAAACAGTTTCATGGTAAAGGTTCTGAGCAAATGAAGGGACAGTTCCTGCAGAATTAAACGTAGTGCAGGGGAATACCTATGTTGACATAGTCCTATGGTATCTCTATAGCAACTGTTTGATGTCACAGCACTGCTATCCGATAATCTCCCACTAAAGAGGAGAGAGCATTGCTACTTTGATTTTTATCAAGATGCCAGATACAGCGGTCATGTGCAATTGGGCTTTTGAGGGATTCAACCAGAATCTATATAGTTTATGGGTGGACTTTATAATCCCAAAGTAAAAGCCAAGGTTTTAGAAAATGGATTACAGTCCCCTATTTTTCTGCAGAGTGTTCATAGGCGGCCACGCTAACAAGATGGGAGAATGCACAGGGTTGACAGAGACCAAAATTATATGCTATAAATGTATTAAGCAGGGTATATATGGTAAGATCTGCTCGTCTGGCAAGTTCAAGAGGAAAAACAACAATCAACCATGGTAATCAAAGAACTAACCACTCTGTTTAACTCAGGACTGTCTGGGTTATTGTCTTGAAAATATTCCACGGCCTTCTGGATTTTTGCAATGCAGCTCAGGTATTCCTCTAGCCTTCCTGAGGGTCTGAAAGAAAATATACATCTAATGCATATCATCTCTCTACCAGGTATGGACAGCTTTTACTTGCCCAGAAATTGCAGAACAACAACCGCCAGCATCTCTCATCTCTGTGCTGCAGTTCTGCAACATCGGGAGTTTCAAAACGCGTGCCATACAAAGCAAAGGCAACATCAGTTGTATTATACAAACTCAGGCTTATATCATTTACCCTTCTCTGATGACACGCTCAGTTTCCGTGGCAACATGGTAGTAGCTGATAACATGGTCCAAGCAGGACAGGGTACGATCTACATTTTCCTGCAGGCGCTGCAGGGTCTCTGTTTGTTTGTGCACAGGGATAATGGAATTCTCTAGTTTCATTAGCCGGCTCTCAAAAGAGGACAGGATGGAGACCTGCATGAGAGAAGGGAATAAAGACACAAGTAGCTCATTGGGTTGACAGATATGCCTTGTAGTCCTGAGTTCGAATACAGATGGTTCAGTATCTGCAAGGAGTATTTATGTTCTCTCTTTGCCAGTTTTTTTCCATTTCCTCTAAAAACTAAAAATACAAGCAGGGTAACTGGCTCCTGATAAAATTGGTCCTTGCGAGTGTGAATGTGATAGGGACCATAGCTTGTAAGCTGGGGCCTAAATTGATGTAAATAATGTAAAATCGTTGTATAGCAATGCACAAAATATATATCTCAATAACAGATAATACTGAAGTAATAAAGAAGATGCACTAATACTGCCAGTATGTTATAGGCAATGTTCCTTCTAAGCTCTGCACTTGTGCGTGCGCACAACTTTTAAGGCCAGCGCACAAAACATATTGCGGTGCACACAAAGGGGCAAATGTAAAAACAGTTTGCAATTGCAAAATTTTATGACACACTCAATCGCTATCCGACAGTTGCATGAGGGGCAAAGTGTTCACAAAGGCAATATTTTTCACATTCGGAACAGTATTGGGGTTGGCGATGGATATTACATTCCCCAAAAGAATTCTGTGTGAAAACATAAAATTTAACATTCTGTTTTTTTTTTGCACACATAAAAGAAAGGGAATTAGAGGGAACGCTGGTTCGAGAATATGTTAATGTAATTACAGACTCATAGGTTGCACAGAGCCAGCTGCGGATATATATGTTGCCATTCTTATGTTAACGAATGGGTATGGTCAGTAATGTTTATCTATTCCATCAGCAGCTATAGTCTAAGGGGTAGTCCACACGAGGAGATTCGGGGAGATTTTGTCGCCTGGCGACTAATCGCCTTGTCTCTTGAGCAACTATCTCCCCGAACTGCCTCCCCATAGGCTACAATGAAAAGTCGCCTGTGATAATGAACACACGGCGATGCGTTTTCAATAGTCCCCAAAGTCGCCTCAGTGAGGCAACTTCGGGCGACTATAGAAAACGCATTGCCGCGTTCGGGGCGTTAGTCGCTCAAAAGACGAGGCGATTAGTCGCCAGGCGACAAAATCTCCTCGTGTGACCCTTATTCCATATATCAGCCAGCCACAATCATCTTGGTGGATTCACTTACACAAACCACTGCCCAGGCACATTTATTTCATGACAATATTCAGGCACAGCTTCCTATTAATAACTAAACACAAACCATATTGTTTGTCAGCTGATCACTCTTCTCCAGGCTCTCCTTGATAAAGGATAGGGTTTCCTCCTCCTGCAAAACAAGAGGATTAAGCAAAATGTGAAATGGGCTGTGTGACATGTAAAACTACAGGCAATTCCCAACTATTAAACCGTGTCAGTGAATTTTAGCAAAGCTGTTTATTCCTGTATTGATGATATATATATATATATTTTCATTTAAAACTCCTTATATTTAGATTCTGGCAAGAGCGGCTTGTTTACTGAATTCACCTGCTTGAGCTTCTCCTCTATGGTTTTCTTCCTGGCGGAGCTGTCCTCCGAAGGGATCATCTTTTTTTATTTTTTTTGTGTAATAAATTATAGCTAATATTACTATATTTTAGGTCTAACGCCACCGCCCCTTTCGGTCGCTGCTATTTCCGAGTTGCTAATAGGCCTCGGGTGACGTCAGGATCACGTGACGCGGGACTGTCTCTAACACGTGACAATCGGCGCCTTCTGCGAGTGGCTATGAAAGATAATAGGCGTGAGTGCTGTTAGTTCCAAGGTAGCGACTAGTTCCTGCTAGTGATGTTGCAGGACGTCGTCGTCACGTGGTATATTTAAAACTAAAATGGGAACGCTGGGCTTGTAGAACTGAAGTATCAGTGTGTTATGGTTAGTGTCTCGTTTTATTTTTGGAGCGTTTGGTCAGTTTGTCGTCTGCAATGCATTATTTTGGCATTGACTGCTGGGGGAGAGGGATGAAACCTGTATCTGGAATGCTGACTGCTGCATTGGAGGGTAGCTGAAGGGTGTATGGGAGTTGCTGAGAGCTGTTCTGGGGGGATTGCAGAGGGCTGTATGGAAGTTTCAGCCCATGAAGTAGCCATTACTCATTACAATGAGCTTTGACAAAAACCGGAGGTGATACGGAATGCATTTTAGGACATCACCAGGAGAACACGTGCTCCTGCATGTGCACTCCTAACAAAGAAGTATTCCTCAGCCCTCATTACAAAAGGCCTCCCTCCTCAGCACTCATTATAAAAACCCTCCCTCCTCAGCACTCATTACAAAAGCTCTCCGTCCTCAGCCCTCATTACAAAAGCCCTCCCTCCTCAGACTTAATTACAAAAGCCCTCCCTCCTCAGACCTCATTACAAAAGGTCTCCGTCCTCCACTCTCGTTACAAAAGCTCTACGTTTTCAGCTCTCAGCCCTCCCTCATCAGCTCTCGGCCCTCCCTCATCAGCTATCATCCCTCCCTCCTCAGCTATCATCCTGGCTTTCGAGCTGAGGTCTCAGCACGGAGGGATGAGGAGGGACGGCTGAGAGCTGACAAGGGCGGGCTGAGGACAAAGAGCTTTTGTAATGAGGACTGAAGAGGGAGAGCCGAGGAGGGAGGGCTGAGGTATGAGCCACGAGGGGCTCAACGTGGGCAGCATGGAGGTGTGACTGCAGCCTCTTTGGATAAGTGAGTAAAATAAGAGATGAGTCTGCATACTTCTTTGTTAGGAGAGCGCATGCAGGAGCGTGTGTTCTCCTGATGATGTCCTAAAATGCTTCCCGTAAGGTGAGGCTCCTGCTACTTTGTAGCATAATTGTATCGTATCCACCTAGCAATTGTGAACTTGTCTCAAAAGAGACAAGTAAACTGTGATTTCCTGAAAGATATTGTTTTCTCTGTCGTCTTAGGGGGACACGGAACCATGGGGTTAAGCTCCATCCTCCAGGAGGCAGGACACTTGAATAATTTAATAAGGGGCATGCCCATCAGGCTTTACCCCATACACTGTACATTCCTCTTCAGTTTTTTAAGTGTCCTGCTCCCGGGAGCTTGGACCGTCGCGTATCTCTACGTTCAGTGTCGAGCTGATACCCGGGGTGAGGCCTGAAAAGCAGGGTTACCTGTTTTCATAGAGGCAGCCCCCTACGAGGAGAAACACACCGGAGTCAGCACTAGCTAAGACCACCTAGACGTTGCCTACGCTGAATGTCTCAGAGCAGAGGGTCTGGCCGGTGTGGGTCGGTAAGTGGCACAATGTCTGCACTGTAGCAGGTCTGTCTGCCGTAAGGGTTCTTAGGAACTCCCCCTCCCTCTCCTCTGTTTTTCTTACCCTAGTCCTCCCTCCTGTGTACCAGCTCTCCCTGCCTGGCTATCATTGGGCCAGCACCGGCTCCTGACTTTTTTCCCTGCAAAATGGCAAGCACTTCCAATTTGGTCAGGCAGCTTCTAGGATGTGCGCTGAAGCAGGCGCATTGAGGCAGGCTGCGATGCTGCTGGCAGCCGTCTCCGTGTTGCGCAGGAAGTGGAACGCATTGCGTTCCATCTCCAGTCTGTCCGACGGCCAACTTGGTTTGGCGCGAACTGGAGCGCATGTGCGTATGCGTGATTACGCATGTGCGCATGCGCACGCAATGGAACGCAAATGCGTTCCAGCGGCCATTTTGAGGCACGGAAAGCCATAGCAGCAGCACAGAGCAGCTAAGAGAGAGAGAGACAGAAGCGACTTCGGCTTAAGGTCTCATAGGTGTTATCAGGCAGTGTCCAATACACTCTACCTTTCCTTATGGCAGAAGGTAAGTCAGTGGGACTGTTCACTAGGGCTGGACGGAAGGGGTCCTCAACAGCACAGGTGACTTACCTGGCTTGTTCTGTATGCCAACAAAAAATTCCAGGGGGACAGGGGGAGCCGCTGTGCAGGTCCTGCAACAGGGGGCAGGGGGAAACCACTGCTTCAGGGGGGCTTCCAGCGGAAGCAGCTGGGGTAACAGCTATGTCCCAGGAAGACTTTGGAGCGACAGCAGAGCCTCCTGCGCCCCTATGGGCAGTACAACTGTCACAGTCATTGGCAGCTCTACAAGGTTTACCTGCCATTGCAGAAAATTTAGGAAAAACACTAGTGAGGCTAAGCCACAGGACTAGTGGCAAACGTAGACGAATGGAAGATGCTAGTGTGGACATTAGCAATCCTAATGTGTCTGACGACTCATCTCCTGAGCTGCTTTCATCTCATTCAGAGGGGGAAATTGAGTCCTCTGGGTCTGTTTCTGCAGATGAGGAAGAGATTCAGGATGAAGGAAAAGACCGTGACAGTTTACACGACATAGACGGCATAATCAAAGGGGTTCTTGAGGTGCTTAATATTTCTCAGAAGCCTAAACACACTGCAGAAGCGTCCAATCTATTCAAGAGACAACACAAATCTTCTGTTTGCTTTCCGGAGAATGACCAACTCCAAAGTTTGATTCAGAACGAGTGGAATTCACCTGAACACTAATTTCAGATGAATAAAAAGTTTAATAAACTATATCCATTTCCTAAAGAACTAGTGAATGTTTGGTCTAACCCACCAGCAGTTGATGCTCCTGTGTCTAGACTCTCCAAGTCCACCACACTGCCAGTCACCGATGCAGCAGCTTTTAAAGATCCCTCAGACAGACGACTGGAGGGGGTTTTACATGCAATTTACTCGTCTGTCTGGTGTCAGCATGGGTGTCCAGGGCCATAAAGGCATGGTCAGAATCTCTGGTTAAAGACATTCAGAGTGGAACGTCACGACAGGAACTGTTAGAATCAGCACAGGCTATTGCTGAGGCATCTAGCTATCTTTGTGATGCCACTCTGGACACATCATAAGTCACGGCCTGGACGTCAGCATTGTCCGTTGCGGCACACAGAACTTTATGGCTCAAGAACTGGTCGGCGGATGTCAGCTCCAAGAAGTCACTGACTTTGCTTCCCTTTAAGGGGCAAAGACTGTTCGGAGAGGCGTTAGAGAAAATTATTTCCCAAGCGACGGGGGGTAAGAGTACCTTCCTACCGCAGGCCAGAAGTAGAGCAACCACCTCAAATAGACGGGGAAATTTTTTTCGTGGCCAAAGTGGCAGATTTAATAGAAGAAGCAACTCCCCACAGCGATCTCACTTTCGGTCAAAGGCGGGAGACAAAAGTCGGTCCACATGGAAGACCAACAGGCCACACATCAAACCCGCAGGAGAGAAGCCCGCCTCAGCCTGACGGGGCACTCCCTCCGGAATCGTTGGAAAAAATAGGGGGCAAGTTACTTCGATTCCGGGAGGAATGGATTCATCATTCTTCGGATGTATGGGTCGAAGAAATTGTGACAGAAGGATATCACCTAGATTTCAAAACCATGTCCCCCAGAAGATTTTTCATGTCCAGGGTTCCTCACAGTCCGCAGAAGGCACAAGCTTTTCTAGATTGTATAGAAAGACTGGAGCGATCCGGAGTAATCAGTTCAGTACCAACTACGGAGAGATTCTCCGGTTTCTACTCAAACCTTTTTACAGTGCCAAAGAGGGATGGATCGGTCAGACCAGTGCTCGATCTCAAAGGTCTCAACAAATTCATCCAATCGGTAAAGTTCAAGATGTAAACTTTGAGGTCAGTCATTTGGGGATGGAACAGGGACAACTGTTGATGTCCCTGGATATAAAGGATGCATATCTACATGTCCCGATATAGCTACCCATCATCGTTATTTACGATTCGCCTTCAAGAACAAGCACTTCCAATTTGTGGCACTTACATTCGGTCTGTCGTCCGCCCCCAGAGTCTTTACAAAGTTGATGTCGGCAACAGCGGCCACATTAAGGCTACAGGGGATTTCAGTGACACCTTATCTGGACGATCTCCTTCTAAAAGCCAGTTCAGTGATGAGGGCCAAAGAGGACCTGAACAAGGCAGTGCGACTACTCCAGAGCTTTGGATGGACTGTCAACTGGTCCAAGTCCAACATGGAGCCCAGTCACAGAATGATGTTTCTAGGCCTGGAATTCGACATGATAGAACAAACTGTGAGCTTACCCATAGACAAGCAGACCAGAATCAGAGATCAAGTCCGCTGCTTAATCACCAGTCAAACCACGACGATACACAAGGCAATGCAAGTGCTGGGGACAATGGTCTCAGCCATAGAAGCCGTTCCATTTGCACAAATACACCTGCGACCTCTTCAAGCCAGCATCCTAGCAACATGGAAAGGGGGATCTCTATCTCAACCCCTGTGGCTGTCGCAAGGACGGCACTTCAATGGTGGCCAAGTCCCGAGAATCTAGCCAGGGGTCAATCATGGGCGATTCCGGAATGGGTGGTGATAGCCACGGATGCCAGCCTCCAGGGATGGGGGGCGACATGGGACAAGCAGACAGCACAAGGTCAATGGTCTCCAGAGGAAGCCAGACTACTAATAAACATTCTGGAACTGAGAGCAGTGAAGCTGGCCCTAGTTCAATGGGCAGATCACCTCAGAGCAAGCCCAATACGCATTCAAAGCGACAATAGTAGCGTACATAAATCGTCAGGGAGGAACAAGAAGTCGAGCGGCGCTGGCGGAAGCCAGGCAGATTCTGCTCTGGGCAGGAATCAATTCAGTAAAGTTGTCTGCAATACATATTCCGGGAGTGTCCAACACAAAAGCGGACTTTCTCAGTCGGAATCAGCTGGACCCCGGGGAATGGGAACTACATCCAGAGACATTCCAAGAGCTTGTAGACCAATGGGGACTCCCAGCATAGATCTAATGGCATCAAGAGACAATCGAAAAGTAACAAGGTTTTTCGCCCGCTGCAGAGACCCATTAGCAGTAGGGGTGGATGCCATGACGCAGCACTGGCAGTTCAACCTCGCATATGTCTTTCCGCCGCTTCCCATGCTGCCAAGGGTTCTGAAGAAGATCAAGCAATTTCGATCAACAGAAATAACAGTGGCCCTATACTGGCCTCGGAGAACTTGGTTCACCGACCTGCAGCAGATGTCCGTAGCGCAACCACTTCGGCTAAAATGCAGGCCAGACCTGCTTCAGCAGGGTCCCATAGCTCACCACAACCAGGGTCTCTTCGCTTTGACGGGATGGCTATTGAGAGGTCTGTTTGGCAGAGGCAAGGATTAGATGAGAAGGTCATAACTACTATGCTGAGGGCTCGAAAAGCTTCATCGGCCATGTCATACCACAGGGTTTGGCAGTCCTACTCCAAGTGGTGCGAAGAATCACATTTTCCGTTCCTGGAACTGCAATTGCCTAGGATACTATCCTTTCTACAACAGGGGCTGCAACTGGGTCTCAAGCTCAGTTCTCTTAAAGTCCAGGTGTTTTGCTCTGTCAATTCTGTTTCAATCTCGTTTAGCGAATGAAGACTTGATCCGCACGTTTCTACAAGGAGTGGCTCATATCGTGCCACCTTTCAAGCCACCGGTTGCTAGCTGAGACCTCAATGTAGTGCTGGAGACATTGCTGGATCCTCCATTTGAACCAATGCATGCAATATCGGATACATGGATAACCTACAAGGTGGTGTTTCTAGTAGCAATATCATCGACTAGAAGAGTGTCTGAAATTAGCGCCCTGTCGTTGCTCCTCCTTACCTATTTTTCCCCAAGGATAAGGCCGTTCTCCACACGGTTCCTGATTTTCTACCCAAGGTAGTGTCGGCGTTTCATGTAAACCAAGAAATTGTTCTTCCGTCTCTATGCCCAGACCCTAAAAATGATAAGGAACGTAGAATCCATAATCTGGATGTTGTTAGAGCACTGAGATGGTATGTGGAACGATCAAAACCTTTCCGAAAGTCTCAAGCTCTGTTCGTCATCCCATCCGGCCCCCGTTGGGGTCAGGCAGCTTCCAAGTCGACTATATCAAGGTGGATCAGATAATCCATAAAACAAGCATATTCTGCAAAGGGAAGATCACCGCCTGAAGGACTCAGGGCTTACTCCACCAGAGCGGTGGGAGCCTCCTGGGCATGGCGAAACTCTGCTTCCTTGGAGCAGATCTGTGGGGTGGCTACCTGGTCCTCCGCTCACACATTCTCTAAATTTTACAAGGTCGATACATTTTCTTCCGCTGTGGCTTCCCTCGGACGTAAGGTGTTGCAGTCAGTGCTTACCTAACTCTGCAACCGCATACTTTACAGTTAGCTCGTTCCCACCCTGCTGTTTGGGACTGCTTTGTTAAATCCCCATGGTTCCCTGTGTCCCCCTAAGACGACAGAGAAAACAGGATTTTTTGATACTCACCATTAAATCTGTTTCTCTATAGTCATAAGGGGGACACAGGGCTTCCCGCCCTTGACGAGCTTTGACTGGTTTGGTCGTATTTTTGTTCAGTTTCACTGTTTACTTTCTGCCTATTAAGAGAGGTTTTTTTAAAGTTAATTATGATAGCAGCTTTTGGAACAAACTGAAGAGGAATGTACAGTGTATGGGGTAAAGCCTGATGGGCACGCCCCTTATTTAATTATTCAAGTGTCCTGCCTCCTGGAGGATGGAGCTTAACCCCATGGTTCCCTGTGTCCCCCCTTATGACTACAGAGAAACAGATTTAATGGTGAGTATCAAAAAATCCTGTTTTTGACAGATCGCACGTAGGTACACCAACCAATGGAAAATATCATTTAGTGATGCCCTGCACTGGTAAAACCGATCTGTTTGCTTCAGCAACACTACTATAGTTTATAGAAACCAGTTGCCGTGTAGCAATGGCAGAAATTGAAAAAAGGCTATATGGCACAGGTTAAATAATGGATAATAGATAACACCATAATGTTCTACAGAGCTTTGCTGCTGTGTAATCTTAGCCTTTTCTCCTTTGAATGGCTGTCCCCATTGCTACACAGCAGCTTATTTACATAAACCATAGTAGTGTTTCTGAAGCAAACAGAGCAATTTTAGTAGTATAGGGCAACACTGCATTATATTTGGGTTACTTAAAAACAATTTTTTGATGTTACTGTTCCTTTAAAGAGCACCTGTTGGGTAAAACTGTTATCCCCCCGGGCTAATAGAGCCTGCATTCCGGTTGGGGATAGTAACATAGTAAGTAAGGTTGAAAAAAGACACATGTCCATCGAGTTCAACCTTTTTTTTTTTTAACAGTAGTTTCAAGATGCCTTGAGTTGGGAAGCTCCAAAAATTCCAACCTGAGACCTTCTTGTAAATCCTGAAGAACCCAATGGTCTTTTTTTCACTTCCCCTTGATGCCCTGACCTGGCGTCATGTATCTGATGACTTAAAGGGGGTGTAGTAACTTTCCCCTTAAAGGGAGCATGAGCTCTTAGACTTAGTATTTCTGAATCTATCCCCACTTTTTGCCTGGGAACTATTACCAGACCTTTGTCGGTACCTAGGTGGGGATCTCCTGCGCCTACGAAAAAAAGAGACACGTGCGTTTTTAGAGTTCCTGGTTTCAATCCTATGTTGAAACTTTGCTGAAGAAAATCAAGGACAGTCTGAACCGGAGTAGAAGAACAATCAACCTAGTGATCCAAACACCAACCATTAAAGATCTTTTGTATTCTGCCAAAGGTTCTGTTGCTAGAGGGCTTCGTAGCATCACTTTCTTTGAAAGACCAAGCTTGGTCAATAAGTGCCTCTCAAGTTCGAGGCTGTCAGCTGAAGCTTCTTTACTTCCTTGTATTGAAAATGCCCTTGATACAACAGGTCCTTGACCTGTGGAAGAATCCAGGTCTCCCGACTCTCTATAGAAAGGCTTTTTTCTTATAAAGGTATTGAGAGATATCTCAGATCAACAACCATTGAGAACTTGCCATCCTGCTTTGGGACAAAAAAGACAATGGAATAAACCCCTGAATGGACTTTTTGACGTGGAACCCTTTCCAAAACATTGTTTTTGAGAAAATTCGAAATAATTTTCTGCATTTCAAAAAGCTTTGCAGAGTTTTGCTCTTGAGATGTGGGAAGATGCCTTGAGTTGGGAAGCTCCAAAAATTCCAACCTGAGACCTTCTTGTAAATCCTGAAGAACCCAATGGTCTTTTTTTCACTTCCCCTTGATGCCCTGGCCTGGCGTCATGTATCTGATGACTTAAAGGGGGTGTAGTAACTTTTCCCCTTAAAGGGGGTGTAGTAACTTTTCCCCTTAAAGGGAGCATAAGCTCTTAGACTTAGTATTTCTAAATCTATCCCCACTTTTTGCCTGGGAACTATTACCAGACCTTTGTCGGTACCTAGGTGGGGATCTCCTGCGCCTACGAAAAAAAGACCCTTTCCACCGCTCTCTAGATCCATTCTGGGGCAAATTCTTGTCTTTGTCATACGAAAGTTTCTTCATCAGCTCATCCAGCTGCTTCCCAAAAAGATGCCTTGGTTCAAACCCCATTACATAAATTATTCCTAGAGGTGACATCCACCTCCAAAGGTTTAAGAAAAAATTCGTACTGATAGTGACGATTGGTCGCAAAAATTTGCCTGGTGATAGGGCGATAAACAACAATGTTTTTTTTCACTAGCAAATTGTCCTCCACTCCTCTTAATAAATTGGTGATATCCCTGCGGATTGGATTTCTGGTGAAATTTCGCTAGCGACGGCCACTTCGCCCTATAGTAAATCTGACCCAATTGGTTTATAAATATAAAAATGTTTAATCTTATACCAAATTAGTTGGCACTGTATGCAAATTAAGCAATGTACTGGTAATGGGATCTGTTATCCAGAATGCTTGGGACCTGGGATTTCCGGATAACGAGTCTTTCCAGAATTTGGATCCTTATACCTTAGGTCTACTAAAAAAATGATTTAAACATTAATTACACCCAACAGGATTGTTTTACCTGTAATAAGCACAAACTTGGATCCAGTACAAACTATTGTTTTAATATTACAGAGAAAAAGGAAATCCTATTAAATTTTTTAACTTATTTGATTCAAATGGAGTCTATGGGAGATGGCCTTCCTGTAATTTGGAGCTTTCTGGATAACGGCTTTCTAGAAAACTGATCCCGTTTGAAACTGTTTGCAGGATTTGTATGATTTAAAAAAAGAAAATGCACTGGAACCACAAGGGGGCACTGTGAGCTTTCTTTTTATGGGGGTTTAAAGAATGTTCATTGCATTAATTCCATTAGTTTTACCAGTTACCATACAGTGGTTAAATGGAAGTCTCATGGAGTTTGATTTAATTCATACAATACATTAGTATGTGCATTTCACAGAACTGCTTGGTGCTCGTATCTCCTTTGTACTTGTAAGTCATGACCATAATTATGTTACATTTCCTTTGATTGTATTTTAGGTGGCTCTTAATTGGAAAGTATATGTCATGGGTTGGGCTTATTTTTCTCATTTTACTGGTAATACACATCTCCGTATATCTTACTGTATTAACAGGACAGTGCTTCTCTGTATCTGTACTTATGGAAGGCAGCACCATACAGTTTCCTTTGATGTTCACATATAATATTTTTTCTCTGTATATTTATATCTATACTTATAGAGTGGCGGCTACCATACTGTTTCTCACAGAAAGTACAGTATGATTGGGTAGCTTGTTGTGTGCCCAGAACACTCCTCTGTATTTTATATTTATATACATATGCATGGGAGCTGGTCTGGACTGAGATTCAGAACAGGCCCTGGCATTTCACATACAGAGAGGCCCAGAGAGCCCCCCACAGGCACAGAAAATAGTTTGGGATTCAGGTTTTGGCCTTTTTCAGCAGGATTCGGATTTGGCTGAATCCAAGTACCAGGCCATAACAAATCAGAATCCTTAAAGTAATGTGACACTTCGTCACATTAAAAAGGAAGTCCCGTTTTTTTCTCTCTGTTATGTGTGGTTCTTTTTAGGCCTTCCTTAGCCTTATTTGCATGTAAAAATTGGGGTTTAGATTCAGTTCAAGATGCCAAACTCCCAAAATTTTGGATTTGGTGCATCCCTATTGTCTTTGACATTTTACTGAGTCTACAGATTCCCATTCTAAGTCTGCAACGAGCCAGAACCACAATTAGAAACGTTGGGGCCCGAATAAGTTATTTACATGGGGCCCCACGTGAGCACGAGCAGACAGTACCATCATATTTTGGCCATGGCTGTTGTGGGTGCTAGTCAAATGATCAGCTAGCTGGTAAGCGGGTTTTGCTAGGACAAAAGTGTAAAGCTGGCCATACACAGGCCGATATTAGTCAGCAGCTTATTGGGCAGTGTATTCGCGTTGTGATCCGATCGTTGGGCTCTAGGGCATGATAAGCCTGATATTGCCCACCTCAAGGTGGGCATGTCGGGGAGAGATGCGATCTTTGGCAACCTTGACAAACAAGCGGATCTCTGCATGTATAGGCACATTTACACAATGGAGCCAGCAATCATTGCACTGAAATCCAGGGGTGTAACTTTAGAGGCAACAGACCCTGCAACTGCTGGGGACCCAGTGGGACTGATCCGTATCTGCAATATGTGTTCATGAAAAATGCCTTTAGTTTCAGGGCCCTATTATGTTGCTGCGGGCCTCATAACTATTCATGGAAATAGTAAAAATAATTAATGTGCTAATAAGTCAGTCAACGGATCCCAATATAAAACAGCTGATGTTGCTCTATAATAAGTGGTTTATATAAACAGTTAAAAAAATAAACATTGTGCTAATAAGTCAATTAATTGGGGGTCATTTGCCTTAGGTTTTTTAATTCATTGGTGGTCAGTGGTGTTCGCCCTTGCCGCCACTACTTGATACGTAACTTACGCAAACTTCTGTGTTAGTTACGTTATTTCCTAGGCAAGTTAGGGCACTTTTGTGGAAATTATCTAAAAGTTTTAATGTAACTTCATACACAACTTATGCAATTTGTGTAACTTAAGCAACATGGCCAGGCTCCCCTTCAAATTTTACTGGGCCAGACAGGACTCCACCCTTTCCTCCCCCTGATTACAACCGAGATGTTTTCCTTAGACAGAACAGTATGAGGGTGCAGCTTATTGTGTGCCCAGAGCATTCCTCCTCTGTATATTTGTATTTATACATATGGGTAGGAGGTGCCATATTGTTTCCCTTAGACAGTACAGTATGAGGGTATAGCTTATTGTGTGCCCAGAACATTCCTTTATTCAGGGAAAGAAGTTCAGGAATAATTTGAGCAGTGGTTCCTTAAAATCAAAAAAGCTTTATTCCAGGTTGCATTTAAATACAGTGGACAGGGCTTCACAAGAGACATACTTCCTGTCACCTGACGCGTATCATGCCTTGTTCTGGCACTTCATCAGAGGGGATGTCAGCAGTTACTCTAGCCTTTTATGGCCATTAAAAACATAAATTAAACATAAAAACCCTTTTTCTGTATACAAACAGGTTATATAAGTTCAAGCCAAACTGCAATACATTTATACACGTCGTTTATGGCATTTCAAGGTAGGGTGGATAGTATTAATCTTATTTTACATTATCCTTATCAGAGAAAACAGAATACCTTCCAATCACTATTTAATCCCAATGGAAAACGTGTTTTGAGGGTAAAAATCCAGTATACCTCTCTTTGATCAATCATTTTATGTAGATCTCCTCCCCTTACCCCTAATTTAACACTTTCAATGCCCTGAAACTTAATATGGTTAACATATTCATTATGTGCCTGCATGATATGTTTTCCTATCGCTGAGATTTTCTTATTATTGGTTCCAATTTTTCTTTATCAATGGGTGTGAGATGCTCTGTATATTTGTGTTTATAAATATGGGAAGAAGCTGCCGTATAGTTTCTGCCAAGATTCTGTCCGGCGGAGTTCACGGCAGCCATCTTCTTCTGTTCAGTAATCTTCAGAATGAGATCAGCGCATGAAACTCTCCAAAATTGGTGAAGCGTCAGTCTCATTCCGAAGATTACCCGAAGTGGCTGAAGATGGTGTCCATGAACTCCGCTGGACAGAATCTGCACTGAGGGGTAAGTAAAGAGTTAGAGGCATTTGCTAGGCTGGAGAGGATGGGGGTCTATGTAGGGTAGGGGGTAGGGTTTTTTTCTATTAAGGGTTTGTTTTGCCTTTAAATTTCCCGCTCATCAATCTTCCGTGTTCTGTACCTGAAGAAGGAAATTTGCAAATACGCACGTCAAGGGGAGGGTGGTGGGGGCAACGAGTAGTGCCCGATCAGTAAATGCGGTGTGCAAAGAAAGTTTACTGTATGGCTGTAGAACTACTCCTATATTTCTGCTTACACATAAGCCCATTTACATCACTTGAACCATATTTTCAGTTGTGCATTTAAATACCAGCCATTGTTACATCTCTGAGTGTGTTTTAGGAAGGCTGGACATAGATCAAACTACATTGTATCACAGTGACAGGCATGAACTTCTCCTGGTGGGTAACATGCATAGAGCTGCTAAAGATCATGGGTGGGTGATAGCTGCTCAATCAGTCCTTTGTGCCTGTACCCAATTCACATTATTTCAGTGGCAGTACAGAGCTGGAGATGCAAGCTTTCAAGTCACCATGTCATCAGCTTCACTATACATGCGTGGCAGCAGCATCCATAATTGGCCAATGATTCATGTATCTGAGATATCCAAATTTTAGCTTTGGGAAATAAACTGAAGTGACTGACAATATTGGGGCTGGGGAAGGGATAATGTTGTTTGCAGAAGGTCAGGACACTGGTTTTCTCACCCTCTCGCCTGCACTGCTGAGACCAAAGGAAATAATGGCTGTATTATTCTAAGGAGCGGACTGCTGCTCATGAGGTCAGCTCGCTGTTGCCATCAGCCTCCCCTCATAGTGAAGCGTAGGGGGCTTTAAAATCATCCCACAGTATCCTTACACTACATATATTATGGTGGAAAATGCACACTATCAACACTTGGCCAAAATATAGCCTTTTCTACACTAGTTATAGACTTCCAAACCTAGCTCTCAAGTACCTTAGAGAGGAAGTGTAAAGTCTAAATTCAGTTTAATTTTCTTATATATGGAATAGTTTATTCTTCAGAAGGGAGCCTAATTTATCTGTGTTTATTTTATTTGAGTTGGAGATGCCATACTGGTTGTTCTGCAATACTATGGGCCAGATTCAATTCAGGGAGAAAAAGTTATCTCATGGTTTATCACATGAAAAGTCATGAACACGATTCAATTCAAGGAGAAAAAACTTCTCCAAATCAATTTCATTTTTTCCACCATAGACATCGTTTTCATGTAATAAACCTTGGAGTTAAAAGAAAAAGGATCTATCTACTGGTATCTATAGAATGCTTAAAGATAAGGATCTGACTTGCGTCAGTCTAATACGAATTGTTAGTTGAAAGAAAAAGATATTCCCTCTTAATCAATCAGAACGTATTTAAATTAACTATAAATAACTGTAAAGCTTATTTTCTATTACTATAAAGTGCAAGTGCAATCAATTAATTGAATTTTATTAACTGGATTTTTTAAAAAAACACATATTTTTAAACCACTTCTTATTTAAAAAAATGTGACACAGTGTTCTATTAAAGTGACTAAAGTGCTAATTGATAAATAAACTGAAATTAATTAATTATAAACTTGTAAATCATTTAATTTATTCTCAAAAACCTAAGTAGATTTAATTTATGCTTGGTTAAATTAATTTATAAAGTGATTGTGTGCCAAAATTAGTAATTCATCCATTAGAATTAATGTAATTGCTCAGATTTCATAGGTGAGTTGGAGAGTGAAATAAATAGAAGGTGGAGAAGTCCCGTAGTCTTATTTTTTTCTTCAGGACCCCACAAAGTTGGAGAAGTCAGGGCTTCTGGGACTGTGGTCTCAATTTTTTACCTTCCCTAACTTGTGCAAGAGGCCCGAAGATAGCAAAAGATAAGACAGTTACTACTGGACGTCTCCATCTTCTATTTAATTCCGTTTCCTAGTCGCCTATGAAATCTGAGCAATTACATTAATTCTAATGGATGAATTACTAATTTTGGCACACAATCACTTCATAAATTAATTTAATCAAGCATAAATTAAATCTGTTTAGGTCGTTGAGAATAAATTACATGATTTACAAGTTTATAATGAATTTCCATTTATTTATCAATAAGCACTTTAGTCACTTTAATAGAACACGGTGTCACTTTATTACATAAGAGTTGGGGTTCAATAGGCAGATGATTTGAAGGCTACTATGTAATAATGTTGTAGAACTAATATAATAAGATTAGGGCACAAGGAGTGCATCTGCACAGATCGATTGGTACCATTGCTATCTCTGATTTGTACCTTGCCCTTTATTTTGTCTATTGGCAGTTTGTTTATTGAGTGAGTTTCAGGTGCTGAGTTTGACTTCCCCAAGCCACGCTCAGAAGTGTCAGGTGAGTTGTACCTTGTCACTTTATGTGATTAGCACCTTGCTGTGACATGAAACTCCACTCACAAAGCCATTACTTATGTACACAAGGTGTGATCTCCTAGTGGGGGAGTGTTCGTTCCCTGTATGGGGTATGTCACCTACTGAAAGATCTGGTGTAATCCCTCTCATTAGTAACACCATGGTATCAAGGTAAATCTGCACTTGTTATGTCTTTCCAATGATGGCTTCTTCCTGATGCAAAAATATCCTCAAGTGACAGTAACAAAGATGTAAACCAGGGAGTTGAACTTTTTTCTCACGGAACCACGTTAAGGGGCCAATTTATAAAAGGTAATAGAACGTTCGTACTTTTTAGCACATATTTCTCATATAGTGACATAATCCACAATTTTTTTCCGTAATTTATCAAGTGTAAAAACCATTATATCGATGAATACAAAAGGACGGCAAGTAAAAGCCGTCATGCTCATGTAGAAGTCATTGAAAGATTCCATATCTTTTCGTGCAAAGATCTGCCTTTTCGTTCTTGGATTTAGAGGTTTTCAGAGATCAAAATGTTCATTTTGTCATACACACTTTAGTCGTTCACAAAACAATTTGCGGTTTTTGGATTTTTTTCCCCCCAACTATTTTCATTCGTACTTTTTATATTCAGATATTTTGATAACTTTCTTAGCATTCGTGGTTTTAGAGGAATAGAGTTTAATCATGGTTTCCAAAAGCACTAAAGTTTGACCTATGATAAATAGGCTTCCAGATCTGGAGGTCAGTTTGGCGATCCAAGAATTGGATTAATCTTAAATATGCAGCTCATTTCAATGAGGAACTGTACTCTACTGAATATGCAATTGATGTGCAATTTACTAGTGTAAATCTCTAAATCACTCTACCCTCCTCTGCCCTACTGATTTAATCCTATCCCTGGGCCTGCAGCTCTGCCCTTTATGCCACAGGAATAATATTAATACTAGGTTGGCTAATGGGAAGGAAGAGAATGAGCTGTGTGTCTGTTATCTGTCACTCACTTGTGCCTTTAAATACATGCTATGACAATGCTATGTCAGGCACAAGGAAGAGGCTTTGTGTGTAGGAATGTGAGTATGTGAGGGATATGGGAAATGTGCACAATGGCAGAACACAAAAGCAGACGAATGCACTCTGTTATAGATTCCAGCCACACCATGGCAAGAGGATCCGCACAATGGGCCCCTGGGCCAGGAAAATGCTGTTGCTTGAAGTACAAATTATATACTATTAGACTGAGTAATACATTCTTAGATGTCCAGCAACACTTCCTCTGCTCTTTTAAACGGTGCAAGCAGTACCTAATAGATAAGCTGTTGTGGGTCTATAATAGAGTTGGAACATATTTGCCTTACACACCAACACTGTGGTATCTTCCAAGATACAGTATCTATGAATTCAGATATGTAATATTCATTTATTGGGCAAAAATGTAAAGGCCCCATACACAAGCAGATATAAGCTGCTGACAGATTAAGATGGCAGTTTATTGGGCCAGAAAGTCGATAGGGCTGGTTTAAAAATCCTGTAGATTGAGGACAGCTTTGGTTTGTTGATGCAGTCCTCAATCTGACTGCCCGTATTCTCCTCATTGTAATCCGAATGTTTGGCCCTAGGTCCCTCAAGGTGGGCATATCGGGTAGAGATCCACTTGTTTGGTGACCTCGCCAAACAAGTGGATCTAGTATGTATGGCCAGCTTTAATTGTAATGCCCTTGGTCCAATAAACAGTGGGTGCTGGACTAACTTTTTTCGCTAATATTGCCAGTGGAAGGTGGCCATTGGAGGACGTGCACTCAACAAAAAGAAGTGAGTTGCAGTTGTGCTGACTACTATCTGCTTTTGGCCAGCTTTAATTGTAGCCATATTAGATGGAATTTTACCATAGGAAACATTATTGCATACACAAATATAGGTGATGATAATGTTTAGAGGTGGCTAAACGACTGGGCATCTTATTGGACTGCGTATGGGACTAAAGTGATGGCATGTCCTGCTGATATCTAAATGTGAAGCTGCCAGACATCTATCAAACAGTTATAAAGATCTCATCAGAACAAGGCCCATTCGTATATTATTGGCCACATTGGGGAGAAAAGATATGAAAAAGCTTCATTTGGCCCAGCAAGTGGGTTACCAATTACCAAATTGCCTTGACTGTAGGACAAATTGGAAACGTGTGACCGACCAGTCAGCAGAGGAAACAGGAGGAATATGGTGTCCAGCTTGCCTGCATACCACTTAACATGTATGTATGTATGTATGTATGTAATTATCAGTTCTACTTATGTATCATCTGTTTAATTCCAGGGTTAAGCTATGTAATTGTCAAACTATCAGTGATCAACGCATGCTACAAGAGGAAGATCAGAGAGTACCACTGACCTCAGCATGTGGCAAACGAACCATAGAGCGTCACTGACACCAGCGCATATAAAAGAAGCCCTGAATCAGACACAGCAGGTCTACATCAAACTCATTAGCAATACAAAGTGTCATGTAAGCAGGCAGTTAACAGGAATCCCTTTCTCTCCTCCTGGCTGGAAGAAGCCTTGGCTCTTGTTTGTCTTAGGAGGGGGTGTGCTAGAAAACAGTTTACCTGTTTAACAATGTCAGTAAGAGCCGTGTACTCAGATAATGCTGGAATTATGCGAGTTTCATTTCAGTACGATCTGCTAATCACCTCATTGTCCCCTTTCACACTTTGTTCTTAACCCCTGTTCAATGACCAGGAGTCGCAAATCTATTACAAGTACAGTGTACAGGGAGGGAAGTGATTGTTCCTTATGTACAAAAGGATCACCTACTGTAATCATCTGTGGAATGGAAGATGGGCATACAGGTAAATATTCACTTGCTTGTTTACATCACCAAGACCTCCTCTGCTCAATTTGGCCTCTTAGTTCATGGCATACAAGTGACCCATCATAGCTATATGTACTGGGTGTTTAGCCGAATCCAGGCACTTGAGGGATGGGCAGGCTCTTGTTGACAAATCAAGTCTGCGGGGCATCAAAGTTAATGAGTGGCCAAGGCTTATAGCAATTGGCTGCACTGTACTTCTTATAACCAGCAATGTAAAACTCAATATTTCAAGCTATAAGGGACCCAGCGCAATAAACACATCTCAAATGTCGTTCCTGTGTTTGGTGCACAAAGAAGCATTTGCACCACTCTATACAGTCTGCTCCCCAATAGGCACTATATCCCCATGCACATTTAAAGGAACACAGCTGTGGGCCTACCAGCTTCTGAGTCAGGGACTTTTGATATACACCTTGCACCTGCGCTTACCTGTGATACAGTAGTATGTTTTGCATGGCCCATTGGATTGGCCATCAGCCATGGCATTAGGTTACATCATAGCCCCTACTGTTATTGACATATCTGTAGCAAAGCTATACATTACACCTCCTTAATCATAGGTTCTTTTTCTAGCTTGGCCTATTCATGGTATATTCATTAGCTATTCAAATGGAAAATCTGGGCTGACCTAGAGCAATTACAAATGTATTGCATTGTTTATACTGAAAAGTTGCCGCCACATGAGCCCGCAAATTTGCCACTCTCTGATTCCCGTTCCGTACAGCCTTTAGTCCCATTACATATCTGTTATTTTCTTTCAAGATGTAGCATTTATCTCTGTGGCGCAAGATACACAAGGAAGTGCCATTTTAGATAAGAGTTCATACAAACACTTAAGGCCCCCATACACGGGGCAATAAAAGGTGCTGACAGACTGAGTCGGCAGCTTATTGGCCCCTGTATGGGGCTATCCGACGGCTTCCCAGATCAATATCTATCTCGATCAGGCAGGTTAAAAAATCCTGACGGATCGCGGCTGCATCTGTGCATATATGTGGACCCGCAATCTGACCACCTGTTTCGGATGCATTATGATCCGATCGTCGGGCCCTCGATTGGATCAGTCTGATAATGGCCACTTCAATGTGGGCATATCGGGGAGAGATCCACTTGCTTGGCGACATCGCTAAACGAGCGGTTCTCTACATCTATGGCCACCTTTAGGGGCAAATGTATTAAGGTTAGAATTGTAAATCTGAATTTTCGAGTTGGATTTTTATCAAAACCCTCAAATTTGAGTTTGGGATAATTCAAATTCAAATTTGAGATTTATCATACCTTGATCCTGGGAACAACTCAAATTCGACTATTCGCCACCTAAAACCTGCAGAGTGACCCATTTGAAGATGTGAATAGCTTTCCTGGCATTCAAGATTTTTTCTGAGAAAAAAAACTTGCTTCAAGTTTAGTTGAATTCAAATCGAATTTAATTTGCTTTTCTGGGTCGGTAATATTTGTTTTGAGTTTTAGACGTTCAAGTTTTTATCCACTGGGCAGGAATCTGCCACGTCTGGCATTAGCCTTACTGTACAAAGTAGGCCACCATGGGCAAGTGCACAAGTGTGTAATGCCACACTTTTTCTACGTCAGTTTCTTTAGTATTTTGCAGCACTGTGTTGGTGTTTCCTGGCATTTTCTGAGTGAAAAACCTTGTAATTTTGGTCTGTGGCTTACTCCTGGACATCAGGGCATTGGCAGCTCTCAATCAGTTTGCAGATGGTTATAGAGTCCCGTGTGGGCACACTGAAAACACTGCAGCAAGTTGTAAGTGTGCATCCTTTTTTACTTCTTTTTTTTTCTGGGCACACTGAAAACAGCATGCTGGCAAAGACTTGTGCCCATGTTTCATACATATATGTATATATGCATTTTCAAAGACATTGGCTTTCTGCTATTTATATTGCAACTGCCAGAAGCCCCAAACAAGGCTAGATTAACTTACGTCTCCTCACATGTCCCACTTCCATTATCCTAAAATACCTGCTATGGATTTAAAGCAGCAGATTGGAGTACAAACTCTCCCATGAAGCTGAGGATCTAAGGCACAGTTGTGGGGTACAATAGGCAGATGGCCACAGATTAAGCATCCATAATGGAGAGTTTGCACTAAAATGCTGCACACTTCGTTTTTACTGAACTGTGTAATGCATAGCAAGATCCAGGGGTGTGATGAATCAGCCTAGTATATATCAGATATCAGACGCACAAACTATAATTGTTAGTAGAAAGAATTCTATTTCCTGAAAACGAAGAATGAAATAATGGATTGGCATTTTGTTTCATAATGGCAGCTCATAAGCCGGGGTGTTTCAGTACTGTTTGCTTTTGTTTATTGTTCTTGTCTATTTCATTCTGTTTAAAAGAAAACCTATACCCCATGTATAAGTCTGATTCTTTCCCTTTATTTTTCCTTTAATTAGACTGGAAAGCCTGGCGCAATAGACAGTCACAATTTATTGGGCTGTTTGGGTCTCTGTGTATCTGAAATGCCAGGGCCGGTTTTGAATCTCAGTCCAGACCTTGCCAGAGGGTAAACGATGTTAATGTGGTTTGCTGCAGTATTAACAGCAGCTAAAAGCCTTTCACATAGCTATTGAAAGTTTGGTTAGGTTTTCCACTAAATCTTTTGCACAGGATTATGCCAAATCCAAAATGTGTAATTTTACTCTGAGCGTTTTGAGAGTTGTTATCTTCTTAGGAGAACTAAGCTGTGCATTTAGGAGAACTAAGCTGGGAATATATACTATAAGATCTGCTCACTTGAAAAAGTCAGTAAATGAGTGGATATTTTATCATTTGACCACTACAATGCTGAACCTAACTGAGATGAATGGATTGTTCGGTCCCCAGTCAAATGAATGGATCATAATGCAGAGTAGGGAGACCTGATGGCAGAGTACCTTGTGGACCCTCCAATGCGGTCCTCACACAATAAAAATTTCTAACCCACCCAGATATTGGTCGGGCTCCATACATGGTTTAATAAGCTGACAACTCTGGACATCTCAAGGGGCCAAGTCAGTAGCATTTATCTGCATGTGCATGGCCACTTGCTTGTAGAATTCCCTATACCCTCCTGCAACTGCTTACTCTTGTGTCCCTGCCTGCTCAGTCTTTGCAAAGTTTACCATAAATCATTGATTTCTCATTCAAATGAATAGGTGAATAGGGAGAAACTGTAGGTGGGCAGTGGTTCTGGGAAGTACTTAGGCTAGAGCCAGACAAGGAGGATAGATCTGCTTGTCTGGCCCTAGCCTTTATGCCCCCTGATTGCAACTTGTGCCTTAAAGGAGAAGGAAACCCCCAGGGCGCAAAACCCCTCCCCTGTATTGCCCCCCTCCCTCCTCCCCCCTGGCCTACCTGCCCCCCTGGCCTACCTGCCCCCCTGGGCAAATGCCCCTAACTTGTTACTCACCCCTCTGGAGTTCACAGTCGCCATCTTCTCCCACGCGCGTCTTCCTGCTCTGACCGGCGTCTTCTGGCGCATGCGCCGTAGGAACAGTTACCGGTACAGCTCTACTGCGCATGCGCCGAATGTCACAAAGTTTTCCGATTTCACTTTGTGACGTTCGGCGCATGCGCAGTAGAGCTGTACCGTAACTATTCCTACTGCGCATGCACCAGAAGACGCCGGTCAGAGCAGGAAGAAGACGTGCGTGGGAGAAGATGGTGACTGTTAACTCCGTGGACAGGACCTGCGTAGAGGGGTGAGTAACAAGTTAGGGGCATTTGCCCAGGGGGACAGGTAGGCCAGGGGGGAGGAGGGAGGGGGGGGAAACACAGGGGAGGGGTTTTGCGCCCAGGGGGTTTCCTTCTCCTTTAAGGTGGCCATAGATGCAAAGATCCGCTCGTTTGGCAACATCCCCGATATGCCATTAACAAACATGGCTATATCAGGTGTAATCTGATTGTTCGGCCGTGTGGCCGAACAATCCGATTACGATGTGCTGTGGGTTCCGGCGGGATCGGTCGGGTCAAAATCAAACCTGACCGATCGACCCATCTCCGCCGGACGAAAGATGATGGCACACGCCACACACGATCCGAAAATCGTAAGAATCCTCGATTTGTACAATAGGATCGGTTTGTCTATGGCCACCATTACTGGAACAAATTTGAAAACTAGGTGATTGAAGCGGAATATAGATCTTGACCAGTCTACTAATTATTGGGCAGGATTATGTGACTGTGCACATGATTACTTGATAAAGCCCTACCCTTGCCTGTAGAAAAACAGGCTGTAAGCATTGACATTTGTACGCTTACTGTTACTGTTTACATGTAGAAATCAAAGCACCAGCGCCTTCTGATAGTTTATCTTTAGGTTTTATTAGGGATCTTAATTGTATTCATAATATATCTCAAATTGGCCACATACGTCTTGAGTAGCTTGTTATTTGTTAGCTAGCAGCTCTGTACACTACTGCTAAAGAACATGTTGCTCTGATAAGAAAGAGGATTTAGGTAGAAAACCCATTTACCCACATAGATGGAGGTGAATGCTGCTATATAGAAAGGGTTTTGTAAACATTTTAATAACATACGATTCATCTGAACCCAGAAAAGCCAACTATGATAAGGAGTGGTTGTCCACCTGCAGTGCCATATATGCAGTGATTCCAGTTGTCTAGAATGGAAAGCTGAAGGTTTTTTTGCTGCTACTTGTTCCCAGACTCTTTGGCCAAGGGCACATGGAGCATTGGTTCCTCTGCTCTCAACCTGCGTTCTTTTCTTCAGGCGGAAAGAAGCGGATCAGCTCTCTTCTGCAGCTCCTTTGATCTGCACTTAAAAGTACAACTTCCACTTGAGTGCAGGTACATGGAGTGGAGAAGGGCCCGAAAACATCTGCTTTTGTGTTTTCAGGCCAATCTATGCTCACTCCATGTCCTGCAGTCAAGTGGAAATTGGAGATACCGAAAATAGCAGATCCACTTCTCTCCACCAGCAGAAGAATACGCAGAGAGCAGTGGAGCCTATGCACTTAGCCTTTGGGTTCAAACAACTCTTTCTGCTCCAACATTTATCCTGAAGCCCACATTATCATTGCTTTTGGGGTATACATACCTGTATGTACTATACTTATCTGAAAGGTATACATATATACTGTACACATTGCTGTTTGCCATGTGCAGAGAAGATGGCTTTTGCCCTGGGACCCCTGGCCCTACAGGGACCCCTTTGGAGCAAAATGCACATAAAAGCAAATGGGGCTGTTTACTTTTATGGAACAATACCAGCATTCCTATGTTTATCTCTCCTATTAATAACATTGGCATCAAATATCAGTTCTAGCAGTGGAGCCAATAAATTACCAGCCAAATGCCAACTCTAAGCCCAACGTACATATTTATTATTCACTACATATTTCTAGTCATAAAGAATGTCCCATCTGGAGCTCCTTCAATCAGAAAAAAATTGATGCCCCAGTGCATCTATAAGTGCCTTGGGCCCCACATCTGTGGCCCTGTGACTATATACTTCCCACGCTCTTACCCTGCCTCCCATGTCCCTGCTATTCTGACCTTCCTTGGCTAACACATTCCATTAATGTTTGGGAGTTTAAAAATTAACTCCTCAATTCCCCAGTAAGTCCCATTACAACATGCTCAGCTTGGCACTGAACTGAAGGCAGAAACCTAAGCTTTTACTATAACTGAAATGGGAGCTGGCAGCATGGCGTGCCTGTGCTTATTTGCTTTATAAATGCAGTTTTCTATAATTCCTATTGTAATGCATGTTTAGGTTGCTCTTGAATGTGAGTAGGGAGTTGAAGGGTATATACCAACTGGCAGTCAAATCGGCACTTATTGTTCTCCCTCTTCACTCTGGTGGCAGGAGTGGGCATTATTAACAAATGTAGGGGGGAAAAGTGTTTTTCAGCATTTGTATGTTTAGATGCCAGTAGGGATGGGTTCACCTTTACCTTAACTTTTAGTATGTTATTGAATGGCTAATTCTAAGCAACTTTTCAATTAGTCTTCATTATATTTAATTTTTATAGTTTTTTAAATTATTTCGCCTTCTTCGTCTGACTTTTTTCAGCTTTCACTGACCCCATTTAAAAACAAAAGCTCTGTAAGGGTCAGAGAGAAGCGGGCAATACTCTTGTGCGCCCCAGGCATAAGGGCATAGACACACATTGCTATTTCGGAAGATTAGTCGCCCAGCGACAAATTGCTTCTGCTTCAGATGACTAATCTCCCCGGCTAGAATGTAGGGATGGCACTTGGATCACTTTGGCTTTCCAAAGTTTCCTCGGCGGGGAGGCAGTTCGGGGAGATTAGTCGCCCGAAGAAGAAGTGGTTTGTCGCTGGGCGACTAATCTCCCCCAGTAGCTTAGTGTGCCCCTGCCCTAAAGCAAAGTGAAGGCTCAGTAAAAGAGTGATGATTGCAGGGGTCCATAGATAATTTAAAGGGGAGTCATGACTAGTGGAAAAAAACAGGACATGGAATTATATATGAATTATATATGAGTTGTGACTGTAAAAGCTACTGGTTGTTTCTAATAGCCTCACCACTGAACAGGTTAAAGGCAGCTAACCCACGCCTTTGCACACGTTCACACTCACCGCAGTGTTTGCCGTGGCTCTTATCCAAGGGCTAGTTGTGGGGCGTAGCCACGTGGACGCCTGTATTGTACTGTACCCCACTGCCCAGACATGCCTTCCCATCACTCAAATTGAATTCCAGTGAACACAAGAACCACTTAAAGCTGTTTATCTCTTACACATCAGCACCTATGAGCCTTAGAGTTTTATTGGATTTAAAGGGCAAGGCCAGACGTGACATTTTTGTGAAGTTTTTACGTTGCGTTTTTAAAAAAGAACAGCTAGGCTTAAATACGCCACTGAAACCACATGCGACCGTCAATATGCGTTTTTCAGCACGTAGGATTCGTTTCTTTTCCCAACATGCACTTCTCATTGAATTTGGACGCCATATTTAAAATACACTGCGTATTTACGTAAAGTGTGGTTTCAAACGTGCAGATCCCATAGAGTCTATCTATATGGTAGTTTCTTGAAGTATTGGTGTTTCTCCTAAAAAAAAAACGCCAATACTGCGCCCTGTGGTGGATTTCAGCTTGCAAGCACCCTGTGTGAATTGCCATAGTGCGTTTTCCATTAGTTTCAGTGGTAGTGCAGTTTATGCGTATTTACGCCTGGCTGTTCTTTTTTAAAAACGCCACGTCTGGCCTTGCCCTTAGGTTTTTATAATTTTTTTGGGATGGAATAGAACCCGATTTCCTTGGAGCTTTCATCCTGTGACGAGTAGCCTGCTGCCTGCAACTGGGCATGATTAGGTAGTTCAAGCTTTGCTGTGATGCAGGGAAACATTACACGAAAGATGTATGGCGAAGGTAAACAAAGTGGAGCATCATGGGAGACATTTAGTGCCAGCTGTATGCAAAGAATCCCAAGGCATATTGACTTTGTTAAACTGATGCCAAGGGCCCTGTGCCCTGCAGCAAGGAGTTAATGTGACAGCCAGTAAGACATGTGAAGTTTCCAGTTGCCTTCACACAATATCATACCGCGCATGTCACTTGTCAATTCTCTAATGACGCAGGAACCTGCTCCCCTCCTGTCTTAGCCCTGTCCATTATATTAGTCTCTTGCCAGTCAACATTCCTGAAGGGCCAGAGAGCCGCCTCCCTGGGCCAATGTCCAGCCTCCCTCACGCACGCCTGTATCAGGCAGGCCCAGGCCTGTCTACTTCATTGTGTCCCTTTCAGGACAGACACAGCTGAGGGAGCAAAATATGCGGACAAATAACAGAGGGCCTGCGATGCTACGAAGATTGTTTATATCTGTTTACGTCCCTCGTCTCCTGGGGAGGCCTTAATGAATAGGTAGGACTGTCATTTTACGACGGATGCAGCTCACAGTGACCTGTGAAAATGGACATAGATTCTATCTGGTGCTATGAAGCATGCCGCTAATCACATTTATAGCCAGTATCTGCTGGGAGCGCCTTAATGTGGCAGTCTAGGGAGCAGCTGGGAAAGTACAGGTTTTTCTGTCTATTAGTTGTGTAATTACAGGTTACTTGGTCCCACAGAAAAACAATCTGTCATAGTATTTTGACCCAAACAGTTCGGTTTTTCTTAGGCCTGTTCGGGTCTCAATTTGTTCACTTTTTAGCCTTGTGAAAACCGAACAATAATTTGGCCAATGAATTAAAAACATCCAAATATTATAACACGCACTGTGATTTTTAATATCAACATGGCATAGTTATCAAGTACAGTTTAAAGCTGGCCATAGTTGTTGAGATTTTTAAAAGATCCGATCCTCATCGATTTTCTCGGAACGATCGTACGAATTGACCATCAACTAAAAAAGACCAATTTGCCAGGAAAACAAAGGGGAGCTGCCTGCTTGGCCCTGCAAACCTAGATAGATTGCACTGGGACCGACAAAGATCTTTTGACCTGGCCGATCAATTTCCTGACAGACGTCGGCTGAAAAATCGTAAGATGTTCGATCGTTCAAATCCCAATAACCGCACGATAATTTCGAAGGATTGGTCGGACTTCGCTAAAATTGGTCGCTCGGCAAGAAGAATCGTCACATCTATGGGGAGCTTAAAACTATGACAAAAAGAAAAAGCAAATTAGACAAAAATAAGTCATTGGCATTGCTGTATTTCAGAGCTTTTTAGATTGGTTTCTGTACAACAGATTCCATATTTTTAATAAAAGTATTAGGCTTAATCATTAGGCAGAATAAAGACAGAGCTAGGGTTGCCACCTGTCAAATTCTTCAAAGATCTGTGGTTTAAAACATTAGGAAAACTTTACCCCCTCCCATCAATTTCCTGACAGATGTCGGCCAAAAAATCGTAAGAAAATCCCACTAACTTTACGATAATTTTGAAAGAATTGGTCAGACTTCAGTAAAATCGGTCGTTCGGCAATAAAAATCTTTGCGTCTATGGGGAGCTTTAGGGCTTCCTACTGTAATGTAATCTCTTCATTGTACATTACCAAGGCTCAGATAGTGTTGGTTTCTCTGTCACCTGTAAGCTGATGAGTAATCACCTGTAAACTGATCTTGTGATTGTGCATTATCAGGACCTACTCTCTAGCGTGCCACTCACAGTTCCTCTAAGCTTCCTCCCCCACCACAGATAGGAACAGTACAACACTATTTGTTCTTTAGTTAGCACTTCATCGGCTAAACGCATCATTTCCCAGAGGTTTCTTTAATGCAAGTATGCTTTTCAATGTTTCTTGTGATTTGGATGTGTATGAGAGCATCTCCTCCATGCTCATTATAAGGGTAATGGCCAACAGGGAGATTTGTTGCCCATGATACATTTGTGCTACTGCAGGAAAATGCATCCACCAGCAATAATTGAAATTGCCTATTGAAAGCTGCCTCTATAGGAAACTTCAGGCAACTTTGCCATGCCTAGGTCTTACCACTGAGAAGCAATTTCAGGAGATTTGTCACCGGCAATAGTGCAAATTTATTGTGGGAGTCAAATCTCCCCGTCAGTCATAGCCCTTAGATTGAATTCTATTGGCCTAGTCACCTATAACGGAAAGTTTGTGTTTTTCCAGAACCTGGTTTATTACCATACTAGCAGCTGGGAGTTTGGTGATAGTATGGATTTAAGTGCTAGAACTGGATCTGGAGATAGATCTGCATTTAATGTTAAACTGATAATTCACAGAGGAAGGTATTTTCAGTAGTGCTCATGGCAGTGATATAACCACCATCAGCAGACTGAGCACAAGGATATGCATCCTCCGTACTATCTGCAACTATGCTATCAGTTCCATTTGCTCATGGCTGTGGATGCAAGGGGGGTTGTAGTAATGTGACTTTTAGGAGGGGCCAAAAAATTTTTTTCAGAAGACACCAGGAAAGTGAGGTTACCCCTCTTGCTAATGCGTCACTTTTACACCTTGATGGTTGGGATAACTGTTATTATAATGTCCTGCCCTTGGGCAGCTACTCTTCTCTACATACATTACTTATAACCTTGATGTTCAAGTTACATGCCGGAGGAAGAGACCTTTCCTCTCAAAAGCTTGTGTAATGATTAGTAAAGGAATCTAAATCTTCCAGGGGGTTCCCTCACCAAAAGAAATGAACATACTTAATGAGTTTATTTTTTAAATACAGGGGGTCAGTGCTGGACTGGGCTTCTAGGGATCCACTAGGAAACCATAGGCACGGGACCTGGCACTTACCCCTCTTCATTTCTCCTTTATTGCTCAAGATCTCTCTGGCCAGAGCCATATTTACAATTTATAAAATAGCCAAGAAATGTCAGCTACTAAAATTGTTACCGTTTCTCTGTTGCAGATTTTAATAAAGCTGTGTTTTGTGTATTGCCCCTTTTAATAGGCTGGATAACACTTAAACCTTAACATGCATCTTGAAATGGGTTGTGGTATTCAGCCTATTGTCTGTAACAAGCAACAATATAAATGATGGGCTTTAGTTAAATAAGTCCAGTAGGCACTAAAGCTGGCCATAGATGCAAACGACCGATCTCCGCCGGACGAAAAATGTCGGGACTCTCCACACACGGTTTGAAAATCGCACGAATCCTCGATTCGTACGATCAGATCTTTGCGTCTATAGCCAGCTTAAGCCTGATACTTGTCTCAATGATATCACTTTCATGTTCTGCACAGAGCTAAGCATTTCTGTTCCACATTACAATATTCTCTAACAGCGGGACAGGTTCCCTGCTGATACAGCTATTTGCCCCAGTTAGATAAAAAAAACACTAAAGCTGGCCACAGACACAAAGATCCTACCGTACGAATCAACGTACGATCGGACTTTCCCATCTCCCAACCTGCCACTAACCATTCAGATCAAATAAAGTACAAAAGAACAGATCAGCCGATGTTCTGCCCCTGACAGCAATCGTACGAAAGTTATGTCCGACAAAAGCTAGTGACAGTCTCCCACTGAAAATCGTATGATCGGCAATACACGCAGAGATATTATCGGCAGCCGACAAAAATCTTTTAACCTGTCCGATCGGCCAAACGACCAATCTCCGCCGGAGGAAAAATGTCGGGACTCTCCACACACGGTCCGAAAATCGTGCAAATCTAAAAATTGTACGAATCCTCGATTGGTACGATCAGATCTTTGTGTCTATGGGCAGCTTTATTCAGCTTTGCATGTTAATGGTAGTGTCATAGAGGCAGTCAATGTTTCCACTGCTGGCTGAGGGTCAATGACCATTTATATCAATGGAAATAAGCACAGGGTACCCCATAGGAGTAGTTATTGGGGATAAAAGTAACTTTTGCATTTTTTGGGTTTTAATCATCAAGAGATACCCATTTCAATTTTCAACTGCAATCATGCCCAGACTGGGCCATCTATGGGTTCTGGCCAGAGGGCCTGCCATAAGATGCCATAGAAAGTCATTATTTAGTGGGCTGGTGGGGAGCTGATTGGGCCTCTGTGTACCTAAAATGCCAGGGCCTATTTTGACTCCCAGAACTGACTGCAATGAGCACAGGGAATATTGATAACAGTAGTAGTGGTCACAGAACACTCCATATGATAGTGCTTTATGGCATTAATCCAACAGTCCAGTAATGCACCACTTTATTTTACTGCTCAGGGCACTATTGCTGGGGAACATTAAATATACAGGTATGGAACCTGTTATCCAGAATGCTCGGGACCTGGAGTTTTCCAGATAACGGATATTTCCGTAAGTTGGATCTTCACACCTTAAGTCTACTAGAAAATCGTGTATCAATAGGCTGGTTCTGCTTCCAATAAGGATTAATTATATCTTAATTTGGTACAAGGTACTGTTTTATTACCATAGGTAATAAAGGAAATCGTTTTTAAAAATTTTGATTGTTTGGTTAAAATGGAGTCTATGGGCGAAGACCTTTCCGTAATTGGGAGCTTACTGGATGACAGGTTTGCAGATAACAGATCCCATACTTGTATTAGAATCAAACTGTTGGTGCAGCAGAAGTGGGATATTGGTGCAGAAACAAAGAGCTTTAGTGACTTCTCTCCATCTGGCTCTGGTGTCCCTCATTTCTAATGCATAGCTCCCCTAGCTCAGGGGAGTTCCCAGATTTTTTTAACCCGTTAGCTACATTCAAATGTAAAAAGAGTGGGGAACAACACAAGCAAAACATTCCCGGGGATACTAAATAAGTGCTGTGACTGACTAATAGTAGCCCCTATGTGGACTGGCAGCCTACAAAGGGTTCTGTTTGTCAGTACACCTGGTTTTTATGCAACTAAACTTGCCTCCAAGTCAATAATTAAAAAATAAGTGCCAGTTTTGAGGCCACTGGGTGCAACATCCAAGGCTATAGGCTTTTTAGCCTATAGTGGCTTAGCAATTAACCTGAGTAGTACTTAGGTGCAATTTAAGAAATGAGACAACTAACTACAGCTACGTGGCAACCAGAGGCTGTGTGGCTAGCAGGTCAAGCGCTAGAAATTTTTGCCATGGGAACACCTGTAACTAACCCCCCTCCCGAGTGCTTTCCACCAATTACACAGCCCATCATTCCAAAAATGAACATGGCGGATAGCACAATGTGTATGGATGGTTTCAATCTTGGTAAATGACTGGTATCTCAGTAGAGAAATCAGTACGGTGTATATCAGCTCCGATCCATAAAAGCTGTTGGTTATATACAGATAAGCATTGCACTCTGTACAGAATAACCTCAATGTTTTCCTGAATGTTAAAGTGAAAAAGTCAAATTGTTTATTTCCCTTTGTGTATATTGGTGGGTGGGAGGACTCAGAAGGAAGTGAAGAACAGAATAAATTCTTACCCCATGCAGCATCCAGGGACAAGATAGAGCAAGCCCACATTTGTTAACGTTTAGGGAATGGGGCACAAAATGATTTTGCTGTTTGGCCTGGCATTTTCTAGTGACATCCCTGCTATAACAATAATTTCATCATAGTCTATATAGAGCTCAGTTTCAAAGCTCTGGTGTTCTAGCTACTCTCTTCCCACAGTGCGTTGGTGAAAGACACAGGCTAAAGGATTAGATTTAGGAGGAGGGAAAGAAAAAAACATGAGAGAGGGAAAGATTAGGGAGATGGAGGGAAAATCATGTCCCTTAGCACAGAGAGCAGAGGGAGACAAAGGGCTGGATTAGCATTCCCGAACAGGGATAGATTAGCCTGTTTATTCTACTTGTGTTGATTTAAAATATTTAGCATAATTAGCAAGTGAATGGCAAGTCATTGTGTGCTGTGAGCAGAAGGGAGCTGGGCTGGAGATAGGAGAGCAATATCAGTGTCAGACAGGACCCCCCGTCCCACAGTGTATGGCATGGAGAGAAAGGAAGCATTTTATAGAAGGGTAGTATCTCACTGGGAGCAGCAATTAGGCACCTGGGTGTGAGCTTTACTGCAGTAAGGTAGGACTGGGCTACAGGGGCAATAAGCCACTCAGGAAAGGCTTTACAGATGTTACAGCAGCCATAATGTGCTACAAGTGAAAGCTTTTAAAGGTGCAATAAGCTTCACAGGAGATGAGGTATCACAATAAGCAGTGAGGCTCTGCATAGCGCCAGATTTAGGGCATCAGGTCTCTTGTTTTACAGTAACCATAAGGAAGACAGGCAAATGGCATAATGTTTTTAAGAGTTAATGAGGCTCATTTACTAACGATGTACAGACACACATATGGTATTTGCCATTTTTTTTGTGGGGTGTCTTCATTGATGTAAATAGGTTAAAGCTGGCCATACATGGGCCGATTAAACTGCCGACAGACACGGTCCACGATCGGATCAGCCCGATATCGCCCACCTCAATGTGGGCATATCGGCGAGAGATCCGCTTGTTTGGTAGAGAGGATCTCTATGTGTATGGCCACCTTAAGGAAAAGTTACAAAGAAAAAAATTGCAACTGACTTGTTTGTGCATTAAAAAGTTGCATGATTTTAAGGGCTTGGTTCGGCCAGGATTTGATTGAATCCGTATCCTGCTGAAAAAGGCTGGACCGAGTTGGTGCTTCCCTAATTTCTAGTTCTACCCTATAAATGCAATATTTGTTACTATTGATTACTAACGCATGTAACAAAACACTGAAAAAGTGTTTTAACTTTCATTCCCCAAAAGTCACTGAGCTACAACTCCCGCTATTCCCCAACAGATAATCAAAGGTTAACGTATTCTGGTAGCCCTAGTCCAACATCATCAGAGGACCCAATGGGTCACTTGAGAACAATGGGTCACTCTGGAGATGGCTTAATGCAATGCAATAGAATATAATGGTCTGGTTGGAATTTCCATTCAGGAGTTAAGTCTCTTACGTAGTGCATTGAATATTATCAGTAATAAGGCTTTGAGGAACTGCGTTACTGATAGAAGGCATCACAACATCAATATTTGCTCTCCAGCATTAAAGCCTCAGCACAGCAGGGTATTGGTGCAGGAAGGATCTGCATGATGCTGCTGGGAAGCTTACTGCAGAGCTCTTATTAGGGCAGTAAGTTGAATGTGACGCAGAGCCAGCAGAGACTATTGATACTGTACAATAGCCATGGTCCAGCTCGGCAGTCTCTCTGCTTTGTCACTTTGAGGAAACGGGCAAGTCTGGGCAGGCCAAGCTGGGCTCTGATCTGGGTGCAGCCTGTAAGTGTTTTAACTTCTTCGCACCCAGTACCAGATCTGTCCCACGCTGACTGCTGAGTTCTTTGCTTTGCTTCCTTGTTGTAAATATATACATATATATGCATGCTTTGTTTTGGGTCAAATATTACAGTTTCTATGATTTGGCCACTATTGCCCTACAATCTGGCCATGTATGGCACCACGACGTGTCCTATCATGTTTGGGCAATGGATGATGCAAACGAGGCATTTTAAGGGGCACAGTTAATTGGCTGATGATCATATTAGCATGTGAGCTATCGCCTGATCGACTAGAAATTATCTGGTTATTGGTGACAGAGGTTGCCAATCTGTCAATGTTTCCTATTGTTTTGGCAGTGACTGAGCGACTATAAGACTCACGCTGGGCCACCAACTGCCAAACCTTAACCCAAGTCTTTTGGAGGAGAGCCATATTGCCACTTGGGTGGCCAAATCTGACAAATATCTGCTTGTCTGGCACAATCTTCCTATGTATAAGCATCTCTACTCATTCATTCCTTATCTCAGGGGTCCCCAACCTTTTTTACCCATGAGCCACATTTAAATGTAAAAAGAGTTGGGGAGCAACACAAGCAATAAAAAGTCTATGAGGATGTCAAATAAGGGTTGTGATTGGCTGTTTGGTAGCTCCTATATGAACTGCAAACCCATAGGAGGCTCTGGCAGTACATGTGTTTTTTAATGCAACCAAAACTTGTCTCCAATCCTGGAATTGAAAAATAAGCACCTGCTTTGAGGCCACTGTGAGCAACATCCAAGGGGTTGGGGAGCAACATGTTACGTGCGAGCTACTGGTTGGGGACCACTGCCTTATCTGCTTCTACTCCACTGACATATCTCCATTTAAGTGCCTGCAATTTACTTGTGTAATATCCTCTATCCACCCCCTTATTACCATCTTTCTTCTAAATATCATTTATATTCCTGCCATTCTCATCCCTCCTGATCTCTCCTGCTCTCTCTCTCCCCATTCCTTTCTCTCTCCCCTTTCGTTCCTTTCAAAGTACACAGAGTTCTTTCTGAATAGCTTCAGTTCCCCCAGACTGCAGCCTCAGAACACTGTAACAGGCACTGGCGAAACTCCTATTGTCTGGAACTCTTCCTCCTAAAGGATAAGAGACAGAAAGTTTTGTAACTGCAGGAGCTGCTCGTCCCCCTCATTGCTCTGAAGCTGCAACTGTTTGCCATGCACACAAGGAGCAATTTCTAATGCAGGGGGTTAGAAATAAGATCTTTTAGGGATGTAGTACCTACATAAATATATTACACAAAGGTTTCCCCATTTTGCCCCCTGTGTGACTTGCAGCAGTAGTTGCAGATTCATAGCCTTTAAGCAGGTGCCTATTTCCACTTAGTCCCGGCTATAAAAGGATACAAAGCATCTAGTCACATTTATTGGCAGGTTGAACACTTGTTAATCATTTACTCTGCTGTCTTTTATGTGCTTCTTTGTGTTACAAAACATTTTGTGGGGCTTGACAGACTCTAACGGTAAATGTGACTCAGCACGAAGCTTTACAATTTACTATGGGGAAAAAAGCTTCTGTGAGAGACACACCTACACTATGTGCCATGTATTTCCCTCTATGACAACATGTTAGTTCTGTTTTAAGTCTGTCCTGAAGGTGTTAATTTACCTATATATTCTATCTATTCCTTTACATCAGTGATCCCCAACCAGTGGCTCATGAGCAACATGTTGCTCCCCAACCCCTTGGATGTTGCTCCGTGGCCTCAAAGCAGGAGCTTATTTTTGAATTCCAGGCTTGGAGGCAAGTTCTGGTTGTATAAAAAACAGGTGCACTGCCAAACAGAGACTCAATGTAAGTTGTCAATCCTAATAGGGACTACTAAATGGCCAATCACAGAACTTATTTGACAACCCAAGAACATTTTTCATGCTTGTGTTGCTCCCAAACTCCTTTTACTTCTGAATGTTTCTCACGGGTTGGGGAGCCCTAATTTATATGATTCTTTCATGTAACTGTACTATTATCCTGTGTAAACTGAACTCCAACTCCCTCCTCGGTGCTGTGCAACATGGAAACTAGTCCACATTTACAACACTGGTATAGGTTCAATCATACAGAAAACCGCTAAACAGAGAGCTCTGTAATCTGGCAATACCATTTCTCAGTGTACTGTTTTATATCATGACTATTACTTGATTTGCTGCAGTAATAAAACAATTACTTTTAACTGATGTTAATTAATCCAGCATCAATCCTTCCTTCTTGATGGCAAAACACTTGTACTAGCTTTGTAGAGTTTAAAGGTTTGGAAGTCTGGTGACCCCAAAAATGGAAAGATCCATTTTGTAGAAACTATGGGATTTTAGTTATTGTGGATAATAGATCCTATGTAGAGAGGGTGCTTCTTTTTGGGCAAGAATCATCTATTTAAGGTGACCCGCAGCTCTTTCAGTTCATGCTCATGGAAAGCAGCATGTACAGGACTGTACATTTGCCTCTAAAAAAAAAAAATAGGTAGAAACCTCAGGACTAAAACAAACTGACACTTGTATTGTGCACCATGGCCTACATGATAAATACACTAAGTACTGGCTGAACTGCTACTCCTGGATCTTATCTGAAATCCTTTATAAGCAGCATTGCTGCAGTCATATGCACCTCCTGCTTTTCTGCACAGTGAGTACATGTTAATAATAATAATAATAAAGTCATACATCCTAACTGTCCCTTTTTGACAGCTCAACCTGCAGTACCAAAATGGTCCGACTTACTCTTTGATCTCCTGCACTGAACAGCCAGAAAAAGATACAACGTTTCTGAAACGTAATTGTTTTTTTCGGCAGAGAGCCCAGAATATGTGGCAGGTGTACTTGGTTACATTTGTAACAATTTAAGATAAGCAAAGAAAGAACTGTAACAATTTAAGATAGGTCTTTTGGGGAAACTGACTTGCAACTTAAAGGGCAATTCACCTTCATTAGCAAAACTGTAATAACTCCTAAAAAACACAGAAATATGTTCAAACTTTCATAAAAATTTGTAAAATTAACTTGGTAATTGGGGGTTGTGGCCACAAAAATGGGCATGGTCTTTTTGTCCCTCTTTCTATTTCCAAAATGCTGGGAGGTATGAATAAAGTTTGCATGCAGGATTAAATCACATCAAAAAGAGCCTAAGGAGCAGCTTTCCATAGCTTTACTGATCCACAGCTCAAAACTTTATGAGCAACAGCTGGAGAGCCGCAGGATAGATAACTTTCTGCAGCAGAAGCTGAATAATACTGGGAAAGAAGCTGGTGCCATTGAATAGTTCAGGGGTGACTGGAGAGGCTTACCCTTTTCCCCTGAAACCTCCATGAAACCCAAAGATTATAGGAAAGATCTCTCTGGCTAAATTTTGATTACTATTGCGTTTGTCACTTTTTTTGGGGTAGTTTCCCCTTTAGTTGACCCGACCTTGCTGCTTGTTATTTCTCTTTATGTTGCCTCATTTATCCATTCCTCTGAATGTGTGGCTTCCTTTGCCCGACTGACCTCTATTCTGCTTGTCACCTCCTTTATTAAGGTCACTTAGACCACTCTCCTTCTCTCAAACGTCACATAGAAACATCAGTATGTGATATGCTTTCTCCCTCTCGCTATTGACCTGAGATTCGCTAAATCAAGCTGAATATTTATAAACTACAAATTGATCATTGGGATGCAAGGCAATATGTAGGCAACAGAAGAAGACTAACATGGAGTTTTTTGTTAAGAATTTCTGCCCATTTGTGCATTTTTTTTTATAGGCAAATGCTACCTATACAGCCCTTTTCCTAAATTCAGTTCCAGCCAGAGCAATCTGTAGAGATAGGTCCGTATAACTATGTGTATTTAAGTGCACTGGGGTTCATTTGGAGGGGTTGAACTTAATGGAATTTGTTTGTTTTTTTTTCAACCCAATTTAACTATGTAACTATGTAATTCATTTTTTCATTGGCATGTGATGTATTTAATTCTGCCACCTGAAAAAAAACAATACAAGAATATAAGCGTACAAATGCATATGATTAACATAAGTCTTTATCTATTCTTATCCCCTTTTGAACATTTATTAGAGATTTTGGTAAGGACCACTCACCATGCCTGTACAGACAGCTGGAATACTATTTGTTGGGGTTACTTGATAAATATAGAAGGGGACCATAAAATGAACTCTCTTTATTCACCAGTAGGTCCTTCCAGCAAACAAGAGGACATTCAATCAGAAAAAAAGAATGTTCTACTTAAGATGTGGAAAGGTTTCTTTACAGTGAGAACTGTGAACTTGTGGACTTCTCTCTCTAAAGCTGTTGTATTGTATGATTCATTAGATAATTTTAAGAAAGGGATCAGTGACTTTTTAGAAAATGATAAGATACCAAGTTACTAAAATCTACTCTAGTACAAGGTTAATCCAAGGACTGGTCCCATTGCCCATTGAGAGTAAGGAAGGAATTTATTCCCCTCTGAGGCAAACTGGATGTTTTTTTCTTCCTCTACCTCTAAATCAGGGTTTCCCAAACTTTTTTTTATTACCAGTGAGCCACATGCAAATATTAAAGTGGTTGGGGAGTAACACAATCATGAAAAACTTCATGGGGGTGCCAAATAAAGAATACAATTGGCTTTATTTGTAACCCTATGTGAATTGGCAGCCTCCAGACTCTGTTTGGCCATAAACCTGGCTTTTATGTAACCAAAACTTGCCTCAAAGCCAGGAATTGAAAAATAAGCACCTGCTTTGTGGCCACTGAGAGCAACATCCAAGGGGTTGGAGAGCAACATGTTTCTCATGAGCCACTGGTTGGGGATCACTGGTCTAAATCAACTAGCAGGTAGGCAGGTTTCACTTAGGTGAAAAGGTTGAACATGATGAATGTGTGTTTTTTTTAAACCTTATCTACTATGTCATATATACAGTTAGGTTAACTGGCTCCTGATAAAACAGACCCTGTTGTGTTTGAATATCATAGAGCCTTAGCCACTGGGACAGGGTCTAGTGTAAATGGTGTTTAATCATTGTAAAGCACAACTATACTGACTGTAACCTAAATATTGAGTTAGAATATCAGCCTCTACACTCATCCATGCAAGCCTATGATTAAGTGCCTTCGAGCATGAAACGCGTAAGGCTGTGTGTTTGTTCACTCCTTGCCTAAAATAAAAATGTGCAGTTCCTTTACTTTGACTGCCCTGGGATTAGTGAGTGCCTGCTGTTCTCTGCATGGTTGAATACCTCCACCTCGAGCTGTAGGTCTGGGGCTTGTGCAGACCCCACATACAAACTGTGAGATCTTATACTCTAGCTGCAAACCAAAAATTATTTCTTATTCATTTTTAGACTAATAATATATGACTGTAGCCTCTCCAATCATCCATGTAAGTGCAATAGAGACTACATAAACATTTAAAATGATTAAAATAGTGATTTGCCCTCTACAACTACTCAACTCAATATTACAGCAGACACAAATACAAAATCAAGACCAGACCACTTTTTTTTTTTTATACAAAAATGAATTTATTTGCTGTACGCACACAATTTAAAGCGCCTACAAGTGTGCTTTTGTTTTTATTCCAACGAGAACAGTTGCCCACTTTTCAGTCACCCTTCTACCCCAATTGCAATTGCACAATAATGTTCAAACCATTCAAGCAGGAGATAAAGAGAGTCATAAAATCTGTACTGTTCGCTGCCTTCTTTTCTATTCAAACACATGCATTCTCACACACTCTCATTCCCTTCCGCAGATAGAAAAACAAAGGAGAAAACTACTGGACACCTGCACAGAGTAGCTGTTTTTCTTACTTTTGTTGCCAGGGCAGCATATATTGCAATGTGGATGCTCGCAACAAAAAAAATATGCTGCATATATATATATATAGAGAGAGATATATCACATGTGACTCTGAAAAGCATCCTACATGAGTGATTTCTGAATAATGAAGTAATAAAGAAGAAAGAAAGGCAATATCAGTTGAAGGCTAAATAAAGTTAGATTTGTTGTGTCAGGTTAAAATGCTTTAGAAATATATTTCTTAATTAAAGAGAAATCACCATTTCCCACCAAAAATAACAGTATTCCTAATAACATGTAATACATTAGATTTAGGTATTTCTTTTATTAGTTTTTCTTTGCCTAATACGTTTTTTTTGTCTCCCATTTCCACTGCTGTTGGGTAAAAAAATATTAAAAAATCGACATAGTCAATGGATATATTTTTCAGCCTCCGGGAGAGAGCAAGAGAAAAAGAAAAGGGAAGGGCACATTGCACATATTTCAGCACTGATCATACATCAGACTGATCTGATATCACATTGTCTGTATCTCACCCTACCCAGAATACAATGGTAACACCTAGAAAAATAAGTACAAAAAGGTTCTTTAAGTATTGTTCTTTTCATCATGGACAGAGGAAGCATCATGGTCTTCTGTCCAGCGTATGTGCCGCCCGTTAGCTCAGGCCACTGGTGGAAATTTCAGCGGGATAGACCCTATCTATACCCAAACCGTGTAAACTCCAGAATCGGTACCCTCTGCTCTGCAAAAGGATCTACCTTTATTTAAAATGTTCATAAATGTCCTTTTTAGTAAATATATATTTATTTATTTATATAAATGTCTATGTGTGTCTCTGTAAGTTCAGTATGGCAACATTATATATAGGAACCCAAGGCAGGCCAGTCATTGAGCTCTGCAGGAAATGCATCATTGAGATCAAAAAGCTGTTCAATATTGGCAGAGTTTGACAGATAATCATTCCTGTTCTCTTCCCAAGGGTGCTGGAGGAAGGAGGTGGCAAGGAAGGTCTCGTCAAAATCCAAGCTGTTTTGCGCCACCGCTTGGTCCTGTCCCATCGGGTACCACTGCTGTGGGCAGTCAATGTGCTTTCCATGAACGGTGAGGTCAACAGAGCGTGAAACTGGACTCAGGGGAGGGGTGACTTCTAGGTCCTCAAAGGCTGAGAAGTTAACTCCATTGATTGAAGAGTCGAAGATAACTTCCCAGTCAAAATCACCTTTCAAGGACCCCAATTCCGTTTGCTCCTCTTGGGAGAGCATAGGGGAGCTGGAGAGGCGTGGAGCCTTAAACATGCGTTTGGGCAATGGCTGCTTGCGCTTGTGAGATTTCCCATCACTTATGGCATTCCAGCCATGTTCTCCTAGTGCATTCCAGCTTTGCTCACTTGTTATCTCTTCAAACTCCTTCAGCAGTTTGTGGGACTCTGAATTAACACTCATCTGCCAGGCAGAAGCTCTGTTGCCGTTACTGGAGGCTGCAGCCTGAGCACTAGCAAAGGCCGGATGGATCTGGACAGGTGGAAGTCGGCGCTTCTTCATGGCTCCATTCATGAGGCGATCGGCATATTGTGGATCAATCTTCCAGAAGCCTCCTTTGCCTGGCTCGTCTTTTTCCCGAGGGACTTTGATAAAGCACTTATTTAAGGAGAGGTTGTGTCTAATAGAATTCTAGTGGGAAAAAAAGAAAGAAATGTTGATTTATTTATCTGGAAATCAAAAATCTTTGAAAAAAAATATCATTATCAAGTTATTAGGTGGAAGACATATTGGAAAGAGACCCAAGCAATGTTAATTATTTAAAGGAGTAAATCATTCCAAATATGAGGAATACATATTGAAATGAGATGACTGGTAGAGAAAAGATGAAAGATCTTGAGATCTTTGAAATGAGAAACTGGTAGAGAAAAACATGAAGAATCAAGATAGGCATAAATCCTTGTTTTTTTGCTTTGCCCCAGTCTTGCCTCAGATACAGATTGGTAGAAGGGGGAGTTGGAAGTTAAAAACAAAAAGATTGGAATCATAAAATAGTAGAGAAAAGAAGGTCCAGTGGGCTGAGATTGCTGTGTTGACTTTATAGCCACATATCCTCCTTTGACCTCTTTAATTCCTAGCGATCTCAAATAACTTCCCCCTTAGCCGCCTCTTTTATTGAGACTAAAGGAGGGGCGACCTTTGCAGAATGCCCTAGCTTACGGGAATGGTGGGACAGAGGAGGGGCAGAATGGGAAATGTGTGTCTATTCTGGGGGTGTAGATTATGCATTCTACTTTTAGAAATGGTGCAGGCCACAAATGGGTTAAAATAAAGATTTCTCCCACCTTTCTGCCATCAAGTCCCCAGGGATCCCGGATCTTCCTGATCCGCTAGTTACTGTTTAATAAAGTTTAACAAGGGGAGGGGGGGCAAATTCCTCTACTCGTCTTTGAGCCCCCCTCCCATGTAGTCTCTCTATTCATCTCTCTCCTCTGAATGCTTATTGCTTGGCCTGTTAAACATATTTATCATTCCTGCCTCAGCAGCTTCCATCCTAACCACCTGTGTAGGGGTAACCCCCCCCCCACCTACACTTATGTTTAATTAAACTTCGCCAAAGGCTTGACCTAAGAGGGGGGACGAGAGGATTTATTTTCTGCCTCCAGGAAACTTTGTCTGAGAGCCATTCTCAATTAAAGCACTGCAGACCACACATATTTATAATGTAATTGTGCCACAAGCACATATTTAACCCAAATTACTGAACACAAACATATAAATAAATAAACTGCATGTCACTGCAGTAAATAGACTGTAATTAGCATCACAGAAGAGAGTCATTGGAGACAAGTTCTTTAAACTAGCAGGGAGGGCCTCTTTCTTTCCTTCCAGAAGCTCACCCCCCCACCCCACCTGACTGTACAAGATTCCCCTATAAACCAACTCTAGATGGTCCCTCCTACTTACCATCCATTACTATGAACAATGGGGTGTCAGGGCCACACAGAAAGTACAGAACAGTGGGGCGGGGGACTGACACCCACAGTTAAATAAAACACTAATGTACAGCAATGGGCCTCAATAAGGGAGAACTATGGTGCACTGCACATTAACCACTGCTTTCCGCTACAGATAATTAGTTAATCTATAAAAAAAAAATGGTGATGGAATGGATGCAGAACTCCTGTCTGCAAGGGTTAATGAGCCTTGTGATGCTGTGGGATGTAGGAAGCACAAAATAGTAACTCAAGATTCACGGAACCGCAGAGTAATTATACACAGGGGACAGGCAGAGAAAAGCAGAAAGACACCACTGTGTGACTTATTGCAAAGCAGCAACAGACATAGGGTATGGGCAAAGCAGCACGTTTATAGATATTATTGTTATAGGGAGTATTAACAACTAGATAATTATTAGTAATATATCCCCAATAATGGTCCACTGCACCATTGTCTACTCTTCGTAAAATCACATTGCAACATGGCATCTTCTCCTCCAGGATACATACCTGCCAGGTGGGATCTGCATGCCGGAAGTAGCAGAAGTTGTCCGTGATCCACTTGTAAATGGCAGACAGTGTGATCTTGGTCTTCTTGCTTGCTTGCATTGCCATACAGATAAGGGTGGCATATGAATAAGGGGGCTTTACATGCGGGTTGGTTTTGTAGTCAATCTCCTCCATTGGCTGGAGCCCCAAGTGGGATGCCCGTGAGGTGGATGAGGATATGGGTTTTCCTGGAGTATGTGGCATGCCCAGGCAAGCGGGGTCAGCAGCCAGAGGAGAACAGGGAGCGCCAGACAGGTGCCTGTAACCATGGGAGTCCCCAGATGATGAAGGCGTCTTACCCACGTTGGCATTGAGTATGGAGAATTCTTGTAGCCACTGCAGGCTGGTGAGGCTATCATCCAGGTTAACTGAGCTAGAAAAGGAATCTTGCCCCTGATCTGCCTCGACCTGGAAAGTCACCCAGCTGTCCTCCATGTCTAACGGGGCCACCGTGGGCAGGTCAAACATTAATAAAGCCCTTGGGATCCAAGAACTGCTCCTATAATGCAATCAGAGAATGGTCTGTTAGAAATAAAATGATATTGTAAAGCAGAGTAGAAAAAAACAATGCTCACTGGATTATTTATCTTTCAACCTGTCTCTGTTAAGGCCAAGGCACCCCAGGGTGCTAACGTAAGAGACCTTTTCTTAATACGATGTAACTATCTATTGATGGCACATGGCATGGCAGCAAGGTATGTATAAATCTGTAGGGGGCATTTTTTCCAGTTCCCTAATGCAACCCTACATCATTTTTGCACTAATGGTATATGTTAACAGTAAAGCCTGAGGGCTGGTTTGACAGAAGCTTAAAAAAAGTGATTTTTTTTTTTTAAAAAAACTTTGAAATTTAAATCATTTGCGTAAAAATGTTTGATTTGAAACCCAAAACAGAATCTTCCCACATAGAGGTGCCCAAGACTAAGATTCACAGCCTTTCTTGTGAGTGGGAGACTAATTCCCAAAAGCGGGACCGAGGAGACATTCCAACAGTTAGTTATTCCTCATCTCATGGGAAGAAAAAGATTAATATCTTAGCATTTCTCACAAGCGTAAAGTCAAGGTTGGGTAGATAATTCCACTTTTTCGGACCCCCACCGGGCCAACAATAAACAGTATGCATGGTTTATCCTTTAGCTCAAGAACACTGTCTCACATACCCACAGCATGGGAATGTATGTCTGGCTGCACCTGGCCTAAAGCATATTCATCTTGTTATATACAGTATCAGTGACTGATACACCCGTATAAAGGAATGCACCCCTTACTTAACCCCCTGTCTAAGAGTAATCTGCTCTTACATTAGTAATGGCTTCTTATATGTGATAACGGTCTAGCTCAGTAATTAAAGTAGAATAAAGCTGCTGTGTGGCATTACTTATGCACTGCCAATGAGCTTGGCAGAGTAAATTAATGGGCAGAGACAGGGATCTGTGCAAGAGGAATAGAGGGGGGTCTGGTAAGTGAGCCAGCTATTTAGGGTAGGCATGATTAAAATGCACCTCACATTCCAACCCCTTCCAAAGTCACCATGAACTGCTGCCAAACCCATGGTGTTAAGCAGCCATTTTGTGTGCCCGGGGCCGTGCCAGCTTTAAGAGCCCTTTCATGAACCCGATGCCATTGTCATTAGGAAATATACGGTTGCCCCAGCTGCTGGCAGCCCAAAGTGTCAGCTTCCAGAACAGAAAACCCAATGTCTGAGACACAAGAGCTTGCAATTTAACCACAATTCTAGTAATCCATTAGTGTCCAGTTTGAGTAATGTCACAAGCAAAACATTGCAGAAAAGCTGGTTAGGCAAAAGAAAAAAAGTAAAAGAAAAGTACAATTCTAAGGTAATAAGAAAGCGTGGAGCATGTACAGGTAAAGCAGTCCCTATTTACCTGATAGACAGTGGGTCAGGATGCAGCAGAACTAAGCAAGAAGGTTCTGGAACAGCAGTAGCTGCAGCAGAGGTGGTAGGGAGATGAGTTATTGCCCTGCCAGCTCTTTTCCTATTTACCCCCCTGCTGCCAGGCATTAAGTACCAGAGGCTCTGAAAGGCTTCTCTGGGCACCATGACAACAGCCCGCCCCCATAAACAGCTTTAAGCGCTCCCATTGGCTGGGACATCACCATGGAGCACTCAGTCATCCAGCCCACTATTCCTGTGGCTGCTGTGAGTGCAGGTTGCAAGTCAGGCATTGTTTTGCGTGGAATAAATGGTATTTGTGCATACACAGGGGGCAGGAAGGTGCCTTATGCATGTTTCATTCTACAGGACAAGGTGTCTGCCTTCTTTGCTAAAACTTTGAAGTATTTTGTTCAGGGACAGGATAAACCGAAAATCCTTTTTAACTGGGAGGAAACTTTTTGGGTTTACTGATATAGTATACTAATATAATGACTGACTGTATTTGTTTCCTAGGCTTAAAAACACTGGGTGGCAGGGAACATCTTTTATATTTCTTATCTTTATATTGGAGGGTACACTGCTTTCCTGCAGAGCTTGCAGTTCATCAACTGCCCTGGCAGAAATCAATATATATACAGTAGGTGTGTGTTATCCAGAATGCTCGGGACCTGGGGTTTTACAGATAACGTATCTTTCTGTCATTTGGATCTTCATACCTTATATATACCTTGTATATCTTGTATATACCTTGTATATCTTAGTTTGGATCAAGTACAAGGTATTATTATTACTACAGAGAAAAAGGAAATAATGTTTCAAAAATTGGATAAAATTAAGTCTATAGTAGATGACCTAATTGTAATTTAGAGTTTTCTGGATAACAGGTTTCCAGATCCGGTTAACGGATCCCATACCTGTAATATCTAAACATGGGCTTAGAATATAATGAGGATAGGTTATCTTAGGTGAAATTATACATAGTTACATGTATAGGAATTGGGAGTTTGCATGGTTAGTGAGCCTCTTTTATATTATTTTATTATAATATTGCTCAGTACAATACCACCTTTTCAGTGACTGATTAATGACTATATCTGTATGGCTAAATGATATGTTCCTGTACTTATACATATGTCTCTGGGTGCTAGGGGAGTGATGGCTATGACTGGGAGAATTATGGGGGTGTATAAATATTTCCTATACTGGCCTGTACATAGGATTGTTGGTTTATTGAGTTATCTCTTATCTATACATGGACACAAGGGCTATAAGTAGCATCTAAGGATTTTACACTATTTTTCTGGTCCCCTGAAAAACATAAAATAGGGTTTGTGCTGTAAATACTTACAGGCAATAGGGTATGATACTTGTAGGGCTGGGCCATTTAGGCATAGGGGTGGTCAATTGGGAATGATTGTGCCTTTATGGGACAAGTGTTTTTCTCCGCTAATTTACTTTTAGTATAGGAAGAATGCAGCACTGACATAGTTATATTGATTTTAGTTGGTTTTCCAGCACCAACAACGTTGCATTAGAGTGATATTAAGTTTAAGTAAGAGGCGAAGGAGGCAGGTTTTTTTCAATTTAAAAAATGTGGAGACAGTTAATGTACCCCAATAATAAGTTTGTGGTGGTGCAGATATTGCTATCCATTCTGAATGTGCTGGCTCTCCCCCCCTCTACCCCTTTCTCTTGCTGACAACCTTGGCCCCCTCATTACTATGGAAGAGCAAAAGACTCATTCACTGGACCTTTTTTTTCCCATACGCAAAAATCTGGGATCTGAAAAGTTCCCCCAAAACGCAGTGTGAGAGAGGAGGAGGTGGAGATGGCTGGCAGAGTGCCACAAACTTGCCACTTATTAGCATAACAAGGACGGTGGGCAAGTCACTCACTTAACCCATTCACTACTGCGGAGAAAATCGAATTCAGGGGCAGGAGGTGAGCTGCCCATCTCATCTGCTACTGGATTATGGTCCAGACAGGGCCAGCTTTAATAGTGGTGGGGTATCACAGACTGTGTCCCATATAAACCTACTGAAGTTGTTTAACTATTACTTCCCCCAGCAGAATCTTTTATTTGTGGCAACAGTCAAATAAAGTTGTATAGTCTCCATTTTACCCTAAACGCTATTTTTCCCGCATTCCTACAGTCACCCCAATTTGGCCTCCCTAAATACACCCCAGGGTACAAAGAATTATCCCACACCCTGAACAGAATTACCCAAGTATCTGGCTTTTAGCAGGTGCTGAGAGTTGTAGTTGATCAATATCCATGGGGCTAGGGATGATACCCACATATTTACTGACTCACACATACAGGCAAGTGAACAGCAGGTAGATATCTGTGGCACTATTGTTGGTGGGGTCTGGCAGAATTTCCCACCAAAAGCTAAAAGAGATATATGTAGGAAACATGTTTTTAGCATTATCTCCCGCTGAATCTGCTGCTTGTTCCCTCTCTGTGTGTGCTGGAAACCCAGGGCATTAACATCTTAAAAAGAGCCCCTTTATGTGTATTGTAGGCTTTATGCCCCCTGGCTGTACTGAACACTGTCTCAGCTCTTCCTTTTGCTTTCCCTTTGATCACCTGCAGGATTGGGATGAGACAGGTGTACAGGATTCATGGACCCATATGGAGAGTGAATGGCTCTGGAATGGTGAGAAGTAAAGACTGATATTCTGCTGCTCAGGACCTCCATCTTTAGGGCCTTTTATTGACACAATATACATTTTGTCCCCTGTACTATACTATCTACCCTGCTGTAAAAGCTGGACATACATATACTGTATCCATCTACATAAATTCATTAGTTGTAACAGGACTCCTTGGCACTAGCAACATACAGATTTATCAGACTGATATTCTTTGGTATCTGATAGCCTTAACATAGGAAGCCAGGAGCAGCTTACAGGAAGTGAACCATATAATGACAATTACTTCACCAAGAACGGCTTTCTCATAAGGGCAAATCCTCTACTATCTGTTATAAAAAGAGATGCAGGGAATGGCTCAGCTCCAAATGAGAGGCAATAAATTGTTAGGACAAAGAGACACACAAAAAGGCTCATATAGCATAGCGTTATATAGCATTCACATTAGTCCCTGACCCAGTGGAGCTTACAATCTATGGTCTCCCAACACAATCGATATAGTCAATCTTATCACAAGCATATTTCCCCTCGATATTCTCTTAGGGCTAAGGCACTGTTAGAGTGAGTTTGGGGTGAGTGATTATTTGCTGTCTAGGGTACCCCTGGAACTATGGCAGGGTGACTGATACCCCAATGTTTATATATGTCTGTGACCTTGTTATGAGCTAAGGGGGCCCAGCCTGAAGGCCAGTTAGGGTGAGATTTGGGGTGAGTGCTCATTTTTTGCCCTGGGTACCCCGGGAACTATAGCAGGGTGACTGTTACCCCAATATTTCTATATATCTATAACCTTGTTTTTAGCTAAGGGGTCCAGCCTGAAGGTCAGTTAGAGTGAGATTTGGGGTAAGTGCTTATTTGTATCCCTTAAACTATAGCAGGGTGACGGTTACCCCAATGTTTCTATATGTTCTTTGTTTGTACCCTGGTACCCTTGGAACTATAAGAAGGTGGCTATTATACCAGTGTTTCTTTATACCTTGTTGTGGGCTACATTTTAATTAGAAAAGAGGTATTCAAGAAATAGTTGTGCTCTTTGCTCCAGCTGCTGCATTTGGACCTGCCTGTGCGGTATAAGATAATATAAGATATATTTAATATAAGATAATATTGTGGACAACATTGTCAATCAGACAAGTGATTAAAATCTGGTTTATTGCTTTATATGATATACAGACTAATCTTTTCCAGTACCCTGTTCCCTCTAGGCATTGGTAGTGCAACCCCTGCTGATGTCTAGTCAATAGGCCACATACTCTCACATGCAAGCTCTGTTCCCATACCCACACGGATCCTAAAGGTGGATTGGGATGCTGAGATGCCAAAATACTATGAAGAAACCCAAGGACACTTTTAGACCAAGTCCCATAACTGAGACTTGGGTTGCAGGGTGAATGCCCATTCTGTCCTGCTTCTACAGTGCTGCTTATAGGATTTGTTTAATATCGTTACAGATGTTTGCCTGTATGGAAGAACACGAGTTAATATGTAGAAATAGAATTCCTAATGGGGAATAATTCATAGACGGCTGGGGGTGTGACGAAACAGGAAGAAGGTGAGTTTCGCTCCCCCCAAAAAAGCAGTTGCAGTTTCCTGCTTTGTCCAGTGTCAGTGCAAGTGTTTGTGATTTCACAGCTCCCTCTCTTTCCATTCAGCAAACAATACAGGGGAGGAGGCGTGCGTAACACCCTGTCACCATGTACGGAATCAACTAGAATCTTCCACTGGGATTCATACAAACTGACCCCTAAATATACTGTAGAGAGTAGAGATGAGCAAAAAAATGTTGCTGCACAGTTGATGCAAGTAGGTGTAGACTGTAAAGCATAAACTACAACTCCCATAATGCTTAACGGTTTTCTGGGAATTTTAGTTTGATAACATCTGCATAGCCACAGGTACCCCATCCCTGCTCACTTGGAGAAGTGCGGCTTTCCCAAACATTCTCTGGCTAGTGTTTCTTTCCTTGCATACACAGCTCGTCCATAAAGTGGCAACAAGACCATGGAATCGAAATTCCAGAGCCTTTAATCTTCCCTAAATCCCCTTAACCCCAACAATTAAGGATTAATGTTTCATAATTACACCAGCTAAAGGTGTCATAATCGGTCAATAAATTATATAAATAGTTACAATTAGTGTGACCACCCCAAACTTTTATAAACAGGTGCCTGTGTTAAATGGGCCATTTGCATTTTATTTCGATGTATTTTGCATGACTACAGTGACTCCGGTGAGTTCTGCGGCATGCATCTAATTTTACGGCCAAGTAAGGTTTACAGAACGGAGTTTTATTAGGTGTCTGGTTTTAACTGTTAATTAGGCATGTACAATGTGCATGAGGTGCCAATACTCTCTCCAAAAACCCCTGTATGTATTAGTAGGCCATGGGCACACAGAGTGTAGGCACCGCTGCTCTCAACCTGTGTATTTTTGCAGGCTGAGAGAAGCGCATCTGCTCCGTGCCCTTTCTGTGCCCAACGATGCCTTGTTTTTGCGCCTGCTCTGCTGCATGTGAGCACACACAGGGCTGGATTTACATAACGGGCACCCCTAGGCCTGCTGTCTTTCATTGCCCCAGTCCCCTCCCTTTTATTCTCTCAAATTTTCATCATCGGGACTGGAGCAATGGGGATTGGCGCATCGGAGATTTAAAAAAACGATTGTATCTCCAGCGCATCCCCATGTGTATTTGAACCAATGTGGGTGTGGTTGGACAACATGCTGCCCCCTAAAATCCTGCCACCCTAGGCCCAGGCGTTGGTGGCCTTTCCACAAATCCGGGCCTGAGCATACGCAGACCAGTCTAATTAAAATCAATTGACATGGGCACTGAGCAGATCTCTCAGCCTGAAACAAATACACAAAAGTACAGCGGAGCCTACACTAAATGTGCCCATGGCCTTATGGTGGCAATAAACAGGTCAATCCCTATGTTACTCTGAACAAGTGGCCCATGGCTGAACAGATACTGTATAAGGATCCATATGTGTTTATATTTGTCTTGCTACTTTCAGGGCAATCACTGGACTGGGAATGTATAGGCAGCTTTACATTTGGAATAATGCACTACATCTTGTTATGAGCTAAGGGGGGGGGGGACTTTGATTGGAAATAACATGACATATATGGTCTAGATTATTATAGATTATAGGGGTATTTAGCATCTTTTCACCAAAGGTACCCCTGTGTTAGGAGGAACATTTTAGAATGGTTACGAGATAAATTATAAGGATACAGAATCTTTGTTGGCCATCACCAATGATCAAGAGCAGAACTTTTGCATAATGACAGTTGACTAAGAATTGGACATGGCTGCCAGATAGCTGAGCCAATCAGCACTGAGAAGACATTGCCAACCCTCAAATACATTCATTGTGAACAGTGGTCAGAACTCCCAGTGGATTCTCACTTGTCCTGGCCCAATAGCATCTATTTAGGGTGCTCTCTCTCTCTCTCTGTTGATACACCCCTGGAACACCTACATGAGGCACAGGATATAGGTTTGATGGAAATCAAAATCACTGCTACTGTCAAATTAAAAGCTGTATGGGTTGACACATGCCCTGTGCCTGGCACAAAAAAAGCAGTGACAGGCTGGACATGTCTTTTGGTCTTTTTTTGTGCGAAATCTGGCCGCTGTGTGCAAATGACATGCTGTCAGTGCACAATAAAGTTTGGAAAACCAGTGATACACAACTTAGCCATTTGGGGAAAATGAAGATATGTCCATTAATAAAGTTGTTCACTTATGAGTTAACTTTTAGTATGATTTAGAGAGCAATATTCTGAGAAGATTTTTTTAATACATTTTTCATTATTTGTGATTTTTGAGTTATTTCGCTTTTTATTCAGCAGCTCTCCAGTTTGGAATTTCAGTAATCTGGTTGCTAGAGTCCAGATTACTCCAGCAACCACGCAAGTAGCAATAACAATACATTTGTTGCTTTACAGAGCATTTGTTTTTTTTTTAAGATGGGGTCAGTGACCCCGATTTGAAAGCTGGAAAGAGTCAGAAGAAGAAGGCAAATAAGTAAAAAACTATATAAAAAAAATGATGTATTGATGATAAAATAATAAAATATAATAAATAATAATAATAGAATAATAATAAAATAAATAATGAAGATCAATTAAAAAGTTTATTAGAATTGGCTGTTTACTAACATACCAAAAGTTAATGTAACGGTGAACCACTCCTTTAACTCCAAAGTAACAATACACCCTCAGTAGCCAATTTCTGAAACATTTTGCTTTTTTTTTTTTTGCTTTTTTCCTCGTGAGGCAACTTCGGGTGACTTAGGAAAAAGAATCGCCGCATGTGATTAGCGCTGGCTAATTTTAGGCATTTTAGCCAGTGCAGAGTGAGGGAAGGCTTTCGGGGAGATTGGTCGCCGCAAAGACGAGGCGACTAAATCTCCCCAAAACGCTCAGTGTAACCTTACCCTTAAAGGGATCTACCTTTAAAAGTAGCAGCAATCAAAAGACCCCAGAACAACATTGCTCTAAAATAGGTAAACAGCTTTGTTTTTTTCTTTCTTTTTGACAGGGGAACTGTCATCCCTGTGCTGTTATCACATCCTTTTTAGAGGGGATCTGTCAGCTGAGACTCAAACAGAGAGAGGAAAAGGGTAATAGGGGAAATGCATGGTGTACACACTATATGTATACAGAAGGCATATGGGTGTCCACAGAAGCGGCAAGAGGAGGCAGTTGCACTACCCTGACTTCTCCAGCTGGTTCCAAGAAATTATTTGTAAATTTATTTCCCAATAACGCAAATGTTTTTTAAACTTCCCACCCCAAGGCAATCCTTAATTAAGTTATATTCTGCATTGTCATGAATAGGTTAATCTTCAGAGGGCTGCTACCCTATGTGATATTAGCTTACTTGCCCCCCACCCCTGGAAAATTTTCTGCGGACACCCATGCAACAAGGTTGCATCGAGGTCTGGCATAGTGCAGAGAGACTGGCAAATTGCTAATGTGGTGCCTCTATTCAAAAAAGGATCCTGTTCTCAGCCTCAAACCTATAGGCCAGTTAGTCTGACATCAGTGGTAGGAAAGCTTTTTGAAGGGTTAATAAAGGATAAGATAGTGGACTTTACAGCAATTCATAATACTATGAGTTTGTTCCAGCATGGTTTTATGAGTAATAGATCTTGCCAGACTAACTTAATTTCTTTTTATGAGAAGGTAAGTAGGGACCTCAATTCTGGGATGGCAGTGGATGTGATTTACTTAGACTTTGCTAAAGCATTTGATACAGTGCCACACAAAAGGTTACTGGTTAAATTAAGGAATGTTGGCCTGGAACATTGTATTTGTACCTGGATAGAGAACTGGCTAAAAGATAGACTACAAAGAGTGGTGGTAAATGGAACATTTTCTAATTGGACCAGTGTTGTTAGTGGAGTACCGCAGGGCTCTGTACTAGGCCCCTTAGTTTTCAACTTGTTTATTAATGACCTGGAGGTGGGCATTGAAAGTACTGTTTCTATTTTTGCAGATGATACTAAATTGTGCAGAACTATTGGTTCCATGCAGGATGCTGCCACTTTGCAGAGTGATTTGTCTAAGTTGGGAAACTGGGCAGCAAACTGGAAAATGAGGTTCAATGTTGATAAATGCAAGGTTATGCACTTTGGCAAAAATAATATAAATGCAAGTTATACACTAAATGGCAGTATGTTGGGAGTTTCCTGAAATGAGAAGGATCTTGGGGTTTTTGTAGATAACACGTTGTCTAATTCTGGGCAGTGTCATTCTGTGGCTACTAAAGCAAATAAAGTTCTGCATAAAAAAGGGCATTAACGCAAGGGATGAAAACATAATTATGCCTCTTTATAGGTCCCTGGTGAGGCCTCATCTGGAGTATGGAGTGCAGTTTTGGACTCCAGTCCTTAAGAGGGATATAAATGAGCTGGAGAGAGTGCAGAGACTTAGTGCAACTAAACTGGTTATAGAGAGATGGAAGACAAATTATAAGGGTAGACTGTCAAGGTTGGGGTTGTTTTCTCTGGAAAAAAGGCGCTAGCGAGGGGACATGATTACACTTTACAAGTACATTAGAGGACATTATAGACAAATAGCAGGGGACCTTTTTACCCATAAAGTGGATCACCGTACCAGAGGCCTCCCCTTTAGACTAGAAGAAAAGAACTTTCATTTGAAGCAACGTAGGGGGTTCTTCACAGTCAGGACAGTGAGGTTGTGGAATGCACTGCCGGGTGATGTTGTGATGCTGATTCAGTTAATGCCTTTAAGAATGGCTTGGATGATTTCTTGGACAGACATAATATCAAAGGCTATTGTGATACTAAGCTCTATAGTTAGTATAGGTATGGGTATATAGAATTTAATTAAAAGTATGGAGGGGTGTGTGTATGGATGTTGGGTTTTCATTTGGAGGGGTTGAACTTGATGGACTTTGTCTTTTTTCAACCCAATTTAACTACGTATGTAACTATGTAAGGTTGAAGAACTGCTGTAAATTATAGAACATAGCAAGGGGAATATTGTTTTTTTTATCATGTTTATTATTATTATTATTATTATGGTTTCCACAAATGGTAAAATCTAGGAAAATGTAAAGTCATATTTGTTAAAAAATAAAACTTCCGGAAACAACTTCAACAGATTAACGTGTTAATAGAATGGTTTAGTGGTAAGGCAGTACCCTGATCTTACTTCCAGGCCCCATGATGGGGTACAGGAGCTACTCCACTGAGGGGCCCCAATGGCAAAGGGGGATCCCAAGAGACATTTGCAGTTATTAGAGGGTTGGGGTTTGTGGGTGAACCAGGATTTGGGTAGATCATGGTTGGAGTTTTGTATAATGGGACATGGTTCGGGTGAATCCATGACTATGCCTGCGCCTGAGTATTTTTGGGGTCCCATTCTACTTGTTGGCAGGGCCTATCGCCCAGGTGACCGACAGTCTAATAAGTGGTAGCTCCTGGGTGGAGGACCCTGTGCCATGGTGTGTAAACCTAGATGCAATCTGCTTCCAAGAGTCAAGAGTATACCCCAGAGGTTGCTTTTAAGGCACCATACCTCGTAAATCACACTGCTTTTGAATTGAGTGTTGTAGTATAACTTGATTGTGCACTAGTATCCTGGATACTGTATGTATCAATACCCACAGTGCAATAGTTCAAAGTGCAAACCCCATACTGTGCATACGATACAATAAGCTTATCACTATATGTTACAGGGTCTGATATTCTCATATTAAACCCCCCCCATCACACACAATGTACTATTCCTGGCCTGCAGCGATGGGGCACTCTAGGGTGGGGCAAACGGTCAGGCTTCCCAAACCCACACACACAATGTACTATTACTGACCTGCTGCGACTGGGCACTCCAGGGTCAGGCTTCAGTAAGCTGCACTATATTATTGTCATTTTATTACATAATTACACCCTTCAGCCGCTGTATGATAATATCTGGGACTCATTCTAAAGGCCTGGTACAACAAAGGAATGCTACTTGTCCCTCACTAATGGAGGCTATTGATTTATAGTGACACGCAGGCTTCACATTGCACCTGTACAGCTGGTTAGACTGGTCAAGCCAACACCGACTGTTAAATGGCGTCTAGCATGGAACCTGGACAAAGGACAAAGTACCTGTTATCCAGAATGCTCAGGACCTGGGGTTTTCCAGATAATGGATCTTCCCATAATTTGGATCTTAAGACATCTTAAGTCTACTAGAAAATCATGCAAACATGAAATAAACCCAATAGGCTGGTTTTGCTTCCAATAAGGATTAATTATATCTTAGTTTGGATCAAGCACAAGCTACTGTTTTATTACTACAGAGAAAAAGGAAATCGTTTTTAAAATTCAGAATATTTGGTTAAAATCGAGTGTATGGGAGACGGCCTTTCTGTAATTCGGAGCTGTCTGGATAACGGATTTCCAGATAACCGATCCCATATCTGTATATTGAAAACATTAAGCCTTACCAACCAAGTGGCCGATTCTACGTGGGCTATTTATGATCTGTGGTGGGTTGGGTCATCTTAAGAACTTGGACTGTTCAGATTAGGGTGGTAGATTTACAAGAATGATGTCTTCTTGCGCAAGGCTGACTGGTTAAATCAGTCATTGTTGGGGGGGGGGTTGCTACTCTCACAGTACATGTAGTTGATCAAAATTCTGTTCATGTGGTCCATTCCCATTACTCCATTTCTCACCAAACTGTCCTCACGAGGAAACTTCAAGCAAAATCATGCTACATATATTTCCCCAGTGGCAATTCGCTTGTTAGCCGGTGGAGAGGAAACAAGGGATGTTTTGTCGCCTGCAGTAGCCAAGATTAATCTCTGCAGCACAATGTCCCTGCGTGTGTCATTGCCCATATCATACAGGCTTGTAGTTGAATCATTAGCAACAGATATAAACTACATTATTTTGTTACCCAATGGGAAAACCAAGGCACACGGTTGTGCAAACTACTACAGGTATGGGATCAGTTATCCGGAAACCCGCTATCCAGAAAGGTCAGAATTACGGAAAGGCCATCTCCTATAGACTCCATTTTATCCAAATACCTTGTACTTTATCCAACTTCAAATATAATTAAAGTGGTGGGTTGCCTATAAGTTAACTTTTAGTATGTAACAGAATGGCTAATTCTAAACAACTTTACAATTGGTCTTTGCATAGTTTTTGAATTATTTGCCCTTTCTTCTCTTTGCCCTTTCTTCTCTTTTCAGCTTTCAAATGGGAGTCACTGACCCCCATCTAAAAAACAAATGCTCTGTCAAACTACACATTTATTGTTATCGCTACTTTTTACTATTCATCTTTCCATTTAGGGCCTCTCCTATTCATATTCCAGCCACTTCTTAAAATGAATGCATGGTTGCTAGGGTTATCTGGACTCTAGCAACTAGAAATTACAAACTGGAGAGCTGCTGAATAAAAAGCCAAATAACTCAAAAACCAAAAAAAATGAAAGCCAATGGCAAATTGTCTCAAAACATAACTGTCTACAGCATACGAAAAGTTAATTTAAAGGTGAACAACCCCTTTAATGCTTATTGGAAGCAAAACCAGCCTATTAAGTTTATTAAATGTTTTTACATGATTTTCTAGTAGACTTAAAGGAGAATTTAACCCATGATAAAAAAAACCCTCCCCCCTACCCTGGGTAGATCCCCCTCGCTTCCCCGGGCAAATGCCCCTAATATATTACTCGACCCTCGTGGCAGATTCAGGCCTTGGAGGTTACGGCAGTCATTTTCTTCTCCGGTAATCTTCGTGTATTGACGGCATTTTCGGCGCATTTGCAGTTGGAGTAAATTTACGGGTGCCATCTTCTTTCTTTGGTCTTTTTGGCGCAGGCGGAGTAAATTTATGGTCCCAAACCACTGCGCATGCGCCCAAAAGTTCCCGAAAAAGACCGAAGAAAGAAGATGGCGCCCGCAAACTCCCGTGACCAGAATCTGCATGGAGGGGTAAGTAAAAAATTAGGGCCATTTGCCCGGGGGGTATGTAGGCTTGGGGGGGGGAATCTACCCAGGGTAGGGTTTTTTTTTATTTATTTTGAAAATATTTTATTTGATTTTCATGATAAACAAATAATAACAGTATGCCAGCAAATTTTATGCAGATGAAAGACAAGTTATAATCGATACAATGGCATAAAATTATTAAAAACTAAATACCATTTAATAAGACTGACAACAACTAACTAAAATTAACTAAGCCAGTGGATGTAAACATATTGAAAGAAATAAAGAAAAATGTCCATTCATTGACTGGAATGTCTGAAAGCACATCTTATAAATTGAGAAACCCTCCTATTTGATCACCTATATTAGAATAACAAGCTTCAAAAAAGGGAGACCAAATCAGTTTAAAAGAGTCATTGGAATTATTTCCTTTGGTTTTGGTTAAAAAGGCTTCTTGCCAACTAAGCTGGTTCATAAAAGAAATAATGTCTGTTAACGAAGGGGGTTCTTTTAGTAATCAAGAATTAAATAAAGCTTTCTTGGAAGCTGCTAGAAAAAAAACTGTCAATTTATTTTCAGGGGAAATAAAATTTGTGTTGGGAACTGAAGGAAACACTACATTATCTAGATGCAAAAAAGCAAAGCACGGAGACAATTTAGTCCTTATCTTCAATTGATAATTCAAAAACCCAAAAATTTCCCTCCAATATAGATCAATCTTTGGGCAAGACCATAAATAATGAAAAAGTGACACATTAGTCTCATCACATTTAGGACAGTATGAAATTGGGCCATTAGAGGAAGTTTTTGAAAATAATTTTCCATAGCCTAGATGGATACGCTTAAAATGTTGTATCCTCCAATTTTCTGCTAAAATGAATTTATTGTAATCCCTAATAGATTTTACCAAGTCTGAGGGAGTTATTTAGGGTTTTTTTAAACTACGGGATGAATTCTCCTTTAAGGTCGAAGATATAAATTACAGAAAGATCAGTTATCCGGAAAACCGCAGGTCCCGAGCATTCTGGATAACAGGTCCCATACCTGTATATAAAAATGAATATTTGAACATCAACAAATCACCTGTAGTTGTGCATTCCACTGGGACCTATCTACAAGTCTGTGCATTGCTTACCCCCAAAACCACATATTTATAATGGCAGCATTCAATTATTTTTTCGACTAAAGTAGTTGCTTCAGAGAACCTGCAGCTTATGCTGGTATCTTTCCTCTGGCGCCCTCTGCTGCTCCTTGCCAGTTTTTACTTGACTGTGACTGAGCGCCGGATCACACCATGACCAAGACACTTTGTGTGCCAAGAAATTTATTTATCCATTGCTGTAGCATGCAGGGTCCCTACACACATACTGCACTCGATTATTGCATCAAAGTGAGGGGACAATGTGAGACCTAACTCTGTCAGGATTACCATAGAAAAATAGGACTCCAGTGTTCGCAATTGCATGTTCCATGAAAGAAAAATAAAGGGATCCAAAAGGAGGATCGCTCTACAGGGCACTGCTGTGTTTGCAACAAATGCATAGAAAGAAACAGGGCATAGTCTGCCACCACTCGATGGGTCAGACACACTTGTTTAGTATTGCTAGAGAAAATCCCACTGCTTTTAGAAGTGATGCTACTCGGATAAAACGTCTTATACATAACAGAAAGATCTGAATCACATAACATTATATATGGGATTAAATACACTGCATACCCTGCCCTCAGTACATGAATCCAGTCTACCCCAAGTACTTAGCCAGGAAAAGAGTTACGTTCTCTGTACTTTCCTACTTTTTAGGCTGCTTTCCTTCCTCTATGCTTAGAAAGCAGAGTGAGTTTTGGTTCCAGAGGGAAATATTTTATCCATAAATTCAGAAGAGAACCTTAAATTAGGAGGCATGCCTACATAGAAAGCTGTCCTCCTACTGCCACATGTCCAGTCACTCTCCTCACTCGAGTCAGTGTGTGGCGTGGTTCTCTTTATTTAATCTTAATGGACTTTGTAAAAGCAAGTTGCTCTTTGGGCTCCAAAACAAACTTTTTCTCCATCTGATTTACACTGCTCTTACCGGCCATTAGAGAACAATCTTATTGGTTTCGATCCACAACGGACCTCTGTGTTTGACCACTGGTTAAGAGAACGGTCAGTATAGAGATTCACTGCTGTTTTTTTTGTTGGGAATCTTGGTTTGTAGAGGGGGAGACTGGACTCAACCCTATATATACTGCTTGATCATTACATATACAAACAGCAGAATATGTAATACAGGATATATATAAGGATAGATATGGGCAGGTGCTGTTCTGGCTAGTGTATATTGGCAGGTACACACAGTCTTGAGCACTAAGGAACATGTGCAGATGATTCTGACTCATTCCATAGAACAGACTGTATCTGGATGCTGATTATTTCGTGTAAATACATAGAAAATGACATTTATTGTGTGGCGGTTACACAGCAATGCAAACACAGGAATGAAGTGTGGCTGGGCACCTCGTGCCCTGTCCTTTAGTTTGTACATTGTTAGTGAGGCTCTGCTCAGTTGTGCAGGAAAACGACTGGAGGCTGAATGGAATGAATAGAAGGAGGGTAAAAAGTGAAAGTAAATGAATTTATAGACGGCACCCAGCAGGGCAGTCTGGGTCTTACAGAGTTGGGGGTTTGGGCAGAATACTTCACTACTACAGACTACTACTGCCAGAAAGAGTGCAACCAACCCCACTCCTGTCTAGCTTTGGTCAAAGCACATGTTAGGAACCTGTAGGTGCCACACGTGGCTGCCTGAGGCTTGCCACACTGGAAACGAAAAAAATATGTAGCAGCTACAGGTAACAGCTTAAAGTTTTCTGGGACCATCAGTACCCCTGTATTGTGGCCCACCATGTCTTTTCCTGCACCTATTATGGTGTATATGATATGCCTGGGGGCCTAAATGGGGGTCACAATTGCCCCGTAGAAATTGTATTTTTCCCCCAGAATTTTCCTATGAATTCTACATGAAATACTGCAGTACTTTTATGGTATGTTCCAATAAGCGGGGCTCTCTTGCTTTTGTCTATATATTATTGTCTATGATCTATTCTTAGCCTACATTGCTGCAAATTATGTTGGGGGATTATATAACCTCTGTATATTAGTGCAAGTGAAAAGCGGGTGGGCTCCTAAGCTGTTTGAAAGAGACAATGAGGTCTTTATACAATAATGTTGCTCCTTACTGGCTAAACTGTTCACATACAGCTAAAATGAGGACGCTATAGGCAAGTGCCAACTTTCTCCACCATTGATACAGCCAATAATAAAGTCTCTCTCTGACTAGAGCAACCCAAGCAATCCTGGCTGGTGCAGCAGTGCTAATAATGCCAAGCCTATCTTTCTTCCCCATGGCAGGGCAGCATTGCCAGCTTTCTATTGTGAGGAAGGAACAGTAACGGCAGTGCAACATAACATAGAGTGAGATATAATGAGCCACCCCTGCCTTTTCTATTTATACACAGAATATGTACATCATGGGTAGGACAAACATTAAACGGAGGAGTGGAACACGCTTCCCTTCCCAGCAGAAGATACAATTTATATATACACAGGTCAAAGCAGGTTCCAATAAGTCCTAAGTACCAGAAAGGTGTGAGACGGTGGAGTAGGAGTAAGTCTGTGAGTTATCCTGAGTGACTGTGGGATGGCAAAACCTCTCAGTGGATGATGAGAAGTGGCCCCAGGGTAAGCAGCAAATCTGTCAGTAAATGAGAGGTCGGCGTTCACACTAACTCAGTATCCATCTGGCTCTGCTTGTCCTCCTGCAGCGAGATGCAGTTGTCCGACCCATGGTATGGATTACTCCGTTGCTGCCCAGGGACACTGGTGTAACACACATCTACAAGGGATTGTGCAGAGACGTTACAAAGAAATAGATGGCAGTAGGAAGTGTTAAGTTGACAACTGGTACAGTAGAAAGAAAAAAATAAGGGGGGTAAATGAATGATATTCCATAAGGTACAGAAAATAAAGTGGAGCATTCCCTGGGGGTATTAGAATGCAGCATACCTAATTTCCGATCGGTACTGGCTGGGGTTCCGGAGCAGGCACTGCAGGGGCAATTTAAAGAGACACAACAAAGACAGAGGGAGAAAAGAAGGGATTGAAAGAGAGACGGGAGGGAGGGAAAGTGTAATGTAGAAACATCACATAACAGACAGATGAGTATAATGCGGAGACTAAGCAGTACCCTCTTTGTGCAACACAGCCATAGAGTTGGGTAGGAGATGTTACAAAGGCTGATCCATCAAAATGTCACAATACTATACAACTAAATCACTTGATGCACAATAACACAGTCTCTCCTGCTCTCTGCCATGAGACAGCAAGACTGTAGAATTTCCCCTCAAAAATTTCCCTAAAACACTTTTTTTAGTTCAGGCCTTGTAAACAAGTGTGTGTTAGGTGCTATATACATAGATGGTTGTTTCCAACCAAAGCCTGTGGCCCAAACCATCAAAGCACTATACTAGGCTCACAGATGACCCCTAGTGGGTCACTTAGCAACCCAGAACAGCATGGGCATGAATCCGACATACTGACGGGCACAGGGACTAATCTGTTCAAATAAAGTAATTCAGTCTATGGTCAGATTATGCAAGCCCATGTGTAGCCAACTGAAACTAAATCTAATGCTGTCCAATCCCATGCGGATCTGAGTAGTTAGGACAACCACTGCAAAACTTTGGGCATGTGATATAGAGATGACCCTTCCAACACCTGTCAGTGATTACCAGGTCCAGACTGGGATTCAAAATAGGTCCTGGCAATACAAGTACAGAGAGCCCCAAAAAGCCTCCATCCAATAAATAGTAACTGTCTATGGCATCTTACAGCAGCCCCTCTGGCATTTGCCAGAACCTCCATCTTGCCAGTCTGGGCCCGATGATGACATTTTGATTAGGTGACTTAATAGTTGGGTCAGTCCATGATCACTTTGCCTCTTTATCCAATAAGAAGTCAACGGCCGAACCATTCAATCTGGGCAGTTTGTAAAAAAAAAAAAGTGTGCCGTATCTGGCTGATCTGAGCATATTGTCCCAGGGCAAAAATCAAATGGCCTGGCCTGAACAGTGTAGTTAGCCACTGAACACATACCACAGTCTTAATTATATCATTACTCCTGCAAAGAATGAAATGCAATAAAAGGACAAGGCAAGCATAATAGCAAGTATCAGCCATATGAGTAGCTAAAAATATTACTGATTAACTTAATAACCCCAGTGTTGCAACTTTGGCACAGTCTATGAGGGAACAGTTTCCCCCCAGTCCACACTTGTCCTGGGACCAGATCATGTTTCCATAGCCCACAATATCAAGTTTATTACCAAAATACAACATGATGTCTGCAAGCTTTATGGTGGGCAATGGGACTGTGCAGGTCTGAGCAGCAAATGGGAAGGGTGGTTGTAGCCCAGTTCTTGAAAATAATGTTGCCTTGCCCTTTAACAACAAAAACACTTCTTTTTTTATGAACCCTTTTTGGTTAAATGGAAACTACTTGGCTTTAACTATTATCACATTTGGAAAAAGTTTGTCACAAAGCAGCAGTCCGAGATTCTAGCAATCTTTTTAACAGACATTCTGTCACAGTGACATACAGGGCCGGAACTAGGGGTAGGCAGAGTACCTGCTCTGACGCCTACCCCATTGTCCGGTCCCGTCTCTCCCCATATTTTTTGGTAATAATGCTTCTGCGCATATGCGCTCGAGCACACACTCAGCCGGCGCCGTGCCCAGTCAGGTTGCCTAGGGCGCCTGGCTGGGTTGGCCCGGCTCTGGTGACACAGATCCTATGTGATCCCCATTGTAAGCAGCAGTCCTTTAATATCGTTCTTATAATATAATATTCAGATCACAAACGTTAATACAAATATTTTATAAAATTATATTAAACAAAAAATCCTCTACAGCCTAGGTGCATATATTATAAGTATGATGGTTGCCCTTTATACCAACAGTTGTATCTGTAAAGAGAACCTACACAGATGGCCTTGGTGTGTGCTGTCTCATGCAGGGTTAGATGCCTTGCACCCTGTTAGCACAAAAAGCACCCCAAGGGTTTCCTGCAGCCTGATGTGCAGGGGCATGCGAAGGGGCAGGAGTGGAAGCAAGGACAGGAGAGTAGCAGGCCCAGGCAGAGCAGAAAGCAGTGAGCACAGCTGACACATAGTGAACATGAACTTTTACTTCAGGTGTGTGACATACAGAGAGAGCGGAGGGACAGACAGAAATAGAAATGTACAGCTATAGGAAGTGTGAGTGACAAAAGGGGAATAAAGATGATGGATACAGATGGGGTAATGCCCAGTCTTATTGCTCCCTGTTTTCTACCCAGATACAAACATATAGGAGCAAATCCTGCACAACTCTTAATGCTGGGAAATAAAATTAGATCTACTAAATTCTGACACATAGACTCAATAAATAAAAAAGGGTCAGGGCTGAAGCATAATTAGAATTCCCAGCACCCCAGCCAGACTGCTACTATTAATAAAGGTACCTTATCAGTGGAATGAGTGCCTGGAAAAGAGAGGCCGGCACATAATAGTCAATAAAGCGCTTTTGACTGCACAAAATAATACAGGGGTATAATACAGGGGTATAATATAGGGGTAAACTGATATTTATTAAATATGCAATAGCATAGAAGATCATTTATCTACTTTCAAGTAAGAAATGTCCTTTCAAGGGTAAGTGTATGTGGGCTGAGCAAATCTAAGCTTCCCCAGGACTTACAAAATACAGAGATCATATTCTGTGCACTTTCTGCTTTCAAGCCGCCCCATGGGGTGAAATTGCATCCCAGTTGGGAAAAAGGATGGTGGGAGTATATTTCATTGATCTCAATGCACCAGTACATCATACATGCTACCTGATAAAGTTTGGTCACTACAGGAACTGCACCACCAAACTGCTTTCCCTGGCCCATTGAGATTAATGCAGTGCTGTGTCACCTCACAAAAATACAGAGAATCATAACCCTGTACCAGGGGTGTTTCAGGTCCCTGTGTTGCCCTGAGGAGGCTGAAGCGATAGCTGAACCTTACAGCATGAAAGTGAAGCAAGGGGAGCTCTCTTCACTAGAAGAGTCAAAATTCCATATTAAAAATAGAATTTTGGCTCCTAAAGTTACCAGGAGTGACTTTTTTTGCAACCCCTGGTAATCTATGTGGCATTGCCCCATAGCTGGAGTGCCACTGCCCTATAAACTGTGAGGTGCTTGGATATTAGATACCTTAAGTCATGGCAAGAACCATTTATGGAGAATCACTTAAAGATGCAATTATAGAGGGAGAGAGAGAGGAGGGATACCAAGATCACTGGTACTGGGGAGTAAGGTGCTTGTGGCTAGCTTTGGGAGTAGTAAAAGGACATAGTGAAACTGAATGTATAATGTGCCCATTTATTGGCCAAGAATCTTGGAACCTAAGCTGCTCATGTGCCATATTACTGGAGACAGAAAATGTCAACACTCAAAGGGCACTACAAGGAAGAGAGGGGAAAAAAGTCAGTGTGGAAGAAAGTTGTAAAGGAAGTGGCAGCTATTATCTAGAGTCCGACCTGGAGTGCGAGTGTCACCCACAAAGTGGCACTAGGGAAGGGGCTGGGCTCTAAGGATGGACAGAGGAGGTGAAGAGTTCATGTTCAGAAGGCAGCCACTCACCGGCCAGGCAGCCCTCAGAGCCCCGCACATTGTCCAGAACGTCCCTCAGCGTGACACCAGCAGCATTGTTATTGTCACACTCTCTGCCAGTCCTCTGCCCTGCAATAGAGTTAGAGAGGTTAGAGGCGGGCAGAGTGGGGCAGCCAATGGACAGCCCCAACAAAACATAAAGGGTTAAGTGTGCACAATAAGGGAGGGGTGCAGGTTTGCCACAGCTGGCTTAGTACCACTGCCATGCGGGAGATTGAGACGGCAGCATGCACTCTTTGTGCCATGGGAGACAGGACTATATATAGGTTTTATAGGGTAGCCAAGGGTTTTATAAGCTGTATGGCACAGATACCAAACTAACAGCCCTCCCAGGCCAGGTAGCTGTAGCTAACAGCCAGAGGGTCATGCATCTCGCATCCCCTTGCATGGTCCTAATGCCCGTGTCTTCTGGCAAGGTTGGTTAGACAGTAGTGTATGATGTGCAGACGTTAATTAGTTGGGGTCTATATGAGCTCTGTCCAGCAGTGAACAAGTTAAATTCTGAGTGTTACCATCATCTTCCTCTGGCGACGCAAATTCTTCCTCTGTCACATTTCCCTGGAACAGAAAGTGGCAAATAGAAAAAAAAAAATTAAAAATAATTATGACTGTGATATTTCGGTTGCAGTTCTCATCTTATTTCATCTGCCCTTTCTCCCCATTGTGTCCCTTTATGTACATATCATAAAGTACAGACATGGGCCCCATATAAATGAACCCAGTCACTATGACCTAGATTGATTTGGTCCAGCCCCCCTCATTTGGGAATTTGGTTGTGTATGGCTAGCTTAAAAATGGCCGCCAATAATGTTCTGGCAATAGAATCCATGATGAGCTACAGCATTTCAATAAGCGCTTGTAGAGGCAGCAGCACCAACCAAATTCCTGGTATAAACATGCAGTATCTTATTGTGGGTTATCTCAGCTCATCTGCTCAATGTGCCAAATCATGGGGAACCTGGTTGTTTTAGGACAAGCTAAAGAGCAGGAAGAATCAGAAAATCCTGCTTTTATGCACGTCTTAAATATAACTACTACGACCAGTGTACTCCATAGTTTATCAGATTAGGTGAGCCCTGAGGGCAGCTTCACTGTATACAAAGTCTTAGAACCTCTAATCCAACACACCCTTCTGACAAGTACAGACTAAACTTGAAATTTTTTTAAAGGGGTTGTTCACCTTTAAAGGAACTTTTAGTATGATGTAGAGCAGGGGTCCCGAACCTTTTTTTACCCGTGAGCCACATTCAAATGTAAAAAGAGTTGAGGAGCAACACAGGCATAAAAAAGTCCCTTGGGTGCCAAATAAGGGCTGTGATTGGCCATTTGGTAGCCCCTATATGGAATGGCAGCCTACAGGAGGCTCTACTTGGCACTATACTTAGTTTTTATGCAATTAAAACTTGCCTCCAAGCCTGGAATTCAAAAATAAGCCCCTGCTTTGATGACACTGGGGCTCATTTATTAAATGGGCAAATTTGCCCATGGGCAGTTACTCATAGCAACCAATCAGTGATTAGCTTTTTAAAGCCAGCTGCAAGTAGAACAATGAATGCAGCAATTTGATTGGTTGCCATGGGTTACTGCCCATGGGCAAATTTGCCCAGTGTTGATAAATGACCCCCACTGAGAGCAACATCCAAGGGGTTGGAGAGCAACTTGTTGCTCGCGGGCTACTGGTTGCGGATAACTGATGTAGAGAGTGATATTCTGAGACCATTTTTTAATTAGCAGCTCTCCAATTTGCAATTTCAGCAATCTGGTTGCTGTGGCCCAAATGACCCTAGCAACCATGCAATGATTTGAATAAGAGACTGGAATATAAATAGGAGAGGGTCTGAATAGAAAGATGAGTAATAAAAAGTAGCAATAACAATAGCCTTACAGAGCATGTGTTTTTAGATGGGGTCAGTGGCCCCCAATTGAAAGCTGGAAAGAGTCAGAAGAAAAAGGCAAATAACTCAAAAACAAATAAATATAAATAATGAAGACCAATTGCAAAGTTGCTAGGCATTGGACATTCTCAAACATTTCTATAGCATTGCAAACGCTGCAGCAGGTCGGTGCTATACAAGTATGATGATAATAAGAATAGGAGCTGTAGATCAGTTCCCCCATAAATCACATACACAACTCCCCCAACCTTTCATTTTCTCTGTCAGATATGTAAAGTCTGTGGTACCTCTGCATCCATTTCCTCAGCAGAGACGGTCACAAAGTGCGGCTCTGGGGACTCTGCTGGTGACAGCTGCAACATATAAGGAGAGGCATAAATGTGTGTGTTTAGCACCAGGCAGCGCTGCCATCTGCGGGTAACAGATGGGAGTCAAGTCAGGGACCCCAATGTAATAAGAGCCTTGAAAGAAACAACAGTCACAAAAAGGAAAGGGGGATAAGTCTTAGAAGACAATAAGTTGAGTTTGGGTTGGCCTAGGGCATTTGGGAAAATGGGGGACGGCTTGGGTAGATCAAGAGCATGGCCAGATGTGAAAGCTTTTTCTTTATTAAACATGGGTCCCAATTCTATTTAATTGACAAGGCCTGCCACCCAAGTTTTCTAGTTTAGCAGAGGATAAAGAATTCAGCCTTGTGATTTCTGACCCTGAAGGTAAGACCTGCCAGTAAGACTCTGTGCTTAGTTAACAGAAGGGCACAGCCAATGCATAGCTCATATAGATTGCTGCCAGATCTTACCTCTCCCTCCATAGATGGGGATCCACTTGCAGCTGCTGGAGGTGACGGAGTGATCCCCCCTTCCTCCTCTTCCATTCCCCCAGCTGTGTAGGAGCCCGACATGGAAGATACGGTGTCAGTGCTGAACTGGGACTGCTGGCTGTGGGACGAGGCCATGGACATTACGGACTGCGCCAGGCTACTGCTCAGGGGGTCTGCGCAAAAGACGGGGGGGTTGGAGAGAAAAAGAGACAGAAAGGAAAGAGCAGCAAGAGTGAAAGGCAGAAGGGTTAGAGAAGGCAGAGATTGGGGAGGCAGGCAGAAAGGGATGAGATACACAAGTGAATGAGAGCAAGTAGTGACAATGCAAAGAGGTGGGAAAGTACAAATGAAATGTCTAACAAATACAAAGTACAAACAAAACTGTACAGTAAATGGTGAAAAGATAACAATAAGCAAAACTAAGGAAGGGAACACTGTGCCTATGTTTGCTATTGGCTTGGGGCAACAGGGATGGATTTCCAGGGGTCTCTTATCATAACCACAGATAGGCATAGTTATAGAGCTCACCAAACCTGCTCTGTATGTAATGTATGTGAGTTACCTCCCACATTGGCTTTAGTGGCACTTTATGATGTTATTTTAGTGAAGTGAAGGCCACTATGCTACATTTTGGTGGTTATGGCCTTTTAAGATAATCAGAATATGTCTGTAGCACATCCAGTTATTAATATTAATATCTGATCTAGCGATCAGAGAGTTGTATTCATAATGCAGGAGGGATAGTGTTTGTTACATGTTGTTGAGAACAAATGTTTACCTTCAGGGGAGGTAATTGTAGGAGACAGGGGTGTTCCCGTGCAGGAAGACTGATCGATGGCCCCAGAGGAAGACAGAGTCAGGTTATCACTTTCTGGGGTCACGCCACACTCCTGGGGAGCAATGCAGATAATAGGTATGAGCCATCACCTTTCTCATAATGCAATGTAGAGGTGAACTACATACATACATTTCTATAAAACCAGATGAAATTAGTATTCAACTGCCAGTACCCGTCTGCCTTCAGCTCAGACTGTCTCTTGCAAACAACTACAAAAATATGGCCAATGGTCTCTTTCCTTTGCCTCTCAACACATCTGACCTACTTGCCATGACCTACCCAGCTTTAAAAACGTTCTCTGTCCTACCTGTCTTGCCAGATATTAAGCTTGTTCTCCTGCCCTATCAAATGGTCTTCTCCCCAACTCCTGCTATGCTCACCCTCCATTGTTACTGCTTCTCGTTACATATTGTCATGTCTTTCTATGCATCACTCTCCATTCTCAAGTCTCCTCCCTACATAACACTACACACTCTGCCTCACAGCTCTCCTTGCCTCTGCCAGCTGGGATGTCTTTTTCCTGGGCGTCCGGATTTCCGCTTCACTGAATGATTTCTCCATCTCATCTTCTTGCAGCACTGAAGAATTTTGGGAAATGGACCTGAAGGAACAAATAAGTACATACAAGTCTAACTACTGTGTTTACTTGTGTAACAGCTAGAGCTGCCATATTAACTTGCCTTGATTGAATAATCATCAAAAGAGCAGGACCCCTAATAGCCATAATACCATAAGAAACATATAGACTAATGAAGTCACAGATATGGTAGTTTTTACTTAAAAGGAAGGCAATGACAAATATCAAATGCTTAAAGGGGAAGTAAAGTCTAAAATAGAATAAGGCTAGAAATGCTGTATTTTGTATACTAAATATGAACTTACTGCACCACAAGCCTAATCAAACAAATGATTTATGCTTTGAAAGTTGACCACAGGGGTCAACATTTTGTAACTTTGTTAAAAACTTTGTTAAAAATCTTTTCAAGACCAAGACTGTGCACATGCTCAGTGTGGTCTGGGCTGCTTAGGGATTGTCATAAATATCAAAACAGCACAAGTCAAATAATATCTGCCAGAAGCCGATACAGCATAATAATATGCAGACTGCACTGGGTCCTGTGTTGTCATGTAATCTAATGTTGATTTTATAGTTTTAGTATTGTTAAATACAAACATTCTCCAACTCTGCAGAACCAGTGGTTGCAGCAAAATAATCCTCCAAATAGAATCCCAGTATCTGTTTAAATCTGGCTCCATGATCTTTGTCCCTGCAGCTGGAGTTGGAAACAGTAAAGGGGATGTAAAGGCAAAAATGAAATCCAATACAAATCTCTACACAGTCGCCGACTGCTCTACAGGGAATCAAACAAAGCTGCTTGAGTTCTGCATGGCTGGGAACTAAGGCGGGGGCTCCTCCTGCTGTTCATAAGTATAAATGTTTCCCTGCTCAGCAGTTAGGGACCGTCTGAAAATTCCTATCCACAATTCCTAAATGAAGGGGAAATTTCACTGCATACAGTCAGGTTTCTTATAAAAACAGTACACATTTTTTAATTAAAGTATATTGGAGATAGGTTTTTCATTAAAGAAAGTAAAAAAAAAAAAAAATACCTGACTTGTTATTTTATTCTTTGTTTTAGTTAACATTATTTTATATGATGACTATGGCACACGCATGTTGTACAAAGACATACAAAGTGATAAAGAAGCGACTTATATGGTATGATTACTTTTGATATGTACAAAACTATTGCTTGGAATAAAGAAAAAAAAAAAATTTGATTTTACTGTTTTGCCTTTACATGCCCTTTGAGTTCATATTAACACAAATGACACATGGCCAGAACTATGAACTAGTGAGGGTTGCATAATAGGACCATATCATTCCAACAGTGCTGCCCTATCGCCTATAGCATTACCTAGATATGCTCTTCTTCAGTTTTAAGGCTTGGCTTCCACAGAGATGCTGCAATGGTGAGTGCATTCTGAGATGTATGTCACTGCCGTACGATGGCAGAGCTCCAGGGCGTCTTGCTTCTCCTAGAGCACGTAGTGGGGGTACAGAGGGTGATGGAGTCAGGGGACCATTTAGGGCCTCCAGAAGAGAGACCACCTCATATCCAGGAGGTACATGTTCTGACTAGAAAACAGATCATTGGTAAATATAGTGTGCGCATGCAAAAGGTAAGGCAAATAATACAACAAGTGTGTAAGAGAAGAATCAATGACTTCATAAATTTTGTTTTTTCAGCAGATTCAATTTAGTACTCAGTATTGAAATAAAATGCATATACATCAAAACAATTACACTCCCTTATTCATCCATAGCAGATTTATCCATCCCTAATCTTGCCATGGTAATCTTCTTAGCCCGCTGGTATAAAGATAGCTAGAATCTCAGCCATAAAGCAGGACAGGACTGCTGCTTACAATGGGGATCAGATAGGATTTGTGCCACTATGACAGAATGCTCGGTTATAAAGATAGCTAGAATCTCAGCCATAAAGCAGGACAGGACTGCTGCTTACAATGGGTATCAGATAGGATCTGTGTCACTGTGACAGAATGCTCTGTTATAAAGATAGCTAGAATTTCAGCCATAAAGCAATACAGGACTGCTGCTTGGATCTGTGTCACTGTGACAAAAGCGATTTACTTTTTACCACTTGCAAAATGCTATAAAACACAAAATACCTTTTCTATTTTGTACCCCATTTATGTGACATACATAAACTTATATATCCATAGCGGACAGTTCTTTCTTACCGTGTGCTCCTCTGAGTCTGAGGTCGGGGCTGCTATAATTGGGCTAAAACCAGCTGGAGAGTGTGGACCAGGGACCTTTCTCATGGCTCGGATCTGAAGGAGGGCTCGGAAAGCTAGAATTAAGGTTGGCAGTATTACGAATACTGATATCTGAAGGAGTAGTAAATGGAAACTTGTAGATACAAAGAACAGGGTTACAGATCAATGATCAATTATATGTACAGGTTTTTTTTGTTACCTTTCTAAAAGGAAGTCCTATAGCAATATGTTAAATATGCAAAATATTTCATAGGTTTAATGTAACTGTGACCCCTGGCTGACATATTAAAAGAAAAAATCCATATCACTTGCTGGAACTTACGTAGCCTACAGATAGGGCAGTTACTGGCCTGGTAGCGCAATGTGTCGGCACACGCATTACACAAACACAGGTGTCTGCAGGGCAGGATGAGCGTGTCCCGAACATCAGACAAGCACACCACGCATTCCGCACTGTTGTCACTCACTTCATCTTCAGCTACCTGAAAATACAGTGTGTAAATTATATGTCACATAATTGGACCTTCCAATAATTTGCACATACACAGTTTAAGGGGGTTGTCTATTAAGGTGTGATTTTTTTGTGGTGTCCGTTTAAAGCTGAAACCCCCCCAAAAAAGATGAAATAAATAAAGATGCAATTATTCGGTGATTTATTATGTCTGTTCCAAGTCTGAATCCAAAAATACACCATCTAGAACCTGCTGAATTCATGTAAAAGTCACGAAAAATTATGGTTTTTCGAGCGACAATCCTAAAAAGAAACTCAACGTTTTTCCCAATCAGATGTTTTCCATTTTTTTAACTGATAAATAAGCGGAACTTTAGGATTTTAGTTTGGGTGGTCTTTTTTATCAGAAACATTTTGGAATTTGATAAATAACCCCCTAAGTGTACAAGGTGTGGCTACACACCATTTGTCACCGCAAGCAAACACAGAAAACTGTTGGCAGCGTGTTCCCACTGTGGAAGTGCAACAAATATAGTCTAGCTGCCATCCTTATGTAGGGCAAAAATCACTAAGGTTTGGCACAGTCATAAAACCCACTCAAGAACACACCTTGGAGTCCTGGCTGTTATATTTATTCTCAATACCGTAGATTTCTTGCAGTAAGTAACTGACTCCGTCCACCTGTGAGAGAGGAGAGAGAGTGGAAAGTCAGTAGCTGTCCCCCCATGGATAGTGTGACATCCTTAGATAACCCCTAATCCTCACCACTTGTTTCTGCTTCAAGGGTTTCACACAAAAACTGCCATCGGCATGCTGCGAAAACAAGAAAAAAACAGTGAAGTGAGCACCAGAGCGGCACTAATATTGGGTCACTCATCAGAGCAGGCTCTGTGCTTATGGGTCTATGACTGTAACCAGAAGGTGGCAATGCTGCTCATAGCAGACAACACTTCACATGAATTCACTGCTCATGCACCATTAGGAAGCCATGGAATATCCCTGGCAATACTGAGATCTGGAAATCCTATAGGGTAGCAGTCCCCAAATGCATGCCCACTACACTCACTCTTTGTTTTGCAACCTCTTCTGGAAAAATACCTGCATTCCTATATTACTATTTTTCCTCCATATTAAAGGATACGTAAACCTTTAAAATAAGTTAATGTAAAATTGATGAGAGTGCTATTCTAAGCACTTTTGTAATGTACATTCATTATTTATTTTCTTTTTTTAAGATATTAAGTGATACATGTACTGACTGTTACTATGAATTTTCCTACAGCAGCGCCACCTGCTAGTCAGTTTCTGACCAGTCTGACCACCAAGTAGTCAAGGAGAAAGAAAGAAGTTGGTCTGATGTTCTTCTGCTTAGGAAAAAAAATAGAAACCTTTCTCACATCTTTCCTAAGCAGAAGAACATCAGAGCAGCCTCTTTCTTTCTCCTGACAACTTCCTTGACTACTTGGTGATCAGACTGGTCAGAAACTTACCAGCAGGTGGCGCTATTGTAAAAAAAAAAAGCCTTCATATTAACAGTACACATTTCCCTTGATATCTGGGGGGAAAGTAAATAAACAATGAATATAAAATGAATGTGAATTGCAAAAGTTCTTAGAATAGCACTCTCATCAATTTCACATTCACTTATTTCAAAAGGTTTACTTATCCTTTAATAACAATAATTAAGCATCATTTTTAATCGGCCATGCTGATGCTGATAAAATACCAGCCGGATGGCAAAATACCATTTGCTTCAAATAAGGAGTAATTATATATTAGTTTGATCAAGCACAAGCTACTGTTTTATTATTACAGAGAAAAGGGAAATCATTTTAAAAAATGTGTATTATTTGGATAAAATGTAGTATATGGGAGACAGCTTTCCATAATTCAGAGCATTCTGGATAATGTTTTTTTTTTTTTTTACAGAATAATGGATCCCATTCCTTTCTTTCTGCCACTGGCCAGATATAAGATTATTGGCTGCACACAAAGTGATCACTCACCTTTTCAAATGTCGCCATGAGTACATGGGAGTGTCCAAGATGCTCTGCAAGAAAGAGGTTTTAGTTATGACAGCAAACCAGCCCTAATTACATCCTACAGTCCTGCCAGATGATACTATCACTGCCATCTCCAAAATAGTCACCCCAAGCATGTTTCACTGTGCCTCTATGAGCAATCACAAACAGAGTAAATACTGGGCCAACAGACTCGCTAAATACAGGATCTGCGACCAAAGACAGGACACCCACTTAATACTGTGTCTGTAAACGCACATCAATCCAGGCTTATTGTGCAGCACTGCCTGCGTGGGTGTGCACATGCATTTTATCACAGCAAGCAATCAAGGTAATACTGTACTGTGTGATAACCATGCCATTAGTATCTGCACCACTATTAATAACCACAGAGTGACGGCGGTGCTAGGCTTGCTTTGATAGAGCAGTGTTCTTAGACTAATATTTTATATATATCAGGGGGTACTCCAGTCAGGGGCCACAAGAGATGCACAGGTGCCATCTGCATGTTGTGAAATGGACGAGTTGCAGCATGTGCTCATGTTTGGAAGATCGTGGACGGCATTAGGGTGCAATGGGTGTGGCTAGGCAGATCAGGGGTCTGGCCATGAATGGAGCATTTTCATAGGGGCCCCATTTAACTGGTTAGTAGAATCTGTCTGAAAGCTACAGGATCAAAGTGCATAAAAATAAAGCACAATGTAGCCTATACACAATTAAGATTTACTTTAACTTATTAAAACATATTGGCACACACTGTTCTGCAGAAGGAGCAGCCATTTATTGTTTTTATGGCCCCCTTATTCAGAACATGCAATTTGTCTAAATATCAAGCACCCTGATGACTCCAAGTTATTTCCCAAGATCTGTTAAAGGACCAGTAACTCTACCCTTTTCTACCTGCAGATCCTGCAGAAACTGTACTGCGCTCAATGCTTTATAAAAAATACCATTATAAAACACAGTGCGACTTCTTTGGCATCATTTATTTCTGTAAGAGCAGGCGAGTGACAGACTGCAGCAGTACACTGGTCACCAATAAATCTAAAAACAAACAAAGACCCCTCCTAAATCTGTGTGTGCGTTCCTTCACCTCTCCCCTGCTTTTACAGAAATAAATTATGCAGAATTACACTGCTCACCGCCAAAACTAACTTCTGGTTTAGAAGGCTGGCAACGATGAGATGTCGAGCAATGCACATCAGATCTAGCAGTCGCCTTTTTAGAAAGACAAATGACATTGTAATTGTTTGTTTGTTTTTATTAAGCATTAATCATAGTACCGTTTCTGAGAGATAGATCTACAGGTGGAAAAGGGTAGAGTGGATTTTGAACTTAACCAGTGTTACTGGTCCTTTAAGGTGGCCATACACGTTACAATTACGATCTTTCAGGAAAGATTGTTAGTATTAATACACACGTGTAGAGCTGAATTGTCAGATATCCAGGTCGAAACAATAGCATTTTACCTGTATTTGACAATCCAGAACTAATAATGTTCGGGTGCCTTTAAAGATGCACGGTCATAATTTTCTCGCCTGCCTGATCGCCGAGCCGAATGATATCCAAGTCTTTTGCCGTTAACAGATGGCTCGTCTCCCACCATACATGCCCCAAATATCGTACGAAAATTCGTTTTGTACAATATTATCTGTGCGTCTATGGCCAACCTTATGCTGAGAGCGTAATGCAACCCCCTCCGTCACTTTGTTCCATGGTGAAGTGATGAATTCTGGGACTTGAATTCTCTCTGCTTACCATAGTGCAGGGATCCCAAACCTTTTTAACTCGTGAGCAACATTCAAATGTAAAAAGAGTTAGGGAGCAACGCAAACATGAAAAAGCTTCCAAATAAGGGCTTTGATTGGTTATTTCAAGGCCACATGTGGACTGGCAGCCTTCAGGAGGGTCTGTTGGACAATACACATTGTTTTTATGCAACCAAAACTTGCCTCCAGAGCAGGAAACCAAAAATAAGCACCTGACTTGAGGCCACTGGGAGCAACATCCAAGGGGTTAGTGAGTTGGGGATCACTGCCATAGTGGGTGATGCACAGATTCTCTGGAAAGCAGATGGACTTCAACTCCCAGACTCCATCACATCATAATAAAACAAGATATGGGTGGGATTGTATTACACATTACAGTGAGACTCTTGGGGGGGGGGGGAGTTTAGATTTTCTATGTAATCCAACTGAATGAGAACATGTAAAAATGGGCAGTAAATGTCACCAATAACCCCACGTTTTTGAGTGTGCCAAAAAGTATAAAATAGCATAGCAAGCAACAACACATTTCTCACCTTCTCCTTCCTCCACCACCGCATGGACCACCATAGGGTAAACCTCTCTGTCTAGATCAAACGTCAGCTGAAAAGCACAGAGGTGTGTGCGTGAGTTGAGCATAAAGCAGCAAATATTTTGAAATAACAGTTAATGATACACTTAGCATCAGTTTCGCCCTGGCAAATTATAAGCCAAGACACTGTGGGAAACAAGTAATATGCTCAGTGTCTCCTACCTCTTCTTCTCTCCATTCAGCAGGGTCCACTGTATGGGAAGGAAAGCAGAACTGCTGGCTGACCCCTCTTTTGAAGTGCACAGTGTCCGACTGTAGGTTACTGGATTTGGGCAGGAAGCTGCAGGATGCATCGACAGATTGTGTAAGGTCAGTGTTAGCATCCAGGGGCTAGCATTCATTGAGACTTAAATAAATTAGATTGGACACTTGCCTATCAGGTACACTGGACAAACGGAGGCATTTATCCCAGCATAATGTTCCATACTAAACTCCATTATCTAAGTGCCCCAAATCCTCCTCCATTTCCTCCTATCATGCACCAACACTGATACATGTAGTCATCAGAGACATTCCTTCCAAAAAAGGCAACTAGATTGATTATTTATCGCAATTGCATACAGTGGTGTGCAAAACTATTTGCCCCCTTCCTTTCTTATTCTTTTGCATGTTTGTCACACAAAATGTTTCTGATCATCAAACACATTTAACTATTAGTCAAAGATAACACAAGTAAACACAAAATGCAGTTTTTAAATGAGGGTTTTTATTATTTAGGGAGAAAAGAAATCCAAATCTACATTTTCATGTGTGAAAAAGTAATTGCCCCCTGAACCTAATAACTGGTTGGGCCACCCTTAGCAGCAATAACTGCAATCAAGCGTTTGCAATAACTTGCAACGAGTCTTTTACAGCGCTCTGGAGGAATTTTGGCCCACTCATCTTTGCAGAATTGTTGTAATTCAGCTTTATTTGAGGGTTTTCTATCATGAACCGCCTTTTTAAGGTCATGCCACAACATCTCAATAGGATTCAGGTCAGGACTTTGACTAGGCCACTCCAAAGTCTTCATTTTGTTTTTCTTCAGCCATTCAGAGGTGGATTTGCTGGTGTGTTTTGGGTCACTGTCCTGCTGCAGCACCCAAGATCGCTTCAGCTTGAGTTGACGAACAGATGGCCGGACATTCTCCTTCAGGATTTTTTGGTAGACAGTAGAATTCATGGTTCCATCTATCACAGCAAGTCTTCCAGGTCCTGAAGCAGCAAAACAACCCCCGACCATCACACTACCACCACCATATTTTACTGTTGGTCTGATGTTCTTTTTCTGAAATGCTGTGTTACTTTTACGCCAGATGTAACAGGACGCGCACCTTCCAAAAACTTCAACTTTTGTCTCGTCGGTCCACAAGGTATTTTCCCAAAAGTCTTGGCAATCATTGAGATGTTTTTTTAGCAAAATTGAGACGAGCCTTAATGTTCTTTTTGCTTAAAAGTGGTTTGCGCCTTGGAGATCTGCCATGCAGGCCGTTTTTGCCCAGTCTCTTTCTTATGGTGGAGTCGTGAACACTGACCTTAATTGAGGCAAGTGAGGCCTGCAGTTCTTTAGATGTTGTCCTGGGGTCTTTTGTGGCCTCTCGGATGAGTTGTCTCTGCGCTCTTGGGGTAATTTTGGTCGGCCGGCCACTCCTGGGAAGGTTCACCACTGTTCCATGTTTTTGCCATTTGTGGCAAAATGGCTCTCACTGTGGTTCGCTGGAGTCCCAAAGCTTTAGAAATGGCTTTATAACCTTTGAAATTGAACTCAGGTGTGATAAACCACAGTTAAGTTATTTTTTAACAAGGGGGGCAATCACTTTTTCACACAGGCCCATGTAGATTTGGAGTTTTTTTTCTCCCTTAATCACGTAAACCTTCATTTAAAAACTGCATTTTTGTGTTCAATTATGTTATCTTTGACTAATAGTTAACGGTTTTTGATGAGCATAAACATTTAAGTGTGACAAACATGCAAAAGAATAAGAAATCAGGAAGGGGGCAAATAGTTTTGCACACCACTGTATGTCACATCTTGTTAGAAAGGCATCCTTCCCTTTTTGATCTTACCAATAAAATGCTCATTACAACTGAAATACATAAACCCATTATATGTTGATTCTAAAAACTGTTTTTCTCCAGTCACAACGGATGTACTTTTGTCACTTGCACCATCCTTATTTTCCTTAAATATACCTGGCAATGCCTCCCTGGAACTCCTCAGTGGACTGGTAATATATGGTGATTGCAACTGGTGCATCTGTATCAAAAGTGAATTCCACGTTATAATGCACCTTGGGGCAGCTCCCCTCCACACCTGTGCTCTTTAGCTCCTCTGTGCACCTGCAATGGGAAAGTCACATTTGTCTCAGAACTTGGCTTAGACTGTAGCAATCCTAAAAGCTACTTTCCATATTAAATCCCGCTGTACATATAGTAGCTCTTTTAAATCGCCATTTGCCACAGGGATAGGGTTTTTTTTTTTGGCTGTTCCTTCCTTTGCTTCGGACCAGTGCAAAGGTGGCCTAACTAGGATTAAAAAAAGCTGCAGAAAAAGTTTATTGGCTTGTATATGGTGCTTTCCCAACCAATATCGGATTGAAAACACACAGATTACAGTAAAACCAATGTTTTTTTGAATACCAGCCTCTAACTATGCACTAGAGATACAGCTTATGTTTCAGGCAGACAGGAACATTTTGCAGACTTAGTAATCTACTTTTCAAAGAAATTCATTTCATTGCACTGTTTTTCCCAGGCTGCTAAGGGCCTAAGGCCTTCCCTGATGGGAGTGGTGCAGCTTTGATGAACAGTGGTTTTCATTAGGGCTATGAGGCAGCTGTAAAGCACATTATGCATGTATGTGTGTATATTTATATAGCACCACTAATGTACACAGAGCTGTAGGATAAATACATACTGCCAATGTTTCAATCATGAGTTCAGTTACCTTTTCAGGGTAATATCAGTGTTTTTTCCCCAAGTAAAAAAAATACTATAACAACCGCCTTGTTGCATCCAGTGGGAATCATGTGCAAAATCTGTTTCACAAGATTCTTGTGTGTGAAAAATGCACTTGAGCATTTCCAAGTGAGAAATGAGTAAAGATTTCTCATGTCTTTTTTTAATGTGATTCAACATAAGTTGGGGGCAACAACAGATGGTTTTGTGCAACAGTGTAAAAACCGCTGCACAAGCCTTACATGTGCTATTATCCAAATGCTCCAACAGAAAACTTGAGACTGTCAAACAAAGAAGCTACTGTGACACCACTTGTTATAAAGATCTCAGCCATAACGCAAGACAGAACTGTTTCTTACAATGAGTATAAGATAGGATCTGTATCACTGTGACAGAATGCTCTGTTATAAAGATAGCTAGAATATCAGCCATAAAGCAGGACAGGACTGTTGCTTACAACGAGTATAAGATAGGATCTGTATCACTGTGACAGAATGCTCTGTTATAAAGATAGCTAGAATTTCAACCATAAAGCAGGACAGGACTGCTGCTTACAATGGGGATCAGGATCTGCGTCACTGTTGCAGAATGCTCTGTTACAAAGATAGCTAGAATCTCAGCCATAAAGCAGGACAGGACTGCTGCTTACAATGGGTATCAGATAGGATCTGTGTCACTTTGACAGAATGCTCTGTTATAAAGATAGCTAGAATCTCAGCCATAAAGCAGGACAGGACTGCTGCTTACAATGGGTATCAGATAGGATCTGTGTCACTTTGACAGAATGCTCTGTTATAAAGATAGCTAGAATCTAAGTAGAGAAATACACAGCTGGTCAGAATAAAGAGTGTCATGCTTTGAGCACATGGTAATGTAGAATATTAAGCCTACCTGACAAGGCGCAGTGTGTCCTTACGAATGTTGATCAAGCTGCGCAGAGTTTTCACTGGCTCCTGTGGGGAAGGGGCTGTATATGGAAACTGTGATGGAAAAAAAAAAGCAATCTGAACTGAAAGCATCATCATATTCAACTACAACTCTCCCCCATCTCAATATAAAGACATTCTCAGATTGTGGGGGCTGTAATCAAAGTTTTACACAGGTGGTGTTTTCATTCACAGCTCTTTGTTTTATAAAGGTTTACGGAGTTTTAATGCCCCCATCATCAATATTCTTGGCAGGAATAGTTCCATGACTACAATGTAGTCATTATAGTTTCATACAGTCATAGAACCCCTCAGTGACTTTGAATATCCTTATAATTTACAGTAGGGGGTACATTATCCCTTATAATACATGAGTGATACTCAGAGTTCCCTGTATAACTCAGCCTGCAGCCTTGTGCCTTTATATGGTCACAGAACCCCTCAGTGACTTTGAATATCCTTATAATTTACAGTAGGGGGTACATTATCCCTTATAATACATGAGTGATACTCAAGAGTTCCCTGTATAACTCAGCCTGCAGACTTGTGCCTTTATATGGTCACAGAACCGCTCAGTGACTTAATATCCTTATAATTTACAGTAGGGGGTACATTATACCTTATAATACATGAGTGATACTCAGAGTCCCTGTATAACTCAGCCTGCAGCCTTGTGCCCCTTATGTGGTCACAGTATCCCTTATACCGATTATTCTAAACATATCTCTTACATTGTCAAATAAATCAATATATTTTCCTCAGCACTAATAAACCTGTCACTGACATTAAATGAATGTTTAATAAAAGAAGGATAAATGGGGCAGTAGAGTACACAGGACAGTATGGATATTTACCATTATTGCTAAAGCCACTGTACAAACACTAGAACTAATATTCCTTTGCGTTCCCTGGCTGCTCGGTGTGTTATATCTCGAGTGGGTGTATTCAGCGGAGAGCTAGAGATCAGGCAGACAATAGCATTGGCAGAGTCTGGAGTGGGGATTAGGCTTTTAGAGCATGTAAGGATGGGCGGTCTGTGTGCTGCGTCTTTCTCAATTAGAGCTGGCTGAGAAGACACACTAGTCTGAAGGTGACTACATTGCGAGGGGAGAGTGATCTAAAGATAGACAGCAAAAGGCCAGAAAATATGAGCACAGAAAGCAGATCAGAATGCCTTTTGTACTTGTCACTAACTGACACTAGTTGCTTCCAGTCATTAGGGAGCAGACACATGCTTCATACCAGCAAAGCTCCCCCCCATTTAATTAATAAATACTGCCATATAAATGATGGCCAAACCCTTTGGACATCAATCAACCCAATAATTAGTTTACATGGACCGGTTAAACGCCCATTAGCGAAGTACCACATCTAATACCCAGCGCTGTTTTCATCAGACAGGTTTCCGGATATTCAAACAAGTCCAGCTTACTTAAAGGACCAGTAACAAACAAAAGTTAAAAAAATTGTTTGTACCTAACGAAAAAAAAAACACCAAGACACTTTTAAACTTAAATGAAAAAATTCAACCAGTGGGGAAAAAAACCCCGTACTCCCACCCCAGGTAGACCTCCCTCCCTCCTCCCCAAAGGCTAACTACTCCCCCCCCCCCCGGGAAATGCCCCATACTCTATACTTATCCCTTGCCGCAGATTTGCACGCATCCATCTCCCAGCTCCTCAGTAAGCTGACAGAGATCTGCAATTTCCGTGTAATTCCGTGCATGCGCAGTTGTCGCAAACCAGCAAACTGCTCCAACTGCGGATGTGAAGAAATACCAATCTCTCAGTCGGCTTGCAGAGGACGTGGAAGATGAATGCGTGGAACTCCGCTGGAAGAATCTGCGCCGAGAGGTAAGTATGGAGTATTTTCCCGGGGGAAGGGGGGTAGTTAGCCTGGGGGGAGGAGGGGTCTACCTGGGGTGGGGTACGGGTTTTTTTCCCCACAAGTTGAATTCTCCTTTAAATTTGCAAAGTCTTTATTAAGAAATAACTTGCAGATTCTCCGCTTGCGCTCCTCTTCAGAAACAGCGACAGAGAGATGATCCATCGTGCGACGCACAATTTCTCCTCCCTGGCTATCTCCTATAGAAGCCAGGGAGGAGAAATCAAGCGCCGCATGATGGATTGTCACCCTGTCGCCATTTCTGAAGAGGAGCGCGAGTGTCGACTTGGTAAGTTATTTCTTAATAAAGGCTTTGCAAAGTTAAATGTGTCTTGGTGGTTTTTTTCGTTATGTAGAAACAATTTTTTTTTTACATTTTGGTGGCCACACATGGGCAGATTTAAGCTGCCGATATGTATGGGGCTTTTAAGTTGCTGCTATGTATGGGCCTTTGGTGGGTATATGGAGTAAAGATCCGCCTGTTTGGCAACAACGCCAAACGAGCAGATCTTATAGTGTATGGCCACCTTTAGTCTCAAGTCGGAGTTTTCAGATTACAAACAATAACAGAAAGCCCTGCAAAATGACAGTAATGAGGTCATATATGTAATCCACATTTATTCAGAAGATTTTTATCTCTTAGTGTGAAATGCCATTTAACATTAAAACCTATGCATTCTGTAACACCACTACACGCATAGATAGAGTGCCAACATCTTTAGCAGCGAGGTACCATAAATGATATTGACTGCTGTAGTGCAGGGGTCTCCAGCTTTTGGAGCAAGGGACTCACAGGGTTATAATAAACAGCAGCCATTCACAACCTGTCAAATACATCCCTTTATACATTGCACAGTGATATCACATGACTCATTGAAACTTGCCATAAAAAAGTATTTTAGAAGTCGCTGCAGAGTCCCATGACCCGTAGAAAAGTACAGCGGCCTTTTCATTATATGGAACAGACTATGCACAGACCATCTTTATATTTTACACTAGGGATTACATTGTTCCATAAATAAAAAGTACATAGTGATGTCCTCTATTATAATTGGTGCTTAGTGTCAAATGACTGAAACTTGAATATTATAAGAAGTGATCGTGGAGATCCATAACCCTTATAAAAGCAATAGGCCCGAAGCCTCGCACCTTTATACTGCCATCGAACTCCTTTAATATCCTTGTATTTTACAATAGGGGGTGCAGTATTCTCTGGATATGTCCCCTCAGCTGTCCTCATTTTCCGTAATAATTTTTTGAATAATGAATTCAGCAGGATGCATGTAACTAAAATGTAATCAATACGTGGCTCACTATGTATGGGAGGAAATACTAGAAAGTGCTGCTTGATTTCATTAATGAGCTTTCAATTTTCTGGAATATAGGGAAGCCAGGCCCCACTGCTGCGTCTCATTAGCGATGCTTGCGGATATCTGCTTTATTATTCAATGGGACACAGTACCACACTGCTCTACACATACAGGAATAAGCATATACCCAGGAACATTGCATTTATAAACAAATATAGGGCAGTTCCTTCTATAGGATTCTTTCTGTGGGCAGGCTGGCTATGTGCAGCCTTGACAGTGACAGTTTAGGGTGAGGAAGCCAACTGGCCATCATGATCATCACTGCACACCACAGAGCAATATATTCCTGTAATATTAATAGGGATTGTGCCGTTTTGCTCTATCTTCACTTCAATTTCTGACAATAGGGTGTGTGCTGAATCTCGGTAAATGATGGCATGAGTTCAGACGTAAAATGCAGTAGCACTGTATGTAGCTGGCCTACCCTGCATGAAGGCGTATTATTTCTATTCCTAAGCAACTGACAACACAGGAATATCTTTATCTATTTTTTAACATGCGTTTTTGTATAGAATTCTGAACGATGATTCAGCCTTCAAGCCAGTTACATACACATGAAAGAATAGACCTCTAACTCAGCAAGCTGAAGAACTTTTAGGGTAAGGCCAGACGAGGAGATTCGGGGAGATTTTGTCGCCTGGCGACTTATCGCCACGTCTTTTGCGCGACTATCTTCCCGAACTGCCTCAGCAATTTTTCCCCATAGGCTACAGCGCAAAATCGCCTGCGCTAATGCACACGCGGCAATGTGTTTTCAATAGTCGCCCAAAGTTGCCTCAGGCGACAACATCTCCCCGAATCTCCTCGTCTGGCCTTACCCTTAGTATGTTATAGAATGGCTTTCTAAGCAACTTTGCAATTGGTCTTCATTTTTTTTAATAGTTTTTTAACTATTTGTCTTCTTCTTCTTCTGACTCTTCCCAGCTTTCAAATGGGGGTCACTGACCCCATCTAAAAACCAAATGCTCTGTAAGGCTACACATTTATTGTTATTACTATATTTTTATTACTCATCTTTCTATTCAGGCCCTCTCCTATTCATTTCCAATCTCTTATTCAAATCAATGCATGGTTGTTAGCGTAATTTGGACGTTAGCAACCAGATTACTGTAATTGGAAACTGGAGAGTTGCTGAATAAAAAGCTAAATAACACAAATAATAAAAAATTAAAATAAATTGCAAATTATATCTGAATATCACTCTCTACATCATGCTAAAGTTAATTGAAAGGTGAACAAACACAGCTGGACAGCGAGTGCTTTCCATGGAGTGATGCTATGCTATAGGGTGCAAGGAATGTACACAGTTAAATCGGGGTGAAAAAAGACAAAGCCCATCAAGTTCAACCCAGCATCCATACGTACACCCCTCCATACTTATATATACCCATATCTTTACTAACTATAGAATTTAGTATCACAATAGCCTTTGATATTATGTCTGTCCAAGAAATCATCCAAGCCATTCTTAAAGGCATTAACTGAATCAGCCATCACATCACCCGGCAGTGCATTCCACAACCTCACTGTCCTGACTGTGAAGAACCCCCTACGTTGCTTCAAATGAAAGTTCTTTTCTTCTAGTCTAAAGGGGTGGCCTCTGGTACAGTGATCCACTTTATGGGTAAAAAGGTCCCCTGCTATTTGTCTATAATGTCCTCTAATGTACTTGTAAAGTGTAATCATGTCCCCTCGCAAGCGCCTTTTTTCCAGAGAAAACTACCCCACCCTTGACAGTCTACTCATAATTTAAGTCTTCAATCCCTCTAACCAGTTTAGTTGCATGTCTTTGCACTCTCTCCAGCTCATTTATATCCCTCTTGAGGACTGGAGTCCAAAACTGCACTGCATACTCCAGGTGAGGGACCTACTTACCAGGGACCTAAAAAGAGGCATAATTAGGTTTTCATCCCTTGAGTTAATGCCCTTTTTATGCAAGACAGAACTTTATTTGCTTTAGTAGCCACACAATAACACTGCCCAGAATTAAACAACTTGTTATCTACAAAAACCCTAGATCATTTAAGGAAACTCCCAACACACTGCCATTTAGTGTATAACTTGCATTTATATTATTTTTGCCAAAGTGCATAACCTTGCATTTATTAACATTGAACCTCATTTTCCAGTTTGCTGCCCAGTTTCCCAACTTAGACAAATCACTCTGCAAAGTGGCAGCATCCTGCATGGAACCTATAGTTCTGCACAATTTAGTATCATCTGCAAAAATAGAAACAGTACTTTCAATGCCCACCTCCAGGTCATTAATAAACAAGTTGAAAAGCAAGGGACCTAGTACAGAGCCCTGCGGTACTCCACTAACAACACTGGTCCAAATAGAAAATGTCCCATTTACCACTACTCTTTGTAGTCTATCTTTTAGCCAATTCTCTATCCAGGTACAAATACTAAGTTCCAGGCCAACATTCCTTAATTTAACCAGTAACTTTCTGTGTGGCACTGTATCAAATGTAGTGACTGCTCAGAACATTAAAGTGGACCTGTCACCCAGACACAAAAATCTGTATAATAAAAGTCCTTTTCAAATTAAACATGAAATCCAGTTTCTATTTTTTATTAAAGCATTCATATCTGTTGTAAGCTCATTTAAAAATCTCAGCTGTCAATCAAATATTGTCTGCCCCTCCTCTATGCCCTGGGCATAGAGGCGGGGCAGACAATTACTTTCACTTTCCATTCAGCACTTCCTACATGTCACTACTCTCCCCACATTCCCCCATTCTCTTTACCATTTAATTGTGTAACCAGTACATGGGGATGGACATCAGGTCCCCCATTCTGGTGCACAAATAAGATTTTGAGATGATACAAGGCTTGTCTTAATAACAGCGTCCACTAAATGGCTGTTGCCTGCTTGTTATAATTATGAAATCCCAGACTGAAGGAAACAAGATTCAAATAATTTATATAGTGTAATTAAAGTTCATTTTGCTTGACTAATGTGATAAAATAGGATTTTGAATATTTTTTTTGGGTGACGGGTCCCCTTTAAGGGCCACAAACAGCTGCAGACTCACTCTACAACATATTGAAATGGCAGTGTATGGCCAGCTTTAGGATTAGCATTCAGCATGGGCACCTGAGTGCGGTTTGCACTTCTGTGGCGCATTTTGTTTAAATTAATATCAGTGAAACTGAGCTTGAAGGAGAGTTAAATTATAACTTAGCACTGGAGCACTCAAGATTTTCTTGTTTTTGTAAATTAGCATTCAGAATGTCTACAATGGGGCTAGGAGTTTTGATGGCTCCAATGACTTGCAAAATGATCCAAAGGAGCCCCAGGTGGTGGTGAATGAAGGAAAAATGGAAATGTCTCTTTATAAAATATAAGAGCAGGTCATGGTGCTGCAGGGGACAACTGGCTACACAAGAAAAGAGAAATTACAAGAATCAGGAAAGAATGGTGGGTCAGGCTTTCTATAACCATGAAGAACATGGACAGGTCATAGGTTTGAAAATGAAACTTCTCTTAGTACTTCAGATAACTCATGTTGAATGGGGGACTATGTTAGTGGGGAAAATTGGGTCAGGCAAATGTCTACCTTCCCTTGGAGAGTATCAAATGTGAACAAGGAAGAGATTAATGCGAGTGAGGGATACAATAAGCTTTCTATAGAACTCCTGTGATTAATTCATTTCGAAATGCTGGAGTGAATGTGCTTTGGTTATGGAGAGACTGACAGAATGAGTTAGCATTGGGATTGCTGAAGCACAGGAAAAATTAAATTGGTACAGAGGAGAATGTATATCACAAAGCACTGTCTAAAGATGTTAGTGTCTGATATCCTCAAATGTATTGAGGTCACCTTGAGCCATATAATAACGCCTAGCAATGCTGTTAAGCAAATGGCTGCAGAGCTAACTATTTGGGCTAGTCTTGCTCTAAACACAATGGTTGGTTTATCTTTTATCAGTTTAAGCCCCATGTGAGGTCCAACATTTGATCAGGGCTCCTTGGCTAATAATAAGGTTATAGTTATATCAAAATTTTGCTATAAACCGTTGTTTCCATGTATACCCAGGACAGAATATAAGCATACACCCCAAAACTAACCATACTTAACCTTCAAGGTAGGCTTCTAGGATTAGGAGAGCAAATAGTAATTTACCATTAGCAATTATATTTACTGATACTCTGTATACTGAAAATCATATAATACTTTCATGTAGATGTTAAAGCTGCTAAGATTGATTAAAAGTTTCCCCAATAATGATATGCAGGTACAGTTTGGGACTTGCATGAAATTCAGTGGATAAAATTGAATGAGAGAAACTGTAACCAATTGTGAGAGATGTTTACGATGAAGGCTGGCTAAAAACATAGTAATGTGTTTTTAAATGAAAGGGCGACAGATCAGAAGTCACCTCTTGGATCATGGTCAGTCTCTCTGGACCCATTCATTCAACCATGAACTAGACCATAAAGCATGGCAGAATCAAGCTTAGAATCAAAAAGTCTAAAAGTAAATCACTATAGGATAAGCTAAAATAGATGCCATATTTCCTGGAAGGCCCGAAAGGCTGAGGCATTTATGCAAAACAACCAGAATATTAATATATTGAAGAAGTTTTGTAAAGTAGCTTGGCCAAAAATACCGCCAATGTCAGGTCCCATGTCGGACTGGGGGGGGGGGGGGGTCGTTGGGGAGTCCGGGCCCACCAGGGGCTGTATTATCGGGGGCCCATATGCACATGTTCTTGCGCCAGACTCCCTCCCGGCAATTTCGGGGCCCCCCGTTCGGCAGCCACTTGCAATCTGCCTCGACCAGCGCGTACCTGTGATTTTCTGTTGGGGTGGGGAGAAATCACCAGGCAGGTCAAACATAGGGAGCGTGTGAAAGTGTGATTCACAGGATGAGAAGGGTGGCTTGTGGGGGAGTGGGCAGGATTTGGAAGGATCATGGGCAGGGTTTTGCTATAATGGGGCATGGCCAGTGACTCGGGGACATCCCCATTCGTGCACTGTGCATTTTTTAAAAGTAGGACTCCATTTTACTTGTTTGCAGGTGTCACCAACTAAGGGACCCATGTGACCAATTACCTAATAATTGGTGCCCCCTGGGGTTGGGGGGGGATCTACTAATTTAGTAATTCAGGGCAACATGATTACTGATGGTGGCCCTTGTTGGCACCTTCCATTCTACATTAATTTCACCTACAGCTCTCCTTTATCCTAATGAGTTGAGCCCTCCAGTCTTCTGTAACTGGCCTAATTTAAGCAGAGTGTTCGGTATCTCTCGCTACAACAGACTTACTGCATAGCCTCAAACTAAAACAAAGAAAAAGCACAGATACTAGCAACCAGGCCTACTGTCAGGATAGTACAAGGCAGTGTGGTCAGTAGTTTAGGCATATGATGTGCACTGGCAGCAAATCTTAGACCTGATGAATTAGTAGTGGCTAGGTGCAGGCAGAAGTACATTGTAAACAGGAACAAGCAAAAGATTGTACCAGGAACTAACCAGAGCAGTCAGTGGAGAAAATGCTGATTATAGGAGTCCATTCTGTATGTGGTCACTGAGGAGTTAGGCAGTATGTGAGTGTGCAAGATTAGCCATGCAAGTGTAAGCAGCATTCAGATCTGCAGGAGGAGGGGGTTGTTATCCTGCCATGCTCCCGAAACATGGCCTGGAAAGACAGGAGCCAGTGCATAAGGAACATTCGCAGGTCCAAGGTGTCAATACTTAAACACAGATCAATCAGTATTACAGCAGGCCCCTGAGCTGTCTTTAGAGGGTGCAAAATAATACAAACGGCCCCAGGCTAAATAGTGTAATCATGTGAAATAAGCTTCTCCTGTGTTATGTGATTCATACGTTTTACTTGGGGTGAATCGTCTCAATAAAAGGGTGAATTTGGCTAGGTTGTTGCCCACATGGAGAACAATTTCCTGTGGGCAACAAAGCACCCCATGTGCCCGTTGAAATTGAATAAGAGCCACAGAGTTGCTCTAGATTTATTTTGCTTCGGGGGCTGCCCCTTATAATGACAGCCGAGCGCACACACAGTGGTCCCTGGCTGATTTGCAATGGTATGTAAAATGATCAGTAAACCACTTCGCTCAGGGTCAACAAACTATCTGCCTTCCATCTGCTGTGGGCTCAGCATCATCCAAATTACATTAAAATAACATTTGGTTGTTGACAGTCATAGTTGGCAACAGCTACAGGGTTACCCCTCACTTAGGTAGCACTTTGGAGTCAAGTGTCAGTCAGCTCCCCCTCTCCTTTTGCATAAATAAAATGATCCATCTACAGAACGGACAGCTGGATAAATAGAGCTGCCAGTTACTGTGCCAAGTTTTTAACTAATTCTGCACCACAAATATTGTGTCATGTTACAAAAAATCCAATAGCAACAATCAAACAAACAATAAATTAACTGATAGAGTCAGCTGTTAATAGTCAATGTTTAAAGGGAAAATGACTGTGAAGTTGCTTGACTAAAATATCCTAGCAACCACAAGGAGCCCAAATGCATTTTACACCAGTAATGAGCAATCTGTAGCTCCCCAGAGTGTCTCACCACAACATTTGGTGGCAGTGAGCTGCCCCTGACTGCGTTACACAGATAGCACATGCATACATACCGTGACTGGCCGACTCCCAAGAAAATTCAGGTCACTGTTTTCCCCAAACAAATAGCCCTCAGGATGGCTGGACTCAAATTTTTCTCCTCCCATTATAAAGTGGCTGGCAAAGTAACTTCCTGAGGACAAAAAAGTGACAAACAGTGTTTGAATGAAGAATCACTGTCCTGTTTAGTTCATTAGAACAGCATTGAAATATACTGTTTAATATAACGTGTATGTATATATATATATATATATATATATATATATATATATATATATATATATATATATATATATATATATATATATATATATATATATATATATATATATATATATATATATATATATATATATATATATATATATATATATAATCCAAACGTACCGGCACTCTTACTCCAGTGTTCGAAATTGGGTGCTTGGTCAAAGTAATTTTATGTAATGTTCAGAATGGACCAACACTCCAAAAAATGTGTTAAGCGAGTCGTCACTTGTGAAACCAATGTTTCGGCCCTCATTGGGGCCAAGGATAAAGGCCCCAATGAGGGCCGAAACATTGGCATCCTTGAGAAAGGTCCTAGAGTGGACAGAAATGTTGGAATACTATAACATGTGTGTATAAATAAAACACTATTAAAAACACAAGAAATGGGAGTTTTAACACGGGAATTAATTGTTTTCAAGATGCAGCACATTATGTTATGTGCCTGATTACCGGATGATATGTGCACTGAAACAATGGGGCTGGATAGCGTGTTGTAGGCTGGAATCCCTAGCGCTGGGGGCAAAGACATGGAGTCTGTGGCTGTGTGTAACCATAACTATACTCTGTGTTAGGTAAAGTATATAGTCCTTACATATTGCACAGTGCTTTAGAAGAGAAGAGGGCAACATGATTCCCATCAGTCCCTGCCCCACTGCAGTTTACAATCTAATTTTCATTGCAGATATTACCCTACCTGGGAGCAAGAGGAAACAAATACTACTATATTTCCAAACTACAACTCAAGGATATTATTGTTTATGTTGCTTATTGCTGGTGTCGGCTATATTACCTTTATCCCTAAGGTTACCAACCTGTTTCCCCCCAGCAGCAAAACAGTTATTTCCAGTGATAAAACTCTGAAACACTCATAAAGCACAAACACTTCCTCTGTACCATGTATTATGCATGCCAGCAGCTTTCAGAGTCCTTGCATTATTAATCAGCAGAGGTAGGTGCTCTACTGGGGTAGGGTCCGACACTCCAGACATGCATGGTGAAATTTCACTAAAGCCATCAATGTTGTCCATTCATTCACCTATAGCAGGGTTGTCCAACTGGCGGCCCGCGCCCCCCCCTTATGTGGCCCTCCACATCAAAGTCTGCCTGCTGTGTCTTCTTACCATATGTAAAATTTAAAAGGTATCACTACAGAGATTAACTGGCCCCTGCACTGTTTAAACCTCAGATTCAGACTGCAATCCCCTGTATTGTTCACACCTGTGATCCCCCTGCATTGTTCACACTTGTGACACCTCTATTGTTCACATCCTAAAATCCTGTCCTGTTCACCCCTGAGACCCAGACTGAAACTGCCCACATTGTTCACCTGTTCACACCTTATATGAAATGCTAATGGGGCACCAGCACTGTCACTGTATGTAGTACATATTAGACTGGTCCTGATTTTCCTGGCTCCTGCTCTGTTTTCACTATGCTCCCTGTGTGTGTCACACTTTGCCTGCTCTTTGCACCCTGTGTTTGCCATACTCTGCCTGACATATGATCCCTATGGAACATAAGCCTGGGTTTGTTAGCATTTGAAAATTATTGTTAGGGGCCCCTAAGGTGGTTAAACATATGCTGGGGTACTGTATTATACACAGGGGAGGAGGAGGCATATAGATTTAATGGTATGTCTTAATATAACTTTTTTCACATATGAGTGGTATCCCTGCTGGTGCCGGGCCAAGGTAGTTTGGCACCCTAGGCAAGAGCTTCAAGCAGCGCCCCCCTGTCCTGCATTACAATTTACCTTCTTACCATGATGGTTTTTAAATAAAAAAAGCAAGAAAATGTACAACACGTTTTCATTTATATTACTGCCCCCTGTACCTGTACCAGCAAGCCCAGCAGCCATCCATCATACAGCCCCCCAGCAGCCATCATATTGCCCCCAATCTTTACCTGTGTCAGCAGCAGCCAAAAATAAATCTGATCACATCATATTGCCTCCAAGTATTTATGTACCTGTGCCAGCGCCCAGCCCAGCAGCAACAGCATACATATGGCCCCGGCCCAAATCTGTACCTGGTTGTGCCAGCACTTCACACTTTCACAGTAATAGAAAGAATGTCTTCAGTTCAGTGCAACTGTGCAAGGCTGAGAGCAGCGCAAGCCACACCAAGCAGGCCGCCAGCTCTCTGCCACCCAACCGCATCAGTGACGTCATTGACGCAAATACGCACACCGCGTTGCACTGCTGCAGCTATTACTTGCTGGCAAGAGAGAGAAGGTGAAGGAGGGGGATTCCACCCGACTGAGTGACCATGATTACTCTGCTTACCCCTAGTTCTGGCCCTGATCCCTGCAGTGAGCACCAACCATCTGTTTTTTTGGTGTGCTATTAATGTGGACATCGTCTTTGGGTAACATGGGTGTGGTTTAAAGTGGGTCTAACAACAGGGAGTGGCTAACACTGGCTTCCATTATCGGCCCTCCACCATGTAAATTAGAAAAATTCCGGCCCTCTGTACCATATAAATTGGACAGAGCTCTAAGCTCAATTGGGTCTCAGTAATATGCAATAGCCAGCACAGCGAGGCATGATACAGTTCCAGTGGCTGCTAGGAGAACTGTGTTTACTGGGGGTCCCATATGATACAAAGTTTCCTGCAAAACAGAAATCTATGCTTATATCTTCCCTTCACACTGCATTAGGCAAAAGCCCTTTACCTGTTCTCTTTTTCCATCAACTGAAACCCATTAGTTACACTACATTCACTTTACATAAAAATCTAGAAGGTTTCAAGCCTGCCCACAGTCTGCAGGATTCAAATGCTTAGGGGACACTGATTAAGCGACAGCAGCACTGCAGTCACCTCCTGCCCAGTGTAAGGCTCTGCAGGGTTGATGCAATGAGCTAATGCAGTCACGCTGTATGCAAGAAAGAACTGCTGGCTAGTTAAAGGCTGCATTCTGCTCTACTCTCCACATTAAACAATGAGGTTATACATAAAGCACCTCTTTATCCTCACATGAGCTCTCTGAGCTGCAGAAGGCAGGCAGTAAGGACAAATTAGTGTTTGCTATATAGAGACAAAGAAGCAGTGGATAACCATTTCTTTGAGTACCTTCTGCAGTCACCTGGTGATTATTGGGGTCTCTTTTGAGTGACAGTAATAAGAATTTGTGGAAGTGAGCGCTACTGGCCAACTGAGTATGTGCACACTGATTAGTATTGCTTCCTCACATCCCTGGTTCTATTCTTACCCGGGTACAATCTGTGTAAAGTTTTCATGTTTGCACAAGCATTATTCATCTTACAGGCTAAATACAAAGACTGCTGATAAAACTGACCTTTGTGTTTACCTGTGGCACACAAAATAGATGGTAAGGTCCAGCGAGGTGCTTTGGCACATGTCAGTTATGTATAGAAGATAATAAACCTACCAACCCGTTCAGTACCTATGTGCCATGCAGAACAAGCTTAAAAGACAAGGAAAGGCATTCTACACTTGGGGTGCCAAATGTTAGGCACCCCCAAGTGATTGTACTAACTTACCTGAAACCCAGGGCCAGTGAGCACCAAGGAGCGATCCACTTCCGTCTTCTTCTTTCTTCTAATTTCCTGGGGCAAACGCATGCGCAGTTTAATGAAATAGCCAACTTTTTAGTTAAAGTTCAGCTTTTCGCTCTACTGTGCATGCACAGTCGCGCGACGACAGAAGAAGTTCACTCCATGGTGCTCACTGGTATAACCCTGGGCCAGTGCAGTTTCTGCTGATCGGTGTTTCAGGTAAGTCGATACAATCACTTGGGCGTGCCTAACTTTTGGCACCCCCAAGTGTACGATGCCTTTCCTTCTCTTTTAAAAGCCGCCTCTGCCTAAATACATTTGGGGGTAATGTATAGTTAGTAAAGATCCTTACGCACAACAGCCATAGATAACCTGTGAAGTGTAACTTTATAATACACAAGAGTCATCAATATCCTGTAAATTATACTTTTATAAATGATACAGTGATTTCATCAGTTATAATGAGTGCTTAGTGATGTAATTTCTGTAACGTGACGCCCTTAAACTTGTGTATAATAATAAATATCATAAATAAACACGAGGAAAAATATGAGGATATTATTCACCTCGGAGGTCGATGACCTGTATAAAAGCACTCGGCCTCGTGCTTTTATACGGTCATGGAAATCCTTGATGGTATCACTTACGGAAAGTGGAGTATTTTGGGAAATAACGCTTAGATGTTCCAAGTTCTGTGCCCTTGTGTTTATGGAAATCCTTGATGACTTATAATATCCATATATTTTACAACAGGGGGGTACATAATCCCCTATGAAAAACCTCTAAGCCAGGGCTGCATTTAGGTCTGGTGCTTCCCTAGGCTCTGGATATCTGCTCACCCCTTACTCTCACCAATAAGTGTGTCTGTGCATGAGCCAATCATGGAAGAGATGGGTACCAGTGCCCTCTTCTCACCAATCGATGCATGTGCTGGACAGTATTGGCACACACACAAGCTAAACACAATCTCTGTGTGATTGTGCATCTCTGTGGCAATGTATCTATCTGTAGGGTGGGCAGTAAAAATGATGATTGATGCCATTGTTAAATTAATAGAGAAGTTACTGGCCACATAAGTGTTCCCTAAAACCTTTGGGAGTAAGTGTGATCTAAACAGTCAGCTGCCCAACCCATTCTTATTGAAGAGTCTGCAAATTGCACATACTAGAGGCTATACCAGTCATGGTAGTAAAGCAGAAAGGAGTGTGGGACAAATATATGGCACAGACACTCAGCATTCAGCTGAATCGTTACATACCGTGCCCCTAAGCTGTAGCCACGTATTGAGGCACAAAGACAGTAATATTATCATGTATTTATATAGTGCCAACATATTGCGTAGTACTGTGATTATACAACTAAATCACATGAATTATATACATAGAACATATGGAGTTACATACATCACAATCAATACCAGTACAAAAGGTGAGGAAGGCCATATGCAGAAAGAGCTTACACTCTAAAGGGAAGGGAGTAATACACACGGTGTGGGAGTGGGCAAGATCGAATTAAGTGGGTGAGAAATGTGGTTCTGTATGTGGTGTTGCGTTTGGTAGTCAAGCAGAGTGAGAGTAGGCTTCTCAAAAGAAATGCGTTTTAAGAGATTTCTTGAAAGCAGAAAGGTTGGGAGAAAGTCAGACAGACCGTGGGAGGAGGGGTGCAGCCCTTGCAAAGTCTTGAATGCCAGCATGTGTGGAGGTAATGAGAGAAGAGTTGAGTAGCAGGTCAGTAAAGGAGTGTAATAAGCGGTTGGGTGAGTATATAGAGATGAGTTCATAGATGTAGGGTGGGGCAGAGTTATGAAGTGCTTTGAATGTCAGGGTCATTAATCTGAATTTGATTCTTAGAGGTAGTGGAAGCCAGTGCAGGGATTGACAGAATGGCGTGGCAGAGGAAAAGCGGTTGCCGAGGTGTATGAGCCTCACAGCAGTGTTCATTATGGACTGGAGAGGTGACAGTCTCTGGAGGGGAAGGCCAATTAAAAGAGAGTTACAGTAGTCTAGACGTGATATGACGAGAGAGTGAATAAGAATTTTGGCAGCATCTTGGGTAATAAATGATCGTATTTTGGATATGTTCCTTAGGTGGAAGTGACATGATTTAATAAGTGACTGGATATGAGGAGTGAATGACAGGGCAGAATCTAGGATAACCCACCGGGCCTGGGGAGAGGGGGTGATAGTGGAATTGTTAGCTATGATGGATACTTCCGGGATGTTACTGGTGTTAGTTGGAGGAAAGATAACCATTTCAGTTTTAGAGAGGTTTAATTTAAGGTAGTGTTGCAACATTCTGGTAGAGATAGCGGACAGGCAGGAGGAGACGTGAGTTAGGAGTTCTGGGTTGAGATCAGGAGATAAGAGATAGATCTGAGTATCGTCAGCATAGAGGTGGTAGTGGAAACCATACGAGCTGACTAATTTGCCGAAGGAGGAAGTATAAAGGGAGAATAATAAAGGTCCCAGGACAGAGCCTTAAGGAACCCCAACAGAAAGACAGTAACAGTAGTTAGAGCATTAGGCATAGCACAGAATGTTTACATTGGGCAACACAATGCTGCCGTGCATCTCTGCAGTCCTGAGATTCTAAGCAAAGGCCTATTTGGATATTCCCATGTCTACGAGGGATTTAATCCCACACTTCAATATGGCTACTAATGCAATGGACCCTTGAGTATGCGACAGGGACTTTAGAATGTAAGCTCCACTGGGGCAGGGTCAATACAAATTGATGCAAATTGTTAGGCTTTCATTTGTGGCAAAAAGAGATGCCACATAAATGTCAGAGGGTGAACAGAGGTGAAGAGATGTCACACACAGCATAGCACATGTCCCTGACATTTGGCTTGTACAGACAATAAATAGCGCATACATGGGCAGTAATGTCATGCACAGCTTGGCACAAAGACCTGCAGAAAGGGAATAGACAACTAGCATGGCTGTGACACACATATTTCCATACCTGCGTTATACATAAAAGGCCAATGTATGGACAGGGACCCCACTGCCTTCTCTTAAAAGCCACTCACCAGACTTGGGTGGGTATCTGTAGAGGGAACTGCATGGCATGTCCACTTCTTCCACTCCAGCATTCTGCCGACTTGTCAGTGCCCCCATCTTCAAGGTCCTTTGTTCCAACACGGATAATTCACCATTAATGCCAATTTGCCATCTCTCCTTCTGCCAGTCACTGCAATGAGAAAATATATGGCTCTCCTGAGACACAATAAATGTTTACGGAAAAAACTCCATGGCACCTGCCAGCTAAAGAGCATGGCTCAAAATAATGACCCCCCATATCAGTAACATCAAACCATCTGTCTGCCATGCTGACACCCCATCCTATACACTAGGCCTGGCACCTAAAAAGCATGGCTCCAAATATTGTCCCCCTCTACCAGGGACATCCTCCTATTCACCTCCCATACTGACACCCCATATTATACACTAGGCCTGGCATCCTTATTGGCATGTACACTGGCATTTACTCCCACACTCCCCAATATTATACACACAACCATGTGACCTGTCACCCCTGCATTATCATTTACACTGTCCTTACACAGACTTTACACTGTCCTTACACAGCCTTTACTTCCCATGGCATTGGATATAGTCCCCCCCAGTCAGTCCTGCACTGGAATTTACACTGGCACTTACACTACCCCCGCACAGGGAATATTGGCCTCCCATATTGCCCCTCCTATAGACAAATACTAGTTTTCACCCCTAAACAATGGCACTTGCAGTGGCTTTGGGAATTTCTCATTATCAGCAGTCTATACACAGAAGCATTAGCAGCCCCCCCCCAGCACAGACAATAATCCCCTCCTGTAATGACCGCTCCTCCCTACTACGATCTTATACATGGCAGCTGTCACTATGTATTGCCATTCACACTAAGAGCCCGGCAGAGGTAGAATCCCACGTTACTAACCATCCCGCTCCCCGGACCCACAGTTCTTCCACGTACCTGCCCCGGGCCTCTCTCGACTCCTGTACCCACTGCCCAGCTCTCCCAGCAGCTGCAGAACGCACGACGTGACGTCACTCAAGCTTGACAAGGCTCCTCCTTCCCAAAAGCCGCAGCCCAATGCAGTGAAGGGGCGGTGTTTTGGTTGTCCTGACAACCACCTCCCCTCACCTGGGAAGCACGTGTTTAAGTCCCAGCCAGAGGACGAATCCACTGAAGGGCACGGGGGAGGGATTTCTATAGATGTGATACATTGGAATAGAATAGATTTTGGGAAAAAGGGACCAAGCCATAGCGCAGTATGAGAAAGCTGGGGATTACGGAACGCATTTTAGGACATCTTCAGAGGAAATGTAGGGACTATTCTCTGGAGATTTAGTGCGGTTGCGTGGGTGGTCATACATCCAGAATGAACTGACAGGATGACATTAGTGATGTGCGCTTAAAAGTCTTTTGGCCCAGCGCTCAGGTACAAATACAGTGGATATAAGTGTATCCAGCACACTGACTGTTTCTGCACAGAGCTACAGCAAAACACTGTGAAACGTAAAGTGCCGGCTGCTTGAGGAATGATGAGACCCTCCCCCTCCCAGCACGTCCATTGGTGATGTAATCTGTCAATTAACCGGGGGCAGCTCGGCACTTCCATTTGGAAACATTGTGGGCAGTGCATGAGGAAGACTAGTGGGCGGAGCATGAGGAAGACTAATGGGCGTTGCATAGTAGGCGGTGCATGAGGAAGACTAGTGGGCGGCGCATGAGGAAAGACTAGTGGGCGGTGCATGAGGAAGACTAGTGGGCGGTGCATGAGGAAGACTTGTGGGCGGTGTATAAGGAAGATTAGTGGGCGGGATGGCAGACAGCAGATTCGTTTCCAGAGAAAATACAGAGTGTGCATTCATTAGCGCTTGCCCACAGGATTCTGCACTTCCTGCTTGCCACTAACCACTGCTACATATACTTGTAGGCTGCATCAGGTCAGTTTTATTACATTTCACATCTGAGATTCTGGACTGCCCCTGGTCTTTTAAGTGGCATAATAGCTTCACTTAAAAGGTCCAAACCCAAACTGAATTCCTATAAAGACAATCACCTAGTATCTCTAATTAGCATACATTGCCTATAGTACATATCGACATTAAAGGGAAGGTTCACCTTTGAATTCACTTTTAGTAAGTTTATAGAATGCCCAGTTCTAAGCAACTTTTCAACTGCGTTTCATGATTTATTTTTTATACTTTATAATTATTTGCCTTTTTCTTCTGACTCTTTCCAGCTTTCAAATGGGCGTAGCCGACCATCTAAATGCAAAATAAGGCTACAAATGTATTGTTATTGTTACTTTTTATTACACATCTTTCTATTTAGGCCCCTCTCCTTTTCATATTCCAGTCTCTGATTCAAATCAATGCATGGTTGCTTGGGTAATTTGGACCCTGGCAACCAGATGTCACATTGCAAACTGGAAAGCTGCTGAATAAAAAATGAAATAACTCAAAAACCTCAAATAATAAAAAATGAAGACCAATTGCAAATTGTCTAAGAAGATCAATCTCTACATCATACTACAAGTTAACTCAAATGTGAACAACCCCTTTAGGTTCAATATAGCATCTCATTTCCCCACAATTTTAATATTCATTTGAAAAACACATTAGTACAATGGTAATGTTACAATTAATACACAAACACTCCAACCATTGCATTAAAATCTTAATAAAGTGCAGTTTCCTCAATAACCATCCCAAATAAATTGAAATACATACTAATCAAAAAAAAAAAAAAAAAAAAAAAAAATATATATATATATATATATATATATATATATATATATATATATATATATATATATATATATAGCTGTGTAAGTGATGTTCTAATACATAATTCATATCCGTAATTATATAATAACAAAATGACTCCCTGTTCCAAACTCTGACTTAACAATAACAACAGCTGTGACTCAATAAAGTATTGAGTCACAGCTGTTCTTATGCAACTGTCAAATTTGTAATGCATTTGTGATGAAGAACAAGCAAAGGCAAACTAGTATATGCCATATGCTATACAACTATATGTATTCATGTACAGCAATGATGTGCTTTGGTTAAAAGTACAGATATAGGGCATAGTATCCAGAATGCCTGGGAGCTGGGGTTTTCCGGATAAGGGGTCTTTCTATACTTTGGATCCACACCTAAAGTCTACTAAGAAATTTGCATTATTTGATTATAATGAGTACGGGAGACAGCCATTCTGTAATTTGGAGTTTTCTGTATAATGGGTTTTCAGATAACAGATCCCTACCTGTATTTATTCATTGATCTTTATATTTCTTTACCGTTATAGAAATAATAGTTTAGTCACTATTTCAAATTGTGCGTGTGGTTCTGTGCATAAAACGTAATCATAAAAGTTTCCCTCGTGTTGTGCACGCATTTGAACGCTGGGCTTAAAAGTTGCACAAAATCGTTTTTTTTTTTTTTTTGCACATAAAGCCAGTGAAAAATTAGAGGGAACGTTGCTGGACACCATTTCTCAGAAGGTAGGTTTGCGTAGAAATATACAACCTGCTGCCATCCGGGATTGTTAAACTCCAACTCCAAACATCTCGGTGGGAGGCTGGGAGTTACAAATCAACAAGGTAATATTACGCCCACCCTGCTTGCACAATCCCCGCTAACTCAATCCCCACAGAAATTGCTTGTTCCATAGCTGCGCCCAGGGCCGACATCAGGGGGGTACAATTGTTCTGGGCCCGGTGGTTCTGTTATGGGGGGCCCGGCCATGCTGTGTTTCCTGGATTAGCCAGGCCCCCTTGTGTCGTCAAGCCACCTCCAAAATAGGAGCTGAGCTAGGGTTGCCACCTGTTTTCAGCTTTTCTAAGGCCTGTTCAGGTCTCAACTTTATATTCGGTTTTCAGCCTTGTGAAACCCGAACATTAATCTGGCCAAATGAAAACCAATTAAATACCAAGATCACTCACCTTGACACGGCTTAGTTATTATGAAGTGCAGTTAATTTCTTGTTATTAAAGAAACAGAAATAAGGAAATCAATCAAAAATAAGAAATGGTTTTTCTAAATGAGCATTGCTGTATTTCAGAGCTTTCTGGATAACTGATTTCTGTATAATAGATCCCATACCTTTAGTTAAAGGATTTGTCTTACTCATCGGGCAAAATAGGGTAGGGTTTCAACTGGACATCTCAGTTTGTCAAAGGGCTGTCCGTTCAAAGCTTTCAATTCCATTTAAAACATTGTGGAAACTGGGCAGAAATCCATCCATTTGCATATAAGCTGGAAAGAGTCGGACAAGTAATTAAAAAACGATCTAAAAATAATGACCAATTGAAAAGTTGTTAAGCACAGGATCTGTATGGAGTTTGGGCTTACTAGCATGGGTTTTACTAGCAGTTGCGCCTGCTTTAGTTCAGAACATGTTGGGGCAGATTTATCAAGGGTCGAATTTCGAGAGTTAAAAAACCCTTGAATTCGACCCTCGAAGTAAAATCCTTCAAATTCGAATATCAAATTCGAAGGATTTTCGGGCAAATACTTTGATAGAATGATCGAATAAAAATCCTTCAATCGAACGATAAAATCTTTCGAATCGAACGATTTTAAGAGACCGATCGAAGGATTTTTACTCGACCCAAAAAAACTTAGAAAAGTGCTGGGGAAGGTCCCCATAGGCTAACATTGCACCTCAGTAGGTTTAAAGTGGCGAAGTATGTAGTCAAAGTATTTTTTAAAGAGACAGTACTTAGATCATCGAATAGTCGAACGAATTTTACTTCAAATCGTTCAAATCATTTCATTCAATCTAATTTTACCAATTCGATGGTGGAAGTACCCAAAAAAATACTTCGAAATTCTAATTTTTTTTTCATTCGAATTCTTCACTCGAGCTTAGTAAATCTGCCCCGTTGTGTTCTCAAATGTTTTGGGAATGGGGGTGTGGCAGTAAACCACTGAAGGGCACTATTACTTCCAGGAGTCTGTGGAGGGGCTTACTTTGTGAAGCACTGATGGCACCTACCACCGATAGATTAAATACAAATATATATGTAAATATGATATAAATAAGGATCCCTGTGCGGAATACATGTTGCCTATAGATTTCACTGAACATTGATAGAAAAATAAAGTTTCAGAAAGATGAACTGTATAGGCTGAAGCATATAGTCTGATGGAAAGCACCAATAACTTGTCGCCCCCTACTGTGGCTTTGTGTCATCAGTCAGATGTTTTATGGTTTCCATATCACATATCACAATATGTGGAAATAACATTATATTTCTACAAAAAGCCTACTCCTTCCCTTTTTTAACAAAACACTGAGCTGCCACGTGTTGTAGTCTTAAAAATATGTTGTTTCTGGTTTTGACCACTAGAGGTCTATCATAAAGCTTTGCACCATATCCCCTGACAAAGCACATGAAAATCTGGTTAAAATCTCAATGCTACTACTTATTCGGCTGCTGTGTCTGGATTCCATGCACTGCTTGCCCCACTAGCACTGACAGGAGCTCAGGCTGACTTATACAGGAGAGGGAACTCTGAGTACCACTCATGTATTATAAAGGATAATGTATCACCTACTATAAAAAATAAGGATATTAAAAGTCACTGGGGGCTTCTGTGACCATATAAAGGCACAAGGCTGCAGGCTGAGGTATAAAGGGAACTCTGAATATCACTCATGTATTATAAATACATGTAATTAATAATAATATTTTATGGCATAATGTACATCCTACTGTAAATTATAAGGATATTAGAAATCACTGAGGGGTTCTGTGACCATATAAAGACACAAGGCTGCAGGCTGAGTTATACAGGGAACTCTGAGTATCACTCATGTATTATAAGGGATAATGTACCTCCTCCTACTGTAAATTATAAGGATATTAGAAGTCACTGAGGAGTTTTGTGACCATATAAATGCACAAGGCAGTACGCTATTATACAGGTAGAAGAATTCCGTTATATATTTTAAACAAGGAGTACATATTTTGTCATTATAATGATTAAAAAATGTGCTGTCTAGCCACATATCCCCCTGATCAAAATTTGACCAGGCCCTTAACAAAAGTCCCCCCTGATGGCAGCCCTAGGCACAGATGTTCCCCTGTACTTAGCACAGTTCTGCAAGTAAATTTCAGGGCATTGTGGCAAATTTGTATTTTTCACCTTAAAATGTGGTCTGGTTGCTGTGTGGGATGAGC